>CM075985.1:6917130-7022391 GCA_038087875.1 Malacoraja senta | reverse complement strand
TTCCTACCCCGTTCCCCACTAAAGCACATGATGATGATCTTCACGTTAACTAATTTGACTTCGGTAGTCCAATACCCCATCTCCCACCCTGATCACAATCTGCTCCCCAACATGCTTCCTCCACAATCTGCATTCTTCACAATTTGTCTAAATGCGTCCCATAGAATTATCTCCGAATAATCACCCGCTTCAGACAGAAGAGTAGAAAGTTGTTGGTAAAAAGAACACATTTGAAGCAATTACTGACCAGTTTAGTATGCAATAAATTCCATATTTTTCCTTGTATTGTAATTATAAAGAACACCAACAAAAAGTTGTAATCACTTAGAAACCTATTCTATATTCCTTTTTACCCCCTTTCACTTTCTCCCTCAAGCCAACTGCCCAGTGTAGTAAAGTAAAGGAAATTCCCAGTTTCTATTGACTCTAGATTAGTGCAAATCAAGATCAAGTTTAATGGCCTGGCTGATGTATTAAAGTCACATGTACATGGTAAACTTTCCAAATCAGTGCATGAGATGAAGTTTGGAAGTGTGGTAAATGGTGACATTACGAGTACAGGGATCTATGGAGTGGTAGAATGAGGCAGAGTATCAAACCAAACAAATTAGGCTGAACATTTAAAAAATATTGGTTAGGTCATAACTTGAATGTTGTGTTCAACTCTGGTCACCACCTTTTGAGAAAGAACTGAAGGTTTTGAAAAAATTGCAGAAATATTTCCTCAAATGGATCAATATTGAGGGATTTCAGTTATAAAGTTTGAATGCAGAAGCTAGGGTAATTATTTTTTGAGAGAAAATTTGAAAGGTGGTAGAGAAGTTCATGACCGGTTTAGAAAGAGCAAATGGAGAAGATAGTCTAAGAACCAGGAGACACAAATTAAAAATGTTGGGCAAAAGATGCACAGCTGTTGCAAGTAAAGAAAATTATTCAGTGGGTAGTTATAATCTTGAACATCAAAGCTAGTACGAATGGAAGAAACAGAATTAAAGTTTTAAAGGGGTATTTTCATAAGCCCATAAGGGAAATAATTGTCTGGTTGTGGGGAAGGAGCTTGAAAAATGAAACTGACTGGTTTGGTCTACAAGGACACAAGAAAGGTTTCCTTCTGCGCTACAGCAATTCAACTGGTTCTTTTTTGTAGTTAGCAATGAAATGACAGTATTCGTCACCAACTTTTAATGAAAACTTCCCAGAGAGTTCAAATGATTTCTTCAAGATTCAAGATTCAAGAGAGTTTATTGTCATGTGTCCCAGATAGGACAATGAAATTCTTACTTTGGTGCAGCACCCTTTCTTCTTCGTTAGTATCTGTTTAAGGGAATTTCTGGCCCATACAAAACATGAAATTAAAATGTCACAAATCAAAATGATAAAATACTTTGAAATATTTATCTGAGGAAATTATAATTTACTCATAATTTTTTTCAGGCCACAGAGTTTCGCACAATTATGGTCCAGTACACAATAAAAAACATGTACCTCAAGCAATAACATTTTCTAAATATACAAATATTGACATTTTCAATAATTTTACTAGTTCAGGCTGTGGAGGAACGCTGAATCAGTAGGAAAATCTAGTGTTCCTATATTAAAATATGTACATGTCAACATATCAGTGTAATGTGCATGTTGCTGGTAGTTTGCTGTCCATGCAACCAGGATTCCTTTATTGATTGCTATCCATTTACCATGACAACAGGTGCATGAGTACAAATGCTAGATGGAAGCATGGATAGGTTTGACGGCAATGACTATTATACCTGAAAATCATATCTATGCTTCACAGGTGAAACATAGATACGATTTTGGAATAGGAATAGACGACAGCCTCAAAATGAATTCAGAATAAGAAACAGGAGAAAGAATAAAACACCTGGCCCTTTGTGCCTGCTCCATCATTCCAAGGGATCATGACTTCAGTTCCACTTTCTTCCACATAATTCTTAATTTCCTATACATCAAATTCTATCCATCTCAGTCTTGAATATATTCAACGAGTCTGCAGCTCACTGGGACCTAGAGAATGAAACCTTATAGAAAATAGCCCTTCTCCCTTCTATTTCATCTGGACTATGCTACCATATTTTAGTTTTCTCTGTAAGGAGAAACATCCTCCCAGCATCCAATTTGACACAATATGCCACCATTTTTTATTTCATATGACCACCTACAATTTTTTCAAAACACCAAAAAATGTAGACCCTACCTGCTTAATCTTTCATCCTAGGAATCAACCTGGTTGACATTCTCTTAATTGAGCCCAATGTAAACAAAGCCTTACTTAAATAAGAAAATTAAATTGTATTATGTATATTTGGCTTGGTCTCAACAATGCCCTGTAAATTTGTAGCCACCATCCTACTTTTATACAATAAATCCACAATTTTAACAATGAGATTTATTCTTATCACAATAAAGATTAGAAATAAAATGTACACAAAAATGCTGGAGAAACTCAGCGGGTGCAGCAGCATCTATGGAGCGAAGGAGATAGGCAACGTTTTGGGCCGAAATAAAATAGCTGTTATATCAGTTCTTTTTCTTTTTCTTTACAAAAATAAAATAAAATCCGGCATCTTGGTCAACACTACATTTTAAGCCAATCCAAGTTAATTGTCCAAATTTGAGATTTTGCTGTGGATGAAATGGCTGCTGCTTTTGCCTAGATAACATTTACTAACTCCCAGTGGTTGCAGAACAGTATTTGCACGAGGTGCAATGATGCATTATGTAATTGTGCCTATTTTTATTTTTCAAAATTACATTAGCTTTGAGAATGTGGGCGTTAGTGCCTGTGGCTTATTTAAACAATTATTATAGCCATGTGGAAGGGGATCAAGAAGTTAATAAATATAACAGATGTTAGTTACGTGAAATCTGTTCATCTAAAAATTCAAAAATATGGCAAGAAACTAAGATTATTAAATAAAAAATGGAATATTTAACTCCTTCTCTAAGTGAAAGTTTAAAGTCATCATTCATTTACAGACCACCATAATATTTAATACATAATTAAACTTATGCATTTTATATCTATAGCCATTAAGATGCAATGATTAAACTTGCATAGTAAAATAATTAAATCTCTTTAAACTAAGTAAATAGAAGTGCTCGTGTACCATATCTATGTGATGGGCCTAGGAGAGGTCATTCGACATATTAACACCCAGGAATTTGAAGCTGCTAACTCTCTCCAGTGCCCTCTCGCCAATGTAAAATGGCAGTGGTCTCGTGACTTCCCCTTTCTGAAGTCAATCATGCGGTGCTTGGTCTTGTTGATTTCCGTGACGTTGTTGTTGTGGCACCACTCAATCTGGTGTTCTCCATTCCTACGCGCTGCCTCATCATCACCCATGATTTGGCCAACAACAGTGGTGTAATTGGCAAATTTATAGATGGCTTTGGAGCTGTACTTAGCCATGCAGTCATGGGTGTAAAGAGAGTAGAGTCAGGGAGCCAAGCACGCAGCTTTTTTTTGTTGTTGTATTTTTTATTTTATTAGAAGCATTGTACATTACAATAATCTGCAATAACGTAAGTTTATACTTTTCTTGTACCACTTCTTATTTTAAACTTTAATAAGAAAAAAGGATAGAAAGAGTTAGTAAAGATAGTAAGTGAGTGATTGAAAGAGTGGTCCAGAAACACCCATATGGACCTAAACCACAAGAAATAGAGGGGAAAAAAAAGAAAGAAAAAGAGAAAAACCAAAAGGAAAAAGAAAAAAGAAAGCATAAGATAAGGTAGGACAATATGAAAGGCATGTACCTACTTCATATCTTTACTCACCCCTCGCCAGGTCCTGAAACCATTTATTATCAACATTTTGTTGCACCCTATGTTTGTAATAAGTCGATAAATGGAGACCAAATCTTTTGGAATTGGTCTGGTTTACTTGCTAAGAGGAATCTCATATCTTCTAGGTGTAACAATTCCGACATATTAGAAGTCCTCAAGCACGCAGCTTTGAGGTGCACCTGTGCTGATGGTCAGTGAGGAGGAAATGATCTTGATTCACACTGATTGAGATCTGAAGTAGTCCAGGATCCTGTTGCTAAGGAAGGTACATAGCTCCAGGTCTTGGAGCTTGGTGATGACTTTGGAGAGGTCGATGATGTTGAACACTGAGCTGTAATAATTGAACAGCAGCCTGAGGCATGTGTTCTGTTGTCCAGAGCAGAGTGGAGACCCAGTGAGATGGTACCTGCAGTTTCACTTGTTGTTGCGATAGGCAAATTGAAGTGGGTCCAGGTAATTTCTGAGGCAGGAGTTGATTTGCGCCATAACCAACCTCTTGAAGCAGTTCATTACACTGGAGGTAAGTACTACTGGTCAGTTGACATTGAGGCAGGTGTTTTTCTTGTGTACTGGTATGATAGATGACATTTTGAAGGAAACAAAACTATACAATGGGTAGGTGGGGACTTGGCGTGTCCCTTGTGTTCAGAGGTGGCAATGTTGAGGCTTATTTTGTCAGGATGTAGAACTAGCTTTTCTCAGGGTCGGTATACTTGGCGGCATAACCAGGTCTTGAAGTGCATCCCTGTAGCAATTGTGAGGAGGATAGCACAATTGAATTCAGTAGGCATCAGGACTGAGAGTGTAGCGATTCATTTTGTCCGTGAGGGACAGATAGAGGAGAGAGGTTTGCAGACAGACACGGGTCAGGCCAGTTACGGGGAGCCAATGATTGGGAGATGCAGGTATATTTGGGAGGAAAGCTTGTTGTTCCGCAGGAAATAATTAGTACTAGTTTGAGGCCTGATATAGTGTTATGGTCAGTTAGTCAGCAGATAGTGTATTTTATAGTACTGACGGTGCCTTGGGAGAACTTAGTAGATGAGGTATATGAAAGAAAAGGTTTAGATATGTAGAGATGGCAACAGAAGTTTAGCAGCCAGGATGGTGAGCAAGAGTACGTCCGGTAGAGGTGGGTTGTAGAGGTTTCATAGCGAGATCGACCATGTCACTATTGGGAGAGCTAGGAATTTGTGGACAATTTGCGTCAGGCTGTATATGCAAGGGTGATATTTGTGATGTTACAAGCTTAATGATGGGCTAGGATAAGTTGGAAATAGGAGGAAGGGGGGAGGTTGTTCTGATCGCCAAGTGTTGAGTTGTCCTGAGGTGTCATGGGCCTAACTCAACGAAACACCAGTGGAACGGGAGGTGCCCACTTGATAACCCCAATGATATACTTTCATCTAAAGGATTCTTCTTTTTTTTTTTTAAAAGTACTACTTCATATGTAGTTTTTTTTTTGCATATGGAGTTATTTATTTTATGTATATTTAGGTAGATAGTTAGATAATAATTTTGCTTTGGGCTTGGTTTTCTTAGTTGAGCGCTTATCCTGGAGTTATAGCACAAGTACTTTGTGTTTTAATTGTAATACAAAGTACTATAAGGTGTGGTCTCATGAAGATTTAAGATACAGCAAACAATCAGAAAATTAAATTGAATAAAGGCCTTTAATGCAGGAGACTTACTCCCCTTACTGAATAAAGGATGTAGATATGATAAAGGAAGAGCAATAAAGATTCACCACATTGATCCCTGGGATGGTGTAACTGTTCCAATAAAAGACATTAAGCAGTTTGGACTTTATTTTATGAAGATGCAAAGCATGATAGTTGATCTCATTCAAACATACAAAATACTCATGTGATTTGGCAGGATAGGTGCAGAGAGCGAAGGTGCAGGTAGGGGAGGTGCATGTGTCCACGGGATCTCAGGAATCACAGAATCAAAGGGAAGAGCCTTTCAAGACTGAGATGAAAATAAGTTTTTTCATCCAGAGGACAGCAAATCTTTGGCATCATCTAAACTATGGAGGCTCAATCACCGAGTATATTCAAGATAGATCAATAGATCGTTGGCTTTTAAAATAATCAAGAGATAAGAAATTAAATATCAAGAGTCAAGGGTGTTTAATTGTCATATGTACCGACAACGGAACAATAACATTCTTAATGAAGTTAGTACAGGAAAGCAACGCTAAGATAAAAGATCAACATGATCTTACTAAAACCAACTCTTGCTTCTGTTAAATATATATTTATTCTGCTAAGACTTATTTCATCATAATTAAAGTGAAAGTACATGATGTTCATGTAGGCTAGTGAAACAGGTATTGATAACCAGAGTGTAACAAAGAGTGTGGAAAAAAATTGAAGATTGCACCTGCAAATAGATGCAGTGTAGGGGAAAAGGTAAAATAACAAAATTAAAGGCTGCATCCAAGCAGTATTCACAACTAGATAAATGAATGGAATTAACAACAGAACTAAATGGGTATGATCCCAAGATTATGACAAAGAAATGGTTACATGTCCAAGACTGGAAATGAAATATCACAGATGACATTTCTAAATCATAGGCAGAAAGGAAAATAAAGGAAGCTGGGTGGCTCTATTAATAAAGGATAATACAATACTGTACTGACAAATGGTTTTTAGTTTTATCTGGAATAAATAGGAATCAAATTAAAACAAAAACTGCAAATGCTGTAAATCTGATATAAAAACAGAAAATGCTGGAGATATCAGATTATTAGCATTTTCTGCTTTTATAAAATAGAGACTTACATGAAAGCTATTAGAAAAATCAACTATAATTTTAATTTCATAAATGTTTGATGAATTAATTTAGTAAAGGAAGTCTTGAAGACCAACAGTTCACAAGAGTTACATGGGGTTGTTTAATTGAACAGCGTAGAAATGTATTTTAAATCTGATCATGAATACTGAGCGATGAATAGTAAAAAGATCCTGGGGTGGGGGGGAGGGGGGAGCGGGGGGACGACTATTCATAACATGATAAAAACACCATGTCGCTTAAGAAAGAAATTTAGATCTGAAAGTTGCGTCTTAAACTTAAATAAGGTAATTAGAAAGAATATGAAGTCTACGATGGCGGTAATAGATTTGGAAAACATTAAAAGGCAGGGTGGATGACTTTTTTTGCAAAAACATATATCTGAGAAGGAAACATGAGAAGGATGGGCCAAATGTAGCTAGCTCGTGAAGTTATCAAATTCCCAGGCTCATATTAAACTCTCGGTAATGAGGATCACGGAAAGTACCACCTAATGAGAACTGCTCATCTCTACATAAAATACATTTTGATGCGAAAATAACTTCATTGATTATTGAGGAGTAAAGCTTTTTCTAGCAATTTTTACAGAAAAGGCACTTAATGCTAGGAAAAGTAGTGCCACGTCAAAAGAATATTTTAGAAACCACCAAAGGATAACCAAGTAAAACGATGTTGAACAAATTATGAGAATACACCAACAATAAAAAGAGTAAAGAACTTTTATTATATGTATCTGTCAGAGATGAAAGTAGGTAAGATAAATATTGTGTAAAAAGGAACTGTGGATACTGGTTTAAACCGAAGATAGACAAATAAAGCTGGAGTAACTCAGCGGGACAGGCAGCATCTCTGGAGAGAAAGAATGGGTGACGTTTCGGGTCAAGACCTTTCTTCAGACTGGTTAGGGATAAGGGAAACAAGAGATATAGACGGTGATGTGGAGAGATAAATACCAATGAATGAAAGATATGCAAAAAAGTAACGATGATAAAGGAAACAGGCCATTGTAAGCTGTTTGTAGGGTGAAAATGTGAAGCTAAGATAAATATTGGCTCCTTGATTAGACTAGGTAATTAGTAAAGGTATATGGTAGAGACTTTGGAGAAATATTCTATATCTCTTACAGTACAAGGCACTAAAAGCACCCCAATAACGATAAAAGAAGTCTGGGGAATGTGGGAAGATAAAATAGAAGGAATAACTTAAAACAAACCCGCCTGTTTGTGGAAAAGGGACTAGGTAAACTAATGGAACCAAAAGACAGACAAGTCAAGTCTGCTGGATCAAAGGCCGATGAATTCCCTGGAGCCTGCATCCTAGAGTTTTACAAGAAGCAGATGAGAAAAGATTGGTTGCATTGGTTCTAATCTTTAACATTTCCCTAGATTCTGGAATGTTCCATCACATTGCTAAAGTGTCAATATGATATTCTTTATTAGAAAAGGACAGGGACTGAAAGTAGGAAATTATTGATCAGCTAGCCCATCAACTATATTGGAAAAATGCAGAGATTATTTTAAAAATAGTAAGAGGATATTTAGGAAATCATAGTGCAATCAAACGGATTCCACAAAATCTTATGAAAGGGAAAGGGTTTGTCAAATTGATTAGTGTTCTTTAAGGATTCAATGAGCAGAGTGGGCCAAAAGGAAATCAGTGGATCTGTTATAGTTTGGTAATTCAATAAGATGCCACATTGGAAATTACTGCATTAAAGTGACAGCGCATGGCAATGGGAGTAAAACATCAGCATGGATATAGGCTTAGTTAACTAACATAAAAAAGAGTTGGGATAAATGTCATTTAACTCTGGGGAAATGATAAGTACAGTAGAACTCTGACCATCTGCAAACTCATTGTTTGTAAATGTGATAGTTCAGCATCTGGTTCACATGGTTCACTTTGCTACACTCTCTTTTAGCATACTATGTTCACTGGAAAATTTAAAGATATTGTTGAAAATTATATAAATCAGCCAGCAAGTTATAGTGAGGAAATAAGTCCATTTAAATTCTAAACTGCTAAAGATTCTTGGCTAATTTCACCACTGTCAGTGGCTTTGCAAAATTGCACCTCGTCTAAGCTTCCTGTGATTTTTATGATAGTGCTATATTTTCACTTTAATTGGTCATTAATTAAGATTGATATTGAAATATCTTTTTCAATAGTTTTGATAGAATGCCATAATATATCTACTGGAACCAAAGCCCAGTAATTAATAGAGGGAGTATTCTTAACATGGTAATAATGAAGATTGCTCATCAATCTCTCTGCCGAGAAAGGAAACAATTTAATGTGTATAGTCTCATTCCCTTAGGTGTTGAATTGTTATAAAAGTTAAAGACATCAAAAATGATTTTCCTCTTACTTTTTCTTTCCATTTATTTTTCTCTTTCAATCCAGTATTTCTCAATCTGTATCTAATTTGGCAACTGAATTCACCTAGTTTCTTTAATCCTCATTTCTCTCTCAAGGGGCTGTCCCACTCTTCCCTAATTGGTGAGTTTAGAAGAGTTTAGGAGAGTTTGAAAAAATGTCATGTTGAAGACCTCCTTCGACTATGTAGAAGACCTCCTTCGACTATGTTGAAGACTAGGTTCGACTAGCTACGACTAACTTCGGGAAAATTGGACACCGAATAGTGGAGAGTGAAGTCTTTCTCCAACATTTCTGCCACCTTCAATGTGATCCCACCATCAGTCACATCTTTTCATCCCCACCCCGTTCCGGTTTCCAGCGAGACCGCTGTCTTCTTGGTTCACTCATCCCTTCCTGTCCAAATCACCCCCTCCCCAGGTACTTTCCCCCACAAATGCCAAAGATGTAACACGTCCCTATACCTTCTGCCTCATTTCCATCCAGGGACCCCAGCAGGTGAAGCAAAGGTTCACATCCACCTCCTCCAACCTAATATACAGCGTTTGGTAGTCCAAACCTGTAGATGAGTGGGCAAATTTGGTGGGCAAAACCAAGCATAGATTAGGCCTGTTCGCCGAATACTTACAGGTATACTCGGTCCACCAAGGCCTACTGGATATCCTGATTGTTAATCATTTTAACTCCCACTTCCCATACTGACCTTCATGTCAAGTCACTTTTATTTATATAGCACATTTAAAAAACAACTCTCGTTGGCCAAAGTGCTTTACATTGGTGGAGGTACTAACGTTATACAACATTGGTTCATAGATACATACATAAATACATACATATAGCCCTCACTCAGAGGACGTCAAGAAAGGCTTGAGAGTAAAGATGAGTTTTAAGTCTCGACTTAAAAGAGTCGATGGAGGGGGAGGTACTGATGGGAAGAGGGATGCTGTTCCATAGTCTAAGAGCTGCAACCGCAAAGGCGCGGTCGCCGCTGAGCTTATGCCTATGGTTGTTCAGTAGCCCCAAGTCGGCCGATCTGAGGGACCTGGAGGTGGTGTGGTGGGTAAGCATGTAGGTGGGGGCAAGCCCATTAAGGGCTTTGTAGACATAAAGGAGGATCTTGAAATTTATTCGGAACCGCACAGGGATCCAGTGGAGAGAGGCCAGGATCGGGGTGATGTGGTCACCTTGCTGTACTGGGCCATATCCTCCATTGCCCGAGTGAGAAGCAAACTGGAGGAACTGCACCTCATATTCCACTTGGCTGGCTTATAATCCAACCTTATGAACACTGAATTCTCCAATTTTAGGTAACTAAACCACTACATCACACCCCCATTCTTCCCTATCTCCCTGGGTCCCACCTGAATGCACACCCGTTTCTCCCACTATCCCACCTCCCTCCACCCTTTTCACCTTCCTCTGGTGCCACAATCACTGCCTCTTCTCTACTTATCTCATAGCCTTTTATTTTATTTAAATCTCTAGCCTTTATCCACTCTGCCCATCATGCCCCTCCTAACCTGTGTCCACCTATCACTTGCCTGGCTATGTCCTGCCTCCACCTCTCCTCCAGCTTTTGTCCCCCCCCCCCCCTTCTACAAACAGTCTTAAGAACGGTCCTGATCCGAAACGTCACCTATCCACGTCCTCCAGAGATGCTGTCTGACCCGCTGTCACTTCAGCACTTTGTGCCTTTTTTCACCAGCAAGCTTGATGAATACATCAATTCATCCTGGCCTGGTATGACAATTTTGACACACTGGAAAGCAAAAGGCTTCAGAAATTGATGGGATTCGGCCTAGCTCATCACAGGCATGGCAATTTCTACCATCAAAAGCATTTACATGTGGTACTACCTTAAAAAGATGGCAATTATCATTAAGGATCCCCACCATCCTGCCCATGCTCTCTTTTTATTGCTACCATCGAGCATGGCACATCAGGTCCAGAAACAGCTACTGTATTTTACTACAACAATCAGGTTCTTGAACCGTTGTGCACAACCCTAATCCTTCATCAACAAAACACCACAAACTTCCTCTTGCATTAAAATTTACTTGTTTGCTTAATGTTTTTGCATTTTTGTTCTTTTGCACAGCAGTTTTTCTTTCCATTGCCCTGTAGAATTTTTGTTTCTATGCATTATGCCTGTAATGCTGCTACAAGCAAGATTTGTATCCATTGTATCACGCCATCCTCATGTATATGACAATAAAGTTGACTTGACTTAAACTAATGAAATGCAGTCACAGATTTGTAGTCACAAGTCAAGTCACATTTATTTATATAGCACATTTAAAAAACAACTCTCGTTGGCCAAAGTGCTTTACATTTGTTATAAGAATAGTATAAACAAACAAACTACATACATATATACATATAGCCCTCACTCAGAGGACGTCAAGAAAGGCTTGGAAGTACAGATAAGTTTTTAGTCTTGACTTAAAGGAGTCAATGGAGGGGGCAGTTCTGATGGGAAGAGGGATGCTGTTCCACAGTCTAGGAGCTGCAACCGCAAAGGCGCGGTCGCCCCTGAGCTTATGCCTAGACCGTGGGATATTGTAGGAAAAAAACAGCCAATTTGCAAGTAGCAAGCACACACCTCTATGATCATGATCTGGTAATAATGGCACAGGACGATTTATATCCATCAAAGAGAGTATAGGAGCCATGCTTAATACTTTTGGTCTAAGTTACTGCTCTCTGATAATTCCGAATTCCCTCTGTGTTAGTGGATTGTAGCCCAAGAATTTGTAAGCATCCATCTTCTGGTGTGAGATACACCATCAAACATCTGACTCAGATGGAGCATGTGCAGAAAAGAGATTTCAGCATTGTTGGAGCTCTTTTCTGAGTGAAATGTCTCCAGCGAATGCAAGAGGTACCGCGATATCAATGATCGCTGTTAACAATCTTTAAAGATTGGAATTCATACACCATATATTTTATGCTACTGCTTTCTAATGGCATAGATAGCACAAATCGTAAATTATGTGTTATTAAATATTAAGATAACACATAATTTACGATTTGTGCTATCTATGCCATTAGAAAGTAGTAGCATAAAATATCTGGTGTGTGCTTCATCTGTCAGACTTGAATTTGGACTTTTAATTGCAAAGAAAGCAGGACTTAGACGAAATAAGCAATGACGTGTCGCTGTAGAGCAAAATTGGGATGCGAGAGCGAAGGCGAGTAGATGTTGCCCAGTGGACAGGTAGATGTTGCCCTGGGACGGGTTGATGTTGCCCAGGGCCATGTAGACATTGCCCAGGGCATGGGTAGATGTTGCCCTGGGCCGGGTTGACATTGTCCTGGGACGGGTAGATGTTGCCCAGGGTGTGGGTAGATGTTGCTCAGGGTGTGGGTAGATGTTGCCCTGGGCCGGGTAGATGTTGCCCAGGGCCACGAGGCAGTGGCTCCTTGGAGTCGCGAGGAACGACCAGGATCACGTGCGTGAGCCTGACCGTTGGAAGCGGGCAGGAAAACTGCCGCACAATGGAAGCGGTGTCTGGATGAAGATGGATGCAATGAAGCACCCGGGAATATCACTGCAGGGAACTCTGCATTTACTGGGGTGGGAAGAACTGGAGAATGGCAGAATGAGAATTCCCCGTGGCTTCCCATGCACAAACTCCATCTGAGTCAGATATTTGATGGTGCATCTCACGCCAGAGGGTGGATGAATACAAATATTTAGGTTGCAATCCACACTCATGCATTATAAAGAGTAGGGTAGACCATCACCAGTTACTTTAATGCAGTAAACATCGAGGAAAATGGAAACATATGTCATATGCAGAATTTGAATCTAGAGAAAAGGGAAAATCAACAGAATTACCCCAGAATTGGAAGAGTAATTGGGGAAAATAATCCGGTATGTTCGAGAATTCGGCAAATTTGTCCCCAGACATATCGAAAACGGCAAATGTCGGAATACAGGATGTCTACGAGAAATTAGCGAATAATAGTTTAACAATTGAGGAAGGAAGTGCAGAAAGCCTTACACAAGACCCTATCATATGCAAATGAAAGCTCAGTAAAAAGAGAATCAACGGCAAACAATATTGTAATCTGTAAAGAGGTATTTTAGACATTTTTTTAATCAAAGATTGGTATTGTCGTAAAAGTACCCGAGCGTCTATATTCTGGACTCCTAAATGCCATCTGCGAATTTCAGGGGGAAAATGTGACCCGAAATATGTAGCAGAAGCTATGCTTTATAATCACCGAGGAATAATGTAATTTGGAAGAGACGCCAAGAACACGAGGGATTTGGCAAAAGTTACGGGAGAAAATGAATGAATTTGGGATCCGCGGGGATGAGGCACGAAAAATGGGAAGTGACTTTTCGGGTTGATGCCACTACGGGGGTAAGGAGCCATTTCGACTGTGAGAATCTCACCGAAGGTGTTCGCCGGGAGGGTTTGGCAGAAGATTGCCGAGAACTGGTCCGGGCAACTTGGAGGTAAGAGAAGGAATACAGAGAACTCGAGGCGAGCGCTAGCGGAAGGAAGTAACCAGTTATCAAATCCATAAAGGTGTACGGAGAAGGAGGAGTATCTCCGGATAAAACCTACTTGCCTGCAGTCACCTCGGATGCGGCGCAGGTCAATCCTTCGAGGTCGTGGCAAGGTCTATACCGACCCGAACTAAACCGGGGCAACCCAAGTCAAGCTGGTTGTGAGGTCGGACACCATCTCCTGTATACTTCAAGTAGACAGTAGCTTTACGAGCATTTCACTCAATTAACTCATTTTTAAAGTAAAAACAATTTTAACCTTGTGGTATTTGATATTCCTTGATTTTCAACATGCGAATTCTTTCATGCAGCTGTTCGTGGATGCAATGCAATGTAACTTCTAAGCAATATATTAGCTACGTAAATGATCGTAGATCACATTAAATAGTACGTTTTCAGTGCAATAATACTTACCGATTGATGACACCGAGTGAAAAGTTGTCCAACGTGAATCAAATGTCATTAATTATCTTAAACCAAGAAGTCACACCGCTCGCCTGGGTCACTTCTTACCTCTTCCCCCCAACTTTTTTTGATGCAATGATTTTCCCCTCCCACTTTTAAAACAGGATTGTCTGCCTCTTAAATCATGTTCTTGAGATCACGGGATTGGAATCGTAATATTTACGTCGCGCTTCGTTCAGAAAATGATTCCATTAAAAGGGCGCAATAATCAGCATCAGAACCGACAGGTTCATTCGAGCACATCTATATATGCTGTATCTGCAGAAATGCACAAGATATGTTGCCACTGCTAAGTCTATTTGTGATTAATGCTATAACATAATGTATAATACTTCATTTCTATCGCGGAATTATTTATCTTTCTCATTTCTTCCCTGTTGCCCATTCGAAATATTGTATTTATTTACATTGCTATTTTCGCGTGATTCAAATGCAGATAGTTTATAAATTCTAAATTACTTTTCATGATTTAATGCCTCTTGTGCATATAACCAGCGTATTTAGTCGTTAGAGCCATTATGCTACCAATTTAGTACTGATTCTTAAATTCCTCTTTGTCTTTCTGACTCATGAAATTCTCATTTTTCACATGTTTTTATGATTTTATTTAACGTTTAACATAAACAAATTTAACGTTTTCTTTTCTTCAAGCATTGAGAATCACTTTAAATCTACAGATGGGAACTACACAAAGTGTGTTAGATGAGGGAGAGAACTGTCCATTCCTAAATGACTCAAGTGTTAAGTTTACACGATCATAAATTATCAGAAGCACGTTTCCAGTTTCTTACTTACCTTTACAAAAGTCCTCATATTTTGGGGTGACCTTGTAACTATTAGTTTTGCTATTTCATGCCTCATGCAGGGTACGTGCTGGAATATTCTCATGTCATTTTTCGATGTTTAGAATATACGGTATAGAAAAACTTAGCTTTCAGCCAATTTGTCCGTGCAACCTGTGTCTATCTACACTAATTTTCTGCTTAGGCCCCCATCCCTCAACACTTTTCCTATCCAAGTACCTGTCAAAATGCCTTTTAAACATTGTAATTGTGCCTGCCTTTACCACCTACTTCTAGTGTTAGACTCCCCTACTGTGGGACAATGACTCTGTATATCTCCCTTATCTTTGCCCCTTATAATCTTATCAATCTTTTTAAGGTAATTTCTCAGGCTCCCATGTTTTAGCAAACTCAGGAAATCTATTCTCTCTTTGTAATTAAATTCCTCACTTCTGCACTCTTTGTAATGCTGCCAAATCCATCTTGTAGTATGGATACCAGAATTGTACACAGTACTCCAAATGAGGCCTCTCTTCTTCTTCTGTCATGTGTCTTTTAGACCTGCAGCTCCGATGAGGCGAGCCAAGCCAACGTGTCATCATCCAGGTCAATCAGACCTCGTTCACCATTCGGTGGCCGGTGTTTGGGGCAACTGGTGACTATGTGCTCCACTGTCTAAATGCCGCCAACTGTCGAGGTTTAGCGCTACTGCAGCTCAATGTTGAAGGCCTTGCCACCGCCAAGCTCAACGTCATCGAACAGATTGCCAAATGAGGCCTAATCAGTGTATTGTACAAATGATAACTCAAACTGTTATACTGAATGACTCGGGCAATGCAGGCAAACTGCATTTATTTGCCAAATGCTTTATTTGTCACCCTATCTACTTGTGTGCCATTTTCAGGAAATAATTAAATTCCATCCCAATGTCTCTATGTGCATTTACCATCAGTCCCTACTAGTATGTGACATCACAACTGTATCACCTCACACTTGTCTGGGTTAAATTCATCTGCCACCTTTCTGCCCAACCTTCCAGCAGATGTACGCCCCCTTCAGACAGGATTTCGTCTGCATTAACCATGCTGCTTCCCCC
Source organism: Malacoraja senta (assembly GCA_038087875.1). Taxonomy (NCBI): domain Eukaryota; kingdom Metazoa; phylum Chordata; class Chondrichthyes; order Rajiformes; family Rajidae; genus Malacoraja; species Malacoraja senta. The sequence continues at coordinate 7,006,547 of CM075985.1, read as the reverse complement.
CTAATAATCCCTGGCTTTTCAAGTGAACATAATTCCTGTATGTCATCTGTCCACTTCCCTCCACACATTCCCTGGCCCACTGAGTTCCTCCAGCAGTATGTTTATTGCTATCAGATTGCTCCAATTTATTCCAAGGAAGGTTTACATTTAAATTTGATTGGGTTGGATACTACCAATCTCTTCAAAAATTGCCAGAGGATATCTTAACCTGAATAATTATATCAATTTAACCTCTCAACTAAAATGCTATTTGTTAAGCAGCACATTTCTTCCTCACTGAGTGCACATCATAAATTTGATATTTTAGTGCTTGAAGTGGGACTTGAACTACCTTTTGCCCAAAAGCACCTCTGCGAAAATATAATTTATATTATTAATTTTATAACCATAATGTTTTAATATAGCACTGTACATTCGTCTTCAGAGATGATCAAACGAAGTAGCAGTTATGCATCAGAAAGGTGCATAATTCCAACACTAGAGGGCATAGCTAAAAGGTAAGAGGGTGAAAATGCAATGGAGATGTGCGGGGCATGTTTTTTATGCATAAGGTGGTAGGGGTTTGAAACGCTTGCCAGGGGGTGATGATGGAGGAAGGTATGATTGTGGCTTTTAAGAAGCTTTTAGATATGCACATGGATTTGCATGGAATGGAGGAATGGATCACTTGCAGGCCACCTGGTTTGAAGGGTCTGTTCCTGTGATGAACTGTTCTATGTTCTATAATTAGGCAATTTTCCACATTGTCATGTAAACATCATTGTACCTGCACTGGAACAGCTTGACAAGAGGTGTGACAGGTCTTCAGTTCTTTTGCTACGATGTTGTCTGGTCCTATAATCTGTGCTGTATCCAGTGTTTGCTGCCATTTCTTAATATCCTAAGGAGTGAATCAAATTGGCTGATGATTGGCTTCTGTGATAGTGGAGATCTCAAGAGGAAACCGAAATGAATCATGTAATTGGTACCTCCGGCTGAATATGGTTTTGGATATTTCAGCCTGGTCTTTTCAACTTGTGGTGTGCTTGCCATCCTCGAGGGTGGACATTCTTGGAGTGTCCTCTTCCTGTTAGCTGTTTAATTGTCCATCACCATTCATTTCTAGATGTGGTAAACAGTTGGTTATGAGATTGCTTGACTCTTTGTGTAAGATATCTGCTTTTGCTTTTCCAATGGCTTACTGTATTGCATATTTACTCCTTGGAATACTTTAACAATTTGCTAATTTCTCTCTAACTATGTGTTTAGCTTTAATTGTGCAAGGTATATTTGAAATGGGGCAGTGGTTGTCTTACTTCATGGTCTACTTATGCTGAGTATAAGCAGCAAAATAGTCAATCTTGAGCCAGGTATGGGTTAGAAAGGCCAGAGTTGAGGAGGATTGAATCCAGGATTGTGGCTTGGTTTGGATGCGGGTAAGCAGCATATTAGGAAGTAAGCAGCTCGCGGTGTAAGACTCTGTCTTGTGTAAAACCAATCCAGCAGCGCATGAGGCTTTTGACAGTTTAGCACTGATGTGTGGTAGGCACTTGACCAAAATGGTCATTTGTGAAGTGACTTTCCTTGGTCCACTCAATTCATTACCTTGCAGCTGGATACTTTTTGTAGTTTTATTAGTGTTAGCTCCCTTATCATTTCATTATTAATTCACTCGGCTTACAATAGTTTATCTCATGTCTTTTGTTTTGCTCCATAACTGCTTAGCCAGGAAACTATCTTGAATGCATTTCAAAAAATGCTCCCTCCACTCTGCAGTTAATTACAATGCCTGAGACCCATTAAGCTCTTATTCTCTCCTAACCCAGGATTGAGTCACTGGTTGGTGAAGGTCCAGGGTCAAGGTCTGGTAGCAGTGGCTTCGGTCTTCTGAGTAGTTTCAGAAAATGTCAGCTCATCCAACCCTGTGTCTCAGAGAAATTAGAAAGATATACGTGGTAGAATTGAGGGAGGTTGCTGTAAAGTACAGCTGGGCATTAACAGCACACTTGTGGAAAATGACTGTGTTTTTGGATGATATTGCTAAGTGCTAACATTTTGATGAGAAATTCAGCAAAGGGGAAGGTGAAATTCAAATGCATGTCTCGATAAATAAAAAGAGAAGGTAGTCAATGCCTTAGCAGTTTAAAGGTGATTAACTCCCCAGGGCCTTGTGCAATTTATCCCAGGCTGTTGTGGGAGGCAAGAGAAGTGATTGCCAGAGCATTGGATATGATTTTTAAATCTTTGCTTGCCATTAGCCAAATGACTAGAAAGCATCAAATGTAGTCCCACTTTTCAAGAAGGGCAGCTGGAAAAGTCTGGTAATCACAGATCTGTGAGCCCAACATCAATCCTGAATATCGACGAGACCAAGCACAAGCTCGGCGATTGTTTCGTGGAACACCTCCGCTCAGTCCGCCTAAACCTACCTGATCTCCCAGTTGCTCATCACTTTAACTCCCCCTTTCTTCCCAACCTGACCTTTCTGTCCTGGGCCTCCTCCATTGTCAGAGTGAGGCATTGTCAAATTGGAGGAACGGCACCTCATATTTCGCTTGGGTAGTTTACACCCCAGCGGTATGAACATTGATTTCTCTAACTTCAAGTAGCCCTTGCTTTCCCTCTCTCTCCATCCCCACCCCCTGCTCAGTTCTCCCACCAGTCTTACTGTTTCTGACTGCATTTTATCTCTGTGCCGCCCACTCACCTGACATCAGTCTGAAGAAGGGTCTCGACCCGAAATGTCACCCATTCCTTCTCTCCAGAGATGCTGCCTGTCCCGCTGAGTTACTCCAGCATTTTGTGTCTACCTTTAATTTAAACCAGCATCTGCAGTTCTTTACTACACAGCCCAACATCAATACCAGGGACATTGTTGGAAAATATTCTGAGGGACAGGATTAATGATCACTTGGAGTGAGAGGAACAAATCAGGGATAGTCAACATGGGTTTGATACTGTCTGACTAATCTGATTTAATGTTTTGAGGAGGCAATCAAATGTATTGATGAAGGCAGTGCAATAGATGTGGTTTACATTGTCCCCTGTAAAGCATTTCACAAAAGTTTAGATCCTGGGCAGGTTGGTAAATTGGATCCAAAATTTGGAATTTGGATCCAGGACTATCTCTTATCCACCTGCATATAATCCATATCGCTCCAGTCCCTGCATATCCATATACCTATCCAAAAGTCACTTAAATGTCACTATTGTATCTGCCTCAAAACACAACCCCCGGCTGTGCGTTCCAGACACTTATCTTCCTCTATGTAAAAAAACCTGCTCTACACATCTCCTTTAAACTTCCCCCCTCCTACCTTTTGTTCTGGCCTTTCCTTGCCTCCAGTTTCCTCCCCTCCCCTCCCCTCGCCCCCCATTTCTATCTATCAGTCTGAAGAAGGGTTCTGATCCGAAACATCGCCCATCATTTTTCTCCAGGGATGCTCGCTGACCTGCTGTGTTATTCCAACACTTTGTGTCAATCCTCCAACACTTTTGCCTCCCTCTTGATCACACCTGAAACATCGAAATCCCGGAACATTCAGCTGCCATCTGTGTCCTTCTAGCAACCATATTTCTGCAATGGCCACAATATCATAGTCCCAAGCACTTATTCAGGCTCTAAATTAATCTGCTTTGCTGTGCTTCAAGTTTATTAAAAAATCGGCGGGCCTCAGCTAGGGTATTGTATGCAGTACTGGTCACCATACTAGAGGAAAGATGGGATAGTGTTCAAGGGGGTGTAGAATACATGCTTTTGGTATGCATCACAACTTGGTTTGACAACTGCTCTGCCTAAGACCGCACAACATTGCAGAAAGTTGTGGTTGTCACCCTGTCCATCACACAAAGCAGCCTTCAAGACCCCCTCCAACCCCGAGGAGCATCCAGCTGTTTATTTTAACAGGATAAATTAGTGTTGATCAAAATGATGCACAAAGGCTTAAGTTTTTGTCTACTGATATCAGTCTTAGTAATTTCAGATTTGCAATGACCAAAACCAATCATCTCTATATATTCTTAAGAAACAATATTAATAAGAGGGCATTAACTTTATTTTAAGTAACTGCATACAATTTATGACATTAGGAAAGCATCCACGTTATTTAAGATAAAAAGGAAAGTGAATAAAGAGCTGCAAATATTCATTGGTACTGAAGAAGGGTCCCGACCCGAAACGTCACCTATTCCTTTTCTCCAGAGATGATGCCTGACCGCTGAGTTACTCCAGCGTTTTGTATCTATCTTCGGTATAAACCAACATCTGTAGTTCCTTCTTACACATTGAGCGATAGGTTGTTGTTTGTCTCCCATTCCACAGGCCTGGAATATCTATTTGAAATTCATGAGTTCCACAAAATTAACCTAATATAAAAGCGATTCCTCAGCATAATGTGGGGGAATTGTAGCAAGACTGGAGATGTGAATGTCATCTGTTTCTCAGTAAATCAGAACTTCCATATATCCATCTCTTATGTGTGTTGGAACCTAACTAAAGTTTCAATGGCCGAACGCCCTTCACTAGGTTTATCTCATTCAGTGACGTACAAATAGTCCTCGTCTCTGTTTACCTCTTAGATCAAGCATCAACGCAAGAGAACAACATAAGTCTCGGAGTATCCTGAGTTATCCTGAGTTAAAACTTAACTGCAGCCCTTCATTCTTTTCTCATGAATAACTAGCCCCTCTGTACAAACCTCAATCACAGTATCCCCTATCTGCTCAGCCCCAAAGCCAGATTCGTCTTGAGAACCACCCCTACCTGACCCTGATTCCCTTTGATACCTTCCCAACATCCTCCCCACCCCCAATTTTCTGTTACTCCTTCCCATCACTCCATCCTTTGATCCAGGCTGTAATTCACGACCACTCTTGATCTTTACGTACCTCACAGTGGCATAGCACAAGGAAGTACAATCACCCATTATTCTTGGCCTGAGATTTTAAGCTAACAATCAATATGGTAGCATGTGTATTAATATACAAATAGCTCAATCTGAGGGGACAATATGAAGGAACTAGCAAAATTAAATTAAAACTGTTGAATATAGATTGGAATTATTTGTGTAATTATTTGTTCCTTATTATTTGGTTGTTTTTATTGCAAACATTCATGCCATTTAGAATTAAAAATAACAAATAATAAAATACTTTTAGAGCTTTATAATTGGCATATTATCAAAACTATAAAAATAATGAAATGAATTCACACGGATGGTTATTTTTCATTCTGATATTTTTATAGTTCCATGACTCATTCTGCTATATGCATACATTAAGTTTCAATGAGTCAGTTTGGGGGTCTTATGATAAGTTTCTGCTTTGCAAAAATCATGTTTATTTTTCTAAAATTATTCGAGCTTATGGAATGAATAGTATGCAAAAATGTATTAAAATTTGTAAGATGAACAGATGTATGTTGATGAGTTAATTGTAAAACAGGTCACCAGCACTGTGCCTGTGCTATATACTCGTGTATTGAAGGTAACAGATGGTATCTTAATTCATTGATTGTGTCTTTGGAAGGTGCCCAGTGATAACAAGTAGGTGGTGAAGATAACTAGGAACATTGGCATACAACAGTTGGGGACTAGCGCATGTGCAGTAGAATGTAGAATAGTTGGGAAATAGCAATGGATGAATATTCCAGCAGTTTTGCAAATTTGGCTGTGGGTAACTTTGGTACAGATCTTTTTTTTTAGGTGATTAAATTTGCAAACAAGAATCCATGCCAGGATTGCTTGTATTTGGGATATAGATGGAATGGAATTATTGAAAATGAATTTAGAAAATGAAAAGGAAGTGGATTGAATGAACCTTTTCTCAATTTCAGGGTGGCCAAAAATAGCTTTTATGTGTATTTTATATAGAGAAATGAAACAGGCAATTCGTATTTTGTCATGCTCTGTATAACCAATAGAAAGCACAATAAAAGAATCGAAGTTAGTAATTTTGTATCCAGCAGAAATATTGGTTAGTTTACCAGCAAGGGATTTTTTAAATAGGAGAATTGGACCTGTTATACTAAATCAGGATTGCGGACAGGTCCTCAGTTTAATGCCTTACCAGGGACACAGCCTAAATATTTGTCCTCACGATGACAAAAAGAATTGTTTTATGCAATTAAAATAGCCTCAACCAAGTTTAGAGCAAAATTGCACCCATTAGCATCTGGTAAATTCAACTCCTGACTCTCCTTCAGCATTTTTGTTTGTGCTGGACAAGTGGTTCCAGAATAAAACTTTTACTAATTATATCAACTATAGTGCAATGCCCAGACTGTCAACCTCACTAGTTTGAAAAACAGCATTCTTGTCTGCAGTCTCTTGTGTTTCTGCAGTTTCTTGCTTACTCACAGAGCAACCAACATTAGATAATCCTGTTTCCACTGAAAACATGCTATTAAAAAGGTCATCAGTTCACCCTTACTCCATCAGAACGATCCCAGCTGAAAATGTTGTCTGTCACTTCTCTCCACAGATACTTCCCGATCTGCTGAGTTCCTCGAGCACATTGTGTTTTGCTCAAGATTCCAGAATCTGCAGTTTCTTGTTTGTCCTGTCTTCTCCACATTTTGTTCGTATCCAAGGCTGGGGATTCCTTGCATTATCAACAGCCTTTCGCTAACCAAACTGACTTTATTGTGTTGTTAGTTTAATGTATCGCTAAAGCTGCAGCAAGTAAGAAATTCATTGTTGCAATGCTGGTGCATGTGACGACCATTCTTGAGTCTTTAAAATGGTCTATGTCCAGATTTCTCTTGGTGGATGACGTGGATGGACCACATCCATCTGAGATATCACAGGCAACCAAGGAAATAGTGTGGGATGGCACATCACCCTGAATTTACAGGGACATGCATTTATATCAGTATCTAAGTAACAGTGTAATGCAGGCTATTCTTCACCAAGACAGCCTTCACTGAGATCTGTGACTTCAAATACTATCTCACATGTATGCTTGCACTTCTCCCCCAAAGCCATGGACACAATCACTCTCAGCTTCCCAGCCTTTGGATCATTGCAGATCACTATTGCTTAACTATGCGACATCCTACAGGTTTGTTACTCATTGCTTCATGAAGGAGACTATGAACTTTAGTGTTGTTTAGAAATACAGTGTGGAACCAGGCCGTTTGCCTGATCGGCCCAACAAGTCCGTGCCGACCAGCGATCACCCGTACACTAGTTCTATCGTACCACACAAGGGACAATTGTTTACAGAAGCCAATTAACCTACAAACCTGCACTTCTTTGGAATGTGGAAGGAAACCGGAGCACCCGGAGAAAACCCACCTGGTCATAGGGAGAATGTACAAATTCTGTAGATAGCACCCATACTCAGGTTCAAACCCGGGGCTCTGGTGGTGTAAGACAGCAACTCTACCACTGCACTACCGTGCCGCCCTGAGAGAAGACTTCATGTACTTTTCCTTCACACAGGAGCAAGCTGAACAGGCATTGGTAATATGATATAATTGCAGGTTTCACCAATGCATTGGCATTCATAGACATCACTCAGTATTGTTACTTCTTACTATTACTTACATGGCAAACGCCTGCCAGGAGTACCTGTTAAGTTCTGGAATACCTCTGTGGCTTTCTCGCACAGAGAACATGTCTCAATAGACAATAGGTGCAGGAGTAGGCCATTCGGCCATTCAATGTGATCATAGCTGATCATCCCCAATCAGTACCCCGTTCCTGCCTTCTCCCCATATCCCCTGACTCCGCTATTTTTAAGAGCCCTATCTAGCTAGTGGTAAGAAAGGCCTTAATAAATGTGAGGTTATCCACTTTGGTGGCAAAAACAGGAAAGCAGACTATTATCTAAATGGTGGCCGATTAGGAAAAGGGGAGATGCAGCGAGACCTGGGTGTCATGGTACACCAGTCATTGAAATTAGGCATGCAGGTGCAGCAGGCAGTGAAGAAAGCGAATGGTATGTTAGCTTTCATAGCAAAAGGATTTGAGTATAGGAGCAGGGAGGTTCTACTGCAGTTGTACAGGGTCTTGGTGAGACCACACCTGGAGTATTGCGTACAGTTTTGGTCTCCAAATCTGAGGAAGGACATTATAGCCATAGAGGGAGTGCAGAGAAGGTTCACCAGACTGATTCCTGGGATGTCAGGACTTTCATATGAAGAAAGACTGGATAGACTTGGCTTATACTCGCTAGAATTTAGGAGATTGAGAGGGGATCTTATAGAAACGTATAAAATTCTTATGGGGTTGGACAGGCTAGATGCAGGAAGATTGTTCCCGATGTTGGGGAAGTCCAGGACAAGGGGTCACAGCTTAAGGATAAGGGGGAAATCCTTTAAGACCGAGATGAGTAAAAACATTTTCACACAGAGAGTGGTGAATCTCTGGAACTCTCTGCCACAGAGGGTAGTTGAGGCCAGTTCATTGGCTATATTTAAGAGGGCGTTAGATGTGGCCCTTGTGGCTAAAGGGATCAGGGGGTATGGAGAGAAGGCAGGTACGGGATACTGAGTTGGATGATCAGCCATGATCATATTGAATGGCGGTGCAGGCTCGAAGGGCCAAATGGCCTACTCCTGCACCTATTTTCTATGTATCTATGTATCTATGTAGTTATTAATGTTTTACTTTTCTCAAAAGGTTTGACAGATGATTGATTTAATTTGCTTTGCTTTGTAGAAGTTTGTAACATTATAGAATATAATTCATGTTCATTTCTTTGAGAATATACGATCGATTAATTCTAAAGTTCCATGGGGTATAGTTTATGTATTTTACAATTTATGGTTTAATTCTATGACTGTTAAAATAAACAACTGCTGGAGAAATTAATCTACAAGATTAAAATTCAATACATTTTAGTTTCAGTTTTCTTCCCATTTCCTTCGAGTTGATGATTCATGCTGTGGGACAAATTCCTACAAATCTCTGCTGCTGCATTCAGATGGTAATTCTTAAATTGCGAACGAGACAATAAATATGTGGAGATAGAGGATATCTCTGCTTATCTTAACACAGATCTATTGCAACTTTCAATTTATACTTTCTATATGTTGAACAATTCTAACCTCAACTTCTTATGTTCCAAAGGAAAAAGTTCCTGCCTTTCACGATAACTTTAAGCTCACACGTTCAGGTAACATTGCGGTGATAGAAACAAAATGCTAGAGTAATTCGGTGGGTCATGCAGCATCTCTGGAAAAAAGGAATAGGCGATGTTTCAGGTCGGATCCCTTCTTCAGACCAACTGAAGAAGGGTTCCAAACCAAAACGTCACCTATTCCTTTCCTCCAGAGATGCTGCCTGACCTGCTGAGTTACTCCACCATTTGGTGTACATTTTTTGGTACACACCAGCATCTGCAGTTCCTTCCTAACATTGCGATGAATCTCTTCTGCACCCTTTTTAACTTAATGACATTCTTCCTATAGCTATAGCAAAGACATATACAGCTGTATCATGATGTCCCAACTTTTGTACTTAATACTCAATAAAGTCAAGCAATTTGTGCTACCCTTTCAAGTTCGGTCTGTTTTTGCACTACATATTGTATTTATGTATGGTATAATTGCACTAATGTATGGTACGATCTACCTGGATGGTACACAAAACAAATCTTTTCACAGTATCTCAGTACTCGTGCTAGTAATATACCAACTGTTGTCTGAACTTCTGTTCCATGAAGTGCAGAGAAAGTAAGTTTGATGGCAACAAGTGCACACTCACAAAATGCTATGTTGTACCATTAGTATTGGACTGAAAAACCAAAAAAGTCTGTAATGGTCAGCATTTCGGTTTGGCAATTTAAAGATTCCACATCAATAGTTGGACTTCATTGGAAGAATGGGTGTTTTGCTGTACATAACATTTTATTGCAGTTAAAATTACAAAGAAACTAGCACAGTGCAACACACAAAAACTGTTCTTTATTTCAATCCATGATTTTTGCCAGCTTTCCTCATGGGTTTATTTCTGCATAAATCATTTATAATTCCAACATTTAAGAGCAAACATTCCAATGATTAAATAACCATATCCAGACATCCTTAGTCATTCACAAAGCTAAAATAAAACCTCCAATGAATTGCTAGTCATAGCTAGAACAAGTTCTACATCCAGATGTCAAATGATTTTGTGATTCATTTTCACAACCTTCATAAGTTAATTTTCTAGAATTTGTTTCATTAATATTCAATGAAAACTAATAAGCTAGTAATCAATAATAAATCCTTTCTCAGATTTCAAGTGATTACAATTATATGGAATGTGTAACATCTATGCTTGCATCTTATTGCTGTGACAACTAGCAATCTGGGGGGATTATACAGTTAGACGCTCTACGAAGTGTGCGAGTATGTTTTCTGTCCTTTGTAGATTTAGTCATTGATTAAATTCTGGCTGAAAGGAGACTTAGACAATAGACAGCAGACAATAGGTGCAGGAGTAGGCCATTTGGCCCTTTGAGCCAACACCGCCATTCAATGTGATCATGGCTGATCATCCACAATCAGTACCCCGTTCCTGCCTTCTCCCCATATCCCTTGACTCGGCTATCATTAAGCGCTCTATCTAACTCCCTCTTGAAAGCATCCAGAGAACCGGCCTCCCACCTCTGAGGCAGAGAATTCCACAGATTCACAACTCTGTGTGAAAAAGTATTTCCTCATCTCCATTCTAAATGGCTTACCCCTTATTCTTAAACTGTGGACCCTGGTTCTGGACTCCCCCAACATCGGGAACATGTTTCCTGCCTCTAGCGTGTCCAAATCCTTATTAATCTTATATGTTTCAATAAGATCCCCTCTCATCCTTCTAAATTCCAGAGTATACAAGCCCAGCTGCTTCATTCTATCATCATATGACAGTCCCGCCATCCCGGGAATTACCTTTGACTTGGAGTGACAGCAGTCTTGCCAGGGGCGTCGGGGCGATGGCTGCCCTGCCAACAGTCTGTTCGTTTTTTCATTCTTTTTGTTATTTTTTAGTGTGTTAAAAGTTTGTTTTAATGTTCTTCGATTTGTTTTATGTGGGGGGAGGGGGGAGAGGATCGGGGGAAACTTTTTTTCAAGTTCTTACCTTGCCGGAGATGTGATTAATTTTCGGATCACATTCTCCGGGCGCTCTGCGGCCTTCCATCGATGGAGCTGGAAGTCTCCTCGGACTGACTTTGAGCCCTATCGCGGGGTGCGGACTTAACATTGGAGCTGATCCCTTGCCTGGGATCGCTCCCACCGCGGACTTTACTATCAAGAGCTCACAGTCTTCGGGAGAGGCTAGTCGGGAAGCTCCAACTTTGCGAAAGGTTCGACCAGCCCCGACGCGAGGTTCGATCGCCCGGCGCGGGGGAGCTGACATCCCCCCCGATGCGGGAGCTGATCGCCTCAACGCGGGGGGCCCGAATGCCGCCGGCTACGGGTCGAGATCGTCCCGTCACCGGGGGCTCGAGGCCCACGACCGAGGAAGAACTAAGGGAAGGACTTGAACTTTATTTTGCCTTCCATCACAGTGAGGAATGTGTAGGAGTCACTGTGGTGAATGTTCGTTAAAATGTGTTTTTGACTGATCTGTTGCTTTTAATTGTATGACTGACCTGGCCAATGAAATTCCTCGTATGATGCAAAACGTACTTGGCGAATAAAGTGTGATTCTGATTCTGATTCTGATTCATTTCCACCTGTAGCAGCTATGGCTCCAGTAGATGAATACAGGCTGTGTAGGAAGAAACTGCAGATGCTGGTTTAAACCAAAGAGACACAAAATGCTGGAGTAACTCAGCGGAACAGGCAGTATATCTGGAGAGAAGGAATGGGTGACGTTTAGAGTCAAGACTTTTCAGGCTGTTTATAAGCCTTTCATCCTTGATCTCCTGCAGTGGACAGTGAAGGTCATGGACGAGGCAATTTGATTTGTGATGGGAGAAGAATCAAGATGTATGACGAAGGAGCACCTACTATGGAGATGGTAGGAGTGGAGAGGATGACTCAAGTGTGGATATAATATGGAGAGGCTCAGATTCATTTGTGGAGAAAATGAAAAGGAGGTCAGACAAGTACTGTAGATGACAGGGATCACACAGTGAGATGATTGGTGAAAGGGTTCAAGAAATCTGTTGAGAGGAAAACCCTTTCTACATTTTAAAGTAACTGATTGAAGAGGGATAATTGCACAAATATAACCATTCTTTAAAAAAAGACATAGTATTAGATGGCAGCTATTTAGCTAGCTCTAAACAGAAAGGAGTGAATGGAGGTAAACAGGAGGAGATAAAGGCAGAAGATGGGAAATTGAGTCTCACAATGATCTCAGTTGGAATTCCGATTCAAATGTTAGAATAAACCAAAATAGTTTCAGGCCTGAGCATGACAACAAATAATTTTGTAGGTGGGTGGATGTGGCAATACTCAATATTGGAATACATAGTGTTTACAAATAAATTAAATAATAGAATAATGAGTGTAGACAAAAAATGCTGGAGAAACTCAACGAGTGAGGCCGCATCTATGGAGAGAAGAAATAGGTGACATTTCGGGTCGAGACCCTTCTTCAGATGTCGGGGGGAGGGGGGGGGGGGGAAGAGAGGAAGAGGCGGAAACAGTAAGCTTTGTGGGAGAGCTGGGAAGGGGGAGAGGATGGAGGGAGAAAGCAAGGGCTATCTAAAATTAGAGTATTCAATGTTCATACCGCTGGGTGTCAATATGAGGTGCTGTTCCTCCAATGAGTGTTATCGGTTTTGGAGGAGCTTAGATGGAAACTAGATGTCAAAATGTGGTTTAAGTGCAAAGAGTTTGGAGTTTAAGAAAATACCCACCACTATAAATGGTTAATAAGGCTATTAAATAAAATAAACCAAGTGCATGATTTATTTGCAGAGGGGATAAAATTAAAAATAGAGATATTATGCTAAATTTGTATTGAACCATGGTACACACTGTTGGTCATCATATCGTAAGAAGGAAGTAAAGAGACAGAAAATAATGAAGACCGACAAAGATGATATCAGAACTGTCAGCTTAAATCAGTAAAGATAAGAATGAGTAGGCTAGTTCTCCTTTCACTTAAAAACAGAGGGTTGAGTGGTTTCCTAATATAGATCTTTAATATTATAAAAATATTTGACAGATAAACTTTCTATTTTTGGGAAAGAAGAAACCTAGAGGTCATCAGTATAAGCAAATCAAGCAATAGGTCTGGATGAACCATTTAAAATTAGAATGGGTAAGCTGACCAAATTTCACAATTTTCACAATATAAATTTCACAATATATTGGCAAATCTATAAATGAACAAAACCATAAATAAATCAGTGGGTGATCTTCGTAAAGACTTGAAAATGATATCGAACAATATTATACCCTTAAACAGAACGGATCTGGAAATTATGCGCAACCTGGAAAGACATTTTACATTTTAAATGAGTGATGTATAGTGAGCCAACAGATGTTATTGACAGCCTTATGCTGCAAAATCCAAATGTGTGCCAAATGATGTGCACATGCAGAGTAAGTTGAGAAAAATTAGTGCTGTTAGTTTAGGTTGCAGGATGTGGGAGTATGGGGGAGAGAGGCAGTAATGAGGTGAACCAGGATTCTAAAGAATGGAAAAATCCACTCTGAGATTTGGATTGGACATTGATGGGAAGTAAGGAGGTTTCTGAGTTACAATAGGTTACACGAGTGAATTAAGTTTCAATGTAATGATGAGGTTGGAGAAATGAGTGAAATCGGTGGGTATTTAGGGACATTAGGTTGCAAGAAAGAGCTGACACAGATGGTGAGTATTTAAGTTGGAGCAGAAATGCGTGATGCCCATTTCCACTGACCCATCCTTGTTCACAGATCCCCTTTAAATTACTTCGAAGCATGTTATTTTGACCTGTTTGTGGATGAGTAGCCAGCGCCATCTGGAGGCCACACATATGTAAATATAAATCACAAAATTGACATCCAGACATGTGCTTGGTGTATGCCATTGTATGTTAATATGCATGCCCATGCCATTCTGTGCTACAGATGGACAGAGGATCTGGAAGGAAAAGTGTAGATTCTGCAAACATGTGTTAAGCTCCAGATTGTACTTTGTAAATAGTTTTCCAATAAAACTATGGCACAGTAGTGCAACTGGTAGAGCTGCTAGCTCATGGCACCAGAGACCTGGCTCGATTCTGATGTTGGGTGTTGGCTGTGTGGAGTTTGCAATGTTTTCCTTGTGACAATGTGGGTTTCTTCCAGTTGCTCCCACATCCCACAGACGTGCGGTTTGTAGGTAATTGGCCTCTAATGTGTGTAAGCAGTAGACATGAAAGTTGGATAAACATGGAAATTGTGTAGTCAACGTGTTGGTGTGGACTCGGTTGGCCTTATTCCATGCTGCGTTTTTCAATCAATCAAATATTTTTTTCACATAATACATATAAACGGCATGCACCACTAAATCAAGCAATAGAATAACAGCACCTAAGTAAATAAGGATTTTTTTTAAATCTAGAGAAAAAGCTTGCAAATAGAAGGGAAATTACCATTAACCTGGCAACTGGGAATAAATCAAAACAACACAAAGGGGACAGATAGATAGTGTTATTATATGGGTGTATAATGAGGATTTTTCAAGGAATATCAAGAGACAATAGTCAAGGGTGTTTAATTGTCATATGTACCAAGCAATGATCATAAGCAGTGATCAGTTGTCTTAATATGTATTAATCTACATATGTTAATAATTCCACCTAATCTAACTCCTATTTTTCTGTATCTCTTCACCTGCATTTCAAAAAGTGTAAATAACACCTGGTTTCATAAAATAGAAATACTATCTGACATTTAGCAGATTACTGCTTCTATAATACTATAAGCTTTGATTTAGAGTTTCTTCATTCATTTGACTGATCAAAGTGCACCATACACGATTCAAAGCCTGCAGATGCTAATTAGTAAAAGCATCTGACAGATATACTAGTTACTTATGTCAAAAAAGTAGAAAGCAAAAAAAGATGTATGGTACACTGACATACCCTTTACTGTAGTATTTTACACTCAAATTATTTAAAGCTTTTACATATTAATTTATTAGTGGGCGATCAGTAAATTATAAAAAATAATACCTATTAGGTATGCTACAATAGCAGTCTGTATTTTTTGTGGAGGTTAAGGATATTTGTTATTTCCCTTTTCTCTTATTCACTGACATTTAATATGCAGCCTGTCCTATTATTCAGTTTATTTCCCTATCATTTTTGCGGAAAAAGCTCCATGTCTTTGCTGGGTTGCAATCTAAAATGGACCATTGTGGTGGTGTGAATTGTTAACAGTAACCCATGTTACTGGTTATACATACCTGAATATGTAATATGTATAATGTGTAATGTGTGTAATAGTGTCCCTTCCTAATACATTTTAGAAGTGATCTGATTTGCTGAGTATTTATGATCTCCTTTGGTTCAGATTTCCAACTACCACTCTTTTTGACATCTAATAGTGCAGGATATTACTTTGTTTTAGTTTAGTTTAGAGATTCAGTGCAGAAATAGGCCCTTCTGCCCACCAAGTCTGCACCGACCAACGATCCCCGTACACTAGCACTATCCTCCAGACTAGGGACAATTTACAATCTTTACCGAAGCCAAGTAACCTGTGGAAGAAAACTGCAGCACCTGGGGAAAACCCACAAGCTCACGGGGAGAACGTAAACCTCCATACAGACAGCACCCGTGGTCAGGATCGAACCCGGTGTAGTGGCCATTTGGCTTGTTTTGCATGTCATGCACTCTGAAATCAGAGGGACTATCCTACCATTGCTGTTAATCAAATATCTACGGATAAATTAGAAAAGCCGGTGATGAAGCAATACCATCATGACTTCAAGGAAAGTACCAGCAACGAATCTGAAGAGATGTCGAATGAAGAGTTGAAGTTCATGGACATTATGAACTACTCAGTAAAAACGGGACGCTATTGTGTGGACATAACTTTCAAACAAGAAAGTGTTAATCTGCCGAATAATTGTCGTATGGCAGAGCAACGTACCCAGACTTTGAAACGCAAGTTTGACGAGAATACTAAATTTCATGAAAGATGAATCTCTGAAGAATATTTTCTACAAGGATGATTGCTTAAAATCCATGTCTACTGTGCAGGAAGCAATTCTACCAGTAGAAATCTGACTTCTCTTTGCAATAAGGGGGGATTCACACTTTCTAAGTGGATCAGTGACAATTGTGAAAGCATTCCACTAGATGATAGAGCCAAAGAAACCAGAGAGTTGGATTTGGACAAAGACAATCTGCCAATGCAGAGAACATTGGGAGTTACTAATGTTGTACAACTGAAATATGTTAATACAGAAGAAAATTCTGCAAACAAAGTTTCCAGAGAACCGACAGTGAACCGTTTCTTAAGCGATAAGAGATGGATCAATGAACTAAAATCTGTCTGTAAGCCAGACAGAGAATGGCCAAAGCTCGAGCTGGGATTTAAAATTTCTGCTAATGATCCGGAAACTAAATCAAACGTAACGGTGAACTTTATTGCTAAAGATCCTGTTATTCTTTTGAAGGATTTTCACACTTCAACATTACTGTTACAACACATCCATGAGTTGATCGGACATGGAGGAAGACGTTTCATGCTGTCAAAGCTTTGGACTATTATGTTTTGGACTATATATTGGGTATCATGCCTGATTTTAAGGGTTTGGTGCACACATTTTAACCCGTGTTTTAATATGATTAATAACCTAGTTATGCTTGCTTCTAGAAGGCGAAAGTGAAGATGGAAGAGTCGATGAAGAATTCTGAGTGCGGATGTATAGTGCATGCTATTTTTTCCTTGTTAGTATAGTGTTTAGTATCCCCGCCTGTCACGCGGTAGACCGGGGTTTAATTTCCCGACGAGGAGCCACCGGAGTTCTATTCCCTGACCTTTTGTTTTTTGATATATGTTAAGCCTTCATGGCTAATTTGTTAATGTTTATTAGTAATTGCCTCGCTATATACTCGGAACAATTAGGGGCCGATATGTAGTGGCCATTTGGCTTGTTTTGCATGTCATTGATGATGGCATGTGCCTTTAAATTTGAGACTGCCCGTTATATTGTGGGTGGGATTTATGAAGTTTTTGGGCGTGTTTTGGGCTATGCAGCTTGCGCAGAAGTTTAGTTTTCAGTGTAGTTTGGAGAGACCATGGAGAAGGTTTACCCTTCGAACATGCGAGGTGTAAAGGAGATCATGCAAAGTGTAACGGAGACATGAGGAGTTTTCTAATGTTTAAAGTAATAAGCTGGAGTTCGATGATGATAGTCGTAACGAGTGTGAAGAAAGTTGGATGTATCTTACTGTTTTCTATCAACAATAAAGCATTTATTCATCAAAAGACTGTGTTTTGAAGACTTATCTGTGAAGCTCTGAAGGTCTCTGAGGGTGAGCTCGCGTGCGTATCGAAGATATTCCCCAGCTTATCCATTTAGTGGCTAGAGGGTTAATTTCTCGAACGATATAAAAATCGGCCACTACACCCGGGTCTCTGTTGCAGTAAGGCAGCAACTCTACCGCTGCGCCACCGTGCCACCCCAGCAGTTTTGTTCTAACTGCTGTCATTCATTTATTAATGGGTCTGCTCCAAAAGCATAGTGCCATCTCGATAACCTTATGCATCCTATCATTGCCATTACCTGTGAAAGACACACAAACCTCTTTGCTTTAGTGAGAAAGCAGCCCTGATTCATTTGATCTCCATATAATAATTATAACGCATATTTCTCTGGTAATGTAGCAGTTTGTATATTAAAAAATGAGTTTGCTAAAGTAAAAATTGTCCTCAGAGGATGTGATCTCAGAGAAAAAGAACATGGAATATAGAACAGGACCTTCAGCAAATAATTTTCCTGACAAACATGATGCAAAGTTAAACTAATCTCCTCTGCCTGCATGTGATCCGTCTCCATTCCTTGCCACTATAATATCTGTCTTCTTCCACTACTCCTGGCAGCATGTTCCAGGAACACACCATTCTCTGTAAAAAAAACCTTCCCGACACATCTCCCTTAAACTGTCACTCTCACCTTAAAGCTACGGCCTCTAGTCTTTGGTGGAGACAAAGGTGGAAACATTGAACAAACACTTTGCTTCTGTCTTCGCTGCAGAAAATACAAGAAAAAAACCATCCCAATAATATAAGAAACTTGGAGACAAAAGAAATGGAGATTATATTACTGAAATTATGTTGGCCAGATTAATATTGTGCAAAGGTCTAGTCTTTTTACTGAATGATGAATATAGTTGTAGTAAAGAGGATGCAGTGAAGATTTATCAGGTTGATTCTTAGAATGCATAGAATTTAAGTTATCTCTTAAAATGGTGTATCAATTTGATGTTGAAGTGAAAAAAGTTAATGTTTTTGAGGTTTTTTTAAACAAAGTTTTTTACCATTTAAAAAAATTGTTCGTATCCTTATAATTTGACTGTTATCAAACATTTGTCTGTGTATCATCTTTAAACTTTTATTTTGTTTTATTTTACCTTGATAAACTAAGAAAAATGAAACGTACCCTCATACCAACTAAATTGCAAAATTAACGATCATTGTTTCTTCCAACATTTACGAAAATATCACAAATGAATCGTTTTTTTAAAAGTTGAAACAAAAATAAAGTCAAACACACAGGTCATTGGTTTCACTGATGCACAGCAATCAAAGTTGAACAGCTGTCTCTCTCGGGCTCTTACTGTCTGCAGTTAGATGGCTTCCTACAATTGGCATCTGTCAGCTTCACTGAAAAACTTCATCTCCATTTTATTCAACGTCTCCCTGTTTTCTTTCTTGAGTGAAGAAGTACAGTATATTGACTATCAATTCTTTTTGGCTCAAGAAATAAAAATAAGGAACGATCATTCTTCCTCTTGTTTTAATCCTGTGATAATGAAACTAGAATACATTTATTTACAATGACTTCAAGACGCTGCATACGACCGCAATGCGCCTGCGTGCCGACAGGCCGTTGGCGCGCGAAGATTTCGGCCACTGCCAGAATTTCGGAGCCCCGCGCGATGTTGGGACCAGCCCCACACAACTCCGCGCTTCTAAGTGGGACCGGCCCCGCGTGGCCATACGGTGCCCGTACGCCTCAAGCGACCACGAGGTCGCGTAATTTGTGAGCCAAGCTCGCATAAGTGGGACAGGCCCTTTACTATCTCCAAGTGCATCTATCTGTACCGCCCACTCCACTGACATCAGTCTGAAGAAGGGTCTCGACCCGAAATGTCACCCAGAGATGCTGCCTGTCTCACTCATTACTCCAGCATTTGTGTCTACCCTGAATACCAGATAGTTCAGATTGCTACATGATTTGCGCCGAGCGATCGGACCCCAAGTCGGGGCTATTCGAACCTTCTGCGACTGGAGCTTCCTGACATCAGTCTCTACCCGAGACTGCGAGCTCTTCGATATTGAAATCCGCAGGCCGCGGTTGGAGCATCGATCCCAGGCAAGGGATCGCAGGCTCCGATGGTAATGCCCCCGTGGTGGGGCTCAAAGTCAGTCTCGAGCAAGGCCTCCAGCTCCATGATGTTAGGCCGCAGAGCGACCGGAGATACGATCCGGAAAACAATCGCATCTCCGGCAGGGTAAGAGATTTTAAAAGGTTTCCCCCGACCCCCTTCCCCTCCCCCCACATAAAACAAACCAGAGAACATGAACACATACTTTTAAAACACACTAAAAATAACAGAAAAGACGAATAGACGAATAGACAGACAGACCATTGGCGAGGCTGCCTTCGCTGACGGCACTGTTGGTGCATCAGAAATACAAAGGACCAAGAATGAAAATTGAAAACATTGATCGATCTGATAAGTCCCCAATTTTTTTCCTGAGCAACTTTCCGGAAACTTGATTGCATTTCAATAGATAAATATAATTAACAGAATTTTTTGTTAATTATCACTGTCCAATATTATAATCCTTAAATACAGCAAATCCTAAAATAAAATCAGAATTTTTATTTTACCTTCCAGACATCTATGTACGCATCCTTGTTTCGAAGGGAAGCGATTGCTATTTCCACCACAGCCACTGTATACAAATGGTCTGCATTCATTAGCTTCATCAGAATAATACCACAACAATTCATATTGTGAGCAGGAACCTTCATCCATTGACTCGCTGCAAGGAGCTATGTGTATACAAAGAAAGAAAGACAAATTTTAATTGGTTGATTTGATCTCAGGCTGCTGTGAAACATTTTGCTCTTATGAGACGTAAAAAATATACGAGTTTGGTGACTACTGAGGGGGCATGGTCGGTGAAAGCATTTTCAATATGTCTTGCATTTTGCCAGGCTTATAAACTTATACCAGTTGATTAATTAACTCATTGGCACACTAACCTAATTTTGGCATCATTCTATTGTTTAAGAAACTTCTGAATGTGTCACTGTTATGTACGGTACCCATGTAGATGTAGAGTTCTTATTGTTTAGTGTATAGCCTTGGGATACATTTGATGCTGGAGTCACACTTTCACAACACATTTCTGTAGCACCTTTTTCACTTTGTAAAGTAGGTGTTTGATGGCATGGTACATATGTTGCTCAACTAGTCCTCCAGGGTAGTCAAAAATGCTAGAGAAACTCAGCGGGTGAGGCAGCATCTATGGAGCGAAGGGACCTGGAACATGTTTGTCCTGTATAGCGTCAGTCTCCTTGAGAGTTGTGTGCGCTTACTCATTCAGGTGGAGGGTATTTCATCACACCCAGAGTCTCTTCAGGGTCTCGACCCGAAACGTCACCTATTACTTCGCTCCATAGATGCTGCCTCATCCACTGAGTTTCTCCAGCATTTTTATCTGCCTTTGATTTTTCCAGCATCTGCAGTTCCTTCTTAAACCGTTAACAAGAAGATGTCACATCTGGATTGGAGTGCCAAATGACCAGTTTATCTATGACTTTAGAGAGATTCATACCTCATGATCCTAGCCAGAGGTTTTTTCCCAAGGAGATCTCTGCTTCTCAAAATGAAACACTTAGTATAACGACAGCAGGAAAATGCACTGGTACATTATTTGTTTCTTTTTTAACCTATCTGGTCAAATTAAATAGAATAGAATAGAATGCCTTTTATTGTCATTCAAACAGCTTGGTTTGAACGAAATTGCATTTTCTACAGTCTTAACATTACAAAAAAAAACAAGACTCACACTTAACACAATTTACACAAACATCCATCACAGTGAATCTCCAACACTCCTCATTGTGATGGAAGGCAAAAGTCTTATCTCTTCCCTTTGTTCTTCTCCCGCGGTCCAGCAGTCCAACTGCAATGTCGAGACGACTGGGGCTCACGATGTTAAAGCCCCTGGCGGGCGATGGTAAGGCCCGCGGCCTTTTAAGCCGCGCCGGGCGATGTTAGGCCCCACTCCGAGGCCTTTAAACCCCGCGATTCCAGCGGGAGAAATTGCCGTTGCAGGAGCTCCGAAAAGCGGTCTCCCACCAGGGACCCGCGAGCTCCCGATGTTCCTGTCCACCAGGCTTGCGGCCGGAGCCTCAGAAGCTCCGAAGTCGGGTCACAGCCGCGCGCCTCCACAGCTCTTCCCGTTCCGAAGTCGGCCAGCTCCACGATGGCGAGTCCGCAGGCTCCGCGACTGGAGCCCTCAGGTTGGTTCCGGACGGAGGCTGCCGCCGGCTCCACGATGTTAGGCCCAACGACACCGGAGACACGACAGGAAAAAAGTCGGGTCCCCGTACAGGGAAGAGATTAAACAGTTTCCCCCAACCGCACCCCCAACATATACACAGCTAAAAAAATAATAAAAACTAGAATCAAAAACATACATTTAACGAGACAAAAATAAAACAAATAAGGACCCTTGTTATATAGATAGCACCAATTAAGATGTGATCTGAGTTGCTGGGAATATTTGAGCAAAAAACAAACTGCTGGTGGAACTTAGCAGGTCAGGCAGCATCTGGGGAGGGAATGGACAGACAACATTTTGTGTCGGGAATATTTGTTAGGTGGTCTCAAGACCTGCTGTGGGAATAATTTGGACAGGTGTCAAAACCTGTAGAATACTAAACCGAGAATCTGAAGTGTTCTTATGGATTCTTGCTTGAAGAATTATACCATTCATTTAACACAGCAATACTAATTATTGGAATGTGACTTGTTTTAAAAGACATTCATCCAAGGATTTCTATCTGTTAATGTGCTTTCCAAGAGCTGTTGCTTTTTAAAGGATGTGCCTATTAAGTCTTATTCATTCAACATAAATCGTTCGAGACATATTTAAGGTCATAATGAGGGATATATATTGAATTAGATTTTATTTCAACAATTAGCACTGTCATGTCAGGTATTTCAGAAGATCATATGATTTTAGTTAAATTTGATAAATATCAGAGTACAACTGGTTGTTGAATCAATCAGAAATATAATTGCTTCCTGTTATTTCCATTAAAGGGTCTCGCAGTTCATAAAAGGAAATTAAATGTCTGATATTTTTCATTCAGTTTATTAGAAATGTCAAATAGAGTTTAATTTTTTAACTATATATACATAATTTATCCTATAATATATATGCATAATTTATAAATGGCCCTGATATTTATACATAATTTATACTGGTGAATTTATTGAACGATTCTTTATTACCATTAAGATCGAGGATCTCACCTTACTAATCCCTGCCACTAGATATGGAGATTGGTGGGTATGAAGCTGTCAGGTATTTACAATATAACCTATAATTTGTATTTTTTAAATCAGTTTGCTCTTGTGCCATGACTGATAGTTTATTGATTCATTAGATTCAGCAGACTAGAAATCACATACAGTCTTTCTTGTTTTATAAAATAAAATACATGTCTGGGGTGGATGACAAATGTACAGTTTTCTCTGCCTGCTTTACTACTGCCATAAGGATCTTAAACTTTTATGAAATTTGTCAGTGACTGACTGCAACAAGTGACCAGCCAGTCTCTTCAGGCACCAGCAGTCAAATACAGTGGTCCATGGAGCCTGCTAACCAGGCAGTATGTTAAACATTTGTTTATTTAGCCGGGAAGAGAAAAGGGCCTGTCCCACTTACGCGTCCTTGGCTCGCAAATTACGCGACCTCGTGGTCGCTTGAGGCGTACGGGCACCGTATGGCTGCGCGGGGCCGGTCCCACTTAGAAGCGTGGAGGGGTATGGAGTTGTGCAGGGCCGGTCCCGATATCGCGCGGGGCTCCGAAATACTTGCAGTGAACGAAATCTTCGCGCGCCAACGGCCTGTCGCGGAACTGACGGCCAAAGTGGGACAGGCCCAAGACCCTGGCGCGACGCAACGTCTCACCAACAGCAGCAGAAGCAGGCAAACGATCGCCGAACTCGGCCTGGGGATCACGGCCGTTGCGGTCCGGATCCGCCCCCCACTTCTACTCCCATTGAAAATTGAAGATAGACACAAAATGCTGGAGAAACTCAGCGGGACTGGCAGCATCTCTGGAGAGAAGCAATGGGTGACGTTTCAGGTCAAGACCCTTCTTTTCAGACTGAAGAAGTGTCTCGACACGAAACGTCACCCATTCCTTCTCTCCAGAGATGCTGGCGGTCCCGCTGAGTTACTCCAGCTTTGTGTCCACCTTCAAATGATGTCATGCGCTCCGGACGGCTGTGCATACGCATGTAATCGATCCCGACCTTCGCTCGACCATCTCGGCTCAACGCGACCACGAGGTCGCGTAATTTGCGTGCCAAGGACACGTAAGTGGGACAGGCCCTAAAGAATACATTATAACCAGAATGTAACCAGACCTCAATTAGGACCCCACTCCGAATGACCTCACAAGGCACTGAGGCCAATTTTGCTGCTCCACCTTGCTTGATATTTTTCATCTGTAATTTTTCTTTGCTCCCAAAGAAATTACATTTTTATTTCCAATGACATTTCCTCACACACTGAACCCATTCTCAATGTATTGAATTTTAAATGCAGCATCACGGGAATCTGATTGATTCAACAACAATCTCCCCAGGGAGATCTTACTCATAAAGACAATGAAATAAATCAATTGCTATCTTCCTCAAGTTTAGTTTATTATTGTTTTTTAATCTTATTTGTATTTCTACAAATGAATGTATAATTTGGATCCTATGATCCTATGATAGCGGATTACCAAAGTAAGCATCTTTGAACTCTTGTCCGGGTCTCATCAGTCTGAAGAAGGGGCTCGACCTGAAACGTCACCCATTCCTTCTCTCCAGAGATGCTGCCTGTCCCGCTGAGTTTCTACAGCAGTTTGTGTCTTTAAATTTGTATGGTTGGTATAAACCATAACAAACTACTTCAAGAAAATCATGTTACCTGGTTGTTTGTTTCTGCCCCAATTCCAGAAGAGGAATTTCATACTCGGACTATTTCTCTAACCTTTTTGTTTTCATTCTTTCAGTGCAGTGAATGAAAATCAAAATAATTGCCAATGCTGGAATTTGTCCCCTATCTCTCCTCACCAGACCTCCATATGTTGATAGCTTGCTACTATAAAAAGGAAAATGTTAAAAATTACCAGGATTGTTTCGGGATGGTTGCATTGTGGAGCATTTTGTTCTACTTTAGGCTCTACATGCAGAATTTCACATTACATGAATAATAATGTTGGCTAATCCACAGGAATACTACTGTGAAAAATGCCCAGAACTGCCCAGTCTAATTTCATCCAGAAATGATCTTCAGCATGATCTCCAGTTGGAATTGTAACTGAATCACATTGCACATAATAAAATTGGTACATCTTGATTCAATTCCAGTTTTTTTGTTTCTGCTTTACAACCCAGAAAAAGGCATAATGCATCCTAATCATCACCGCCCTAAAATAAGAAGTCAATACATAGCATCATTTTAAGCTCTGAAAGTGGCAATAGTGTAAAGAAAAAAGTATATCTACACATTTCTGAGAGTTCAACTTTTGTTAACTTTTCAGATTGGATGTTCTAATTACCCAATAAAATATAGAAATCTTTTTGGATATTCTAAATGATACACATTGGCAATGACTCCAAGATCCAAATTAATTTCCTGTGCTTACAATAACCATTGAAATAAGTTGAATTGAGAATAGTAGCTGGTGGAACAATGAATTTTCCTGATGGGTTATTCAAGTAATTTCTCCGTGACAAAAACTGATCCAATTACTCCTATTATCATTTTGTTATTCTTGTCAAGGAGCTTTGCCAAGTAGATCTTATCGTGTGATAACCCCAGTGATTCTTTTCTCATGTCAGTTTAAAGCTTCTCCTCAACATGTTCCAATGCATTATCTGAGATCCTAACCTATAGAGTTAGAAGGGTACACCAACACAGTGGTTATTTTCAGGGTTTTAATATACATTTTGCAGCTCGGACGTCAAATTCCTACTTTGTACAGAAATGAGAATTTAAAATACATTTTAAATATCCCTTACTATACCTGTGGTATGAAATTGTGTTATGTTTGAAATTTAACGTCATCTTCAAATTCTTCTTCACTGTCTTCTTCATTGTCCGTTCTGTCTATTGCATCTTTTCTGCTTTCTGCACCTTTTTCCTGAGAGTTTTCATCAGAATCGCCTGTTCTAATAATCAAATTGAAATCTCTTCCTAAAGGAGAGAGAGCAAGATGAAACAGATGGAACACTTCAATCTATCTTTTAGAAAATATGCAAATTATTTTGTATATAGTTGCCAGCTTGTCTACTAAGGGAACCAACACAAGGGATAAACCCACTTAATCTTGTCTCTAGGTAGACAAAAATGCTGGTGAAAACCCTTCTTCAGACTCAAAGGAAATAGACAACTTTTTGGGTCGAAACCCTTCTTCAATCTTGTCTTTCCTTCTGATAGATGCATCTGTCTATGAAAGCATTGTAGAAAAGTGGCACGTGGTCTTTTTGCTCCATCTTCACTCCAACGATACTATCGTGTAGAAAAAGGAACTGCTGGTGTTGTTTTGCACAAAAGGACACAAAATGCTGGAGTAACTCAGCAGATCAGGCAGGATCTCCAAAGATGCTATCCATGGTCTCCAGAGATGCTGCCTGACCCGCTGATGTACTCCAGCACTGTGTCCTTTTGATTGATTTATATTTTCTCGTAATAATTGCAGAGAAGACCCAAACCAGCCTATTTGTTGCCTAGTTGGGTTTTGCAAGGACTATTTGATTCCAGACATCATTGTAGTCTCCTTGGTTTATGAATAGGTGAAAGAACAATTTGAGAGGTGAGGTGACAATAACTACTCTTGACATCAAGGCAACATTCGACTAAATGTGGAGGTATGATAACATTACCTGGGTTACTCATAAAATACCTCCAAAATCATGACTTTGGTCACTAATAAAGACAAGGTTTCAGACAAATTTGCATTTCAAAGCGGAGGCTCACCACCACTTTCTCAGGGGCGCCGCGATGGCAGCCTCGCCAACAGTCTGTTTTTTCGTCTCTTTTTTGTTATTTTTAGTGTGTTTTTAAAAGTTTGCGTTGATGTTCTCTGGTTTTGTTTTATGTGGGGGGTGGGGTTGGGGGCCGGAGATGCGATTGTTTTCCGGGTCGTATCTCCGGTCACTCTGCGGCCTAACATCATGGAGCTGGAGGCCTTGCCCGGGACTGACTTTGAGCCCCACCGCGGGGCGTGGACTTACCATCGGGGCCAATCCCTTGCCTGGGATCGATGCTCCAACTGCGGCCCGTGGACTTTAACATCAAGGGCTCACAGTCTTGGGAGAGACCAAATCGGGAAGCTCCGAACGACGCAGAAGATTCGACCAGCCCTGACCCGGGGTCGATCGCTGGCACGGGGAGCTGACATCCCCCTGATGCAGGAGCTTGATCGCCCCGATGCGGAGGGTCCACCGCCGGCTACGGAATCAAAATCGTCCCGTCAACAGAAGGCTCGAGGCCCCCGACCGCGGAGAACAATGAAGGGAAGTGATTTAACTTTCTTTCGCCTTCCATCACAGTGAGGTATGTGGAGGAGTCACTGTGGTGGATGTTTATGTTAAAATGTATTTTGTGTGTTTCGTTGCTTTTTATTAGTATGACTGTATGGCAAATCAAATTCCTCGTATGTTGGAAAAACATAGGCTAATAAAGTATGATTATGATTATTATGATTATGATTAGGAATGGGTGATAAATGCTGACCTTGACATTGATGCACAAATTCTGAAAGAAAATGTAAAACCCCTGTCTCACGGTGCGAGTCCACCACGAGTGATCCCGAGTTTAAAACAAATCAAACTCATGGTAATCACGTAGAATTAACGTAGCGGGAACGTCGGAACTCGTAATACTAACGGCAGGTACTCGGGAAACTTGTTAACTCGTGAAAATCTTTCAACATGATGAAAGATTTCCACGAGTCAAATTTACTCTTGAAGTAAAAATGTTAAACTTTTAAACTCGTTGTAAGAACGTAGTAGCCCGTGAGTTTACCGTAGTGAGTCGTTAGTCTACCGTGGGCACTCTTTAACTCAGCGGGACAGGCAGCATCTCTGGCGAGAAGGAATGGGTGACGGGATGACGTTTCCAAAATTCTGCTGCGTCTTTGTGTTACTCCAGCACTGTGTGTTCACTTTTTGTCAACCAGCATCTGCCCTTTCTTGTGTATGACATTATTTGTATCCGTGGCAGTTGATTGTCGCTCCCTTCAGTTTCCCAGGGGGTCGGGATGGGGGGGGGGGGGGAGATGCTGCCCCCCCACCCCTCATTTATCCAACGAGTTACGCTCTCTTTAAGGATTAATTTCTAAATAACCCGCCAATTTCTCTTCATTCGCTGTTATATCCGAGAACTGCTCCAGATGAACTCCTGGATTTGATTTTTTTTCCTCCCGGGGGTAAAAGAAAAAACAAATGCACTTAAAGCACCAGGGGTGGAGTAGAGGCGTACAACCAACGAACGGGGCGATATTATCCAGAATTAGTAAAATAAAACAAAAATTGGAGTACTGAATAATGGTACAGATTTGAGAGGTGCAGGAAGGAACTGCATATGATGGTTTAAACCGAAGATAGGCTCAAAAAGCTGGGGTAACTCAGCGGGACAGGCAGCATCTCTGGAGAAATGGAATGGGCGAGGTTTCGGGTTGAGACCCTTCTTCAGACTGCAGTCTGCAGTCATCTAGTCCATTTCTCCAAAGAGGCTGTCTTACCCGCTGAGTTACTCCAGCTTTTCGTGTCTCTCTACGGATTTGAGAGAGTGAGATTCACTGCCAGATATCGTCGGTATAATGTACAAGAGTCGTTTCACATGACCGTAGCCAAGGAAACAGCAGCGTACCAATAGTCCGATTATTGTAGCGGTATAGCAAAGACATCTCTTCTGTCCGTTTTTGGTGTTTCATATATTTGTTCTTCGTTCTTCCCCCCCCCACCTTTCCCTCCCAACTCCAGTCCCGCCCCGACCCCCTGGGAAACTGAAGGGAGCGACAATCAACTGCCACGGATACAAATAATGTCATACACAAGAAAGGGCAGATGCTGGTTGACAAAAGTGAACACACAGTGCTGGAGTAACACAAAGACGCAGCAGAATTTTGGAATCGTCATCCCGTCACCCATTCCTTCTCTGCAGAGATGCTGCCTGTCCCGCTGAGTTAAAGAGTGCCCACGGTAGACTCACGACTCACTACGGTAAACTCACGGGCTACTACGTTCTTACAACGAGTTAAAAAATGTAAAATTTTTACTTCAAGAGTAAATTTGACTCGTGGAAATCTTTCATCATATTGAACGATTTTCACGAGTTAACAAGTTTCCCGAGTACCTGCCGTTAGCGTTACGAGTTCCGGCGTTCCCGCTACGTTAATTCTAAGTGATTACCACGAGTTTGATTTGTTTTAAACTCGGGATCACTCGTGGGTGGACTCGCACCGTGAGACAGGGGTTTAAGTAAAAAAATAATGATGAATAACTGGTGTAATAGGTAATAACTAAGTAATAATAATAATAATAATGATAATAATAGTGTAATAACTAAGTAATAGGTAGACAATTCAGAATATATGCAGTTGAAGGTATGATTTTTATTATTGTCCTCATCAGTCTTTTCCTTTCTGCTTCCTTCAGATGGAAAAATATTACTGTAATAATGTAGTTGATACTTTTTCCCACTTTTCATTTAACATAACATTCTCGAACATTGCCGATCCACAAATGATGGATGAGGTTTCCATGGTAATTAATAATGTAAAGTTCATATTTTTCTGTAATGAATGACTCTAGTAGAATTACATTCTCAAAGACTGGAATATTTCAAAACAGTGCATTTCTGTAATTTTGTTGGTGGATTGTTAATTACATTTAAATCTGAAACGTGCATATTCAAGATAAAGATTAATTTCTCTGCAGCTGAGTATTCCCTTTGATCAAAAAGACCCCATAGAATTATGAATCAGATTTCCTAAATCCCATACCTAGAAACACAACAGCGAAAGGGAGATATTCAACCACTGGACACTTTATCTACCCACCTTAATTTCTATAACCCTTATTACCTTACTAACAAATATACAGTATATCCTAATTTAGAAGTTTTGAAACTTTTAATTGATTCCTAGTATACACACTGAACTTTTTTCTTCGTTAATTATATTGTTTACAGTGTACTCTGTTTACATATTCTGTTGTGCTGCTGCAAGTATGAATTTCATTGTTCTATCTGAGACATATGACAATAAAACACTCTTGACTTGGCCCTAGTATCAACAAATTTTTGACAAGGGGTAGTTTCAGAGTTCCATTGGTTTCTGTAAGGTGTGCTTCCTGACATTGTACCTGAAGGTCTCAGTTCTAGCATTTGCGAGTTTAAGATTAAACCCTTTTTCTGTTTCACTACAGAAAATAGTTTATTTAATTATCTGAAAAACCCCAATTAAAATATTTTTAATCTTGTAATCCTTGAATATAAAATTTGAGAGATCGAACCTTTCTACATTATTTTATTATTCATCATATCATTCAATCAAGTATGAAAATGACAGAGATGTCACACAGTGACTTCAACCAACTCCCTTAACCCAAGAAAATGGCAATAGTATGTTCATTCCATTTCTCAATTGAAAAAGAAGATGAAACCAGACAGGGTCTTAGAGGAATATAGAGAAATTAAGAAAGAAGTTGATTAGAAGGGCCAAAAGAGGACATGAAATGTCTTTGGCGAGTTAGATTAAGGAAAATCGCAATACTATTTATACCTACATTACAAAAACAAGGGTAACCTGGAGAAGGTAGGACTGCTCAAAGATAAAGAAATTGATAAAGGAAGTTACAGGATGCGGGTGAGATACTGAAAGAGTAATTTGCACTTGTACTTACCAAGAAGGACATAGAAGACAGTGAGAGCAGTGTGGAGAATACTAATATGCAAGGGCAATTTGAGATCATGATGGAGGTGTTGCTGGGGCTCTTGAAGAGGTGGATAAATTCCCAGGGCGTGATGGGAACTATTATTAAGGTTATTAAGAGTTCACAGGGGATTTGTCAAAATTCCTTGCATCTTCTCTAGCCACAGGTGAGGACCCAGAGAACCTGTAAATAGCCGATATTATTCCTCTGTTTACGGAGGTTAGTACAGAAAATCCAGGGAATGTTTTAGGCTGGTGAGTCTTGCTTGAGTGGTAGGAAAGCTATGGAAAAGGATTCTTCTGGATTGGATTTACTCCCATTTGAATGGGCTAATTTGTGACAGTCAGCAAGGCTGTGTACGTGGCAGGTCACTAGATGGAGTTAGAAATGATGATAGGGTATTGGCTGTTGTCGACATGGCTTTTGGTAAGGCATTTGATAAAGTCTCCTCATATTGTCCCCCTGATCCAGAAGATTAAAATGCATGGATTCAAAGTGACTTTGTTGTATGGATTCAGAACTGACTTACTCAGAGAGGACAGAATGTTGTAGTGGAAGGGTGTTATTCTGGCTGGAGGGTGTTTGTAAATTTGCAGATGACACCAAGATAGCTGGAGTTGTGGACAATAAAGAAGGCTGGCAAAGTATACAGTGGGGTATAGATCAGCTACAAAAAATGGGTGGAGAAATGAAGTCATACACTAGAAGCCTTTAAGGTGAAGGGGGCAGGTTTAAAGGACATGTGCGGGCAAGTTTTTTTACATAGTGGGTGGTGGGTGCTTGGACCACATTGCCAAAGGTGATGGGTGAGGCAGACAAAAATGCTGGAGAAACACAGCGGGTGCGACAGCATCTATGGAGCGAAGGAAATAGGCAACGTTTCAGGCCGAAAGGTGATGGTGAGGCAGATATGATAGTGGTTTTCAAGAGACATAGATGGGAACATGGATATGCAGGAAATGGAGGATTGTGGATCATGGGCAGGCAGATGAAATTAGTTTATCGTGGCACCATGTTTGGCACCGACATTGTGGGCTAAAGGGCCTGTTCCTGTGTTGTACTGATCTATGTTATAACCAGCTCAATGTTTCAATTATTGAGATAGCTTGTGTCATTTGGAGTGTATTTGATGCTATATGTGGGTTACTGAAATTGAAACATCAGTAGCTTCCCATTGTCATTTATTTTGCTTCACTGCAAAAATAAAGATAGGTTTCAAGTGTTAAGTAATTTAATCATGTTGCTAGGTTCTTATGTTCTTATATTCTTCTTGATGAATTTGTTATGACCATCAACATTTTGGAAGTGTTGAATTACAGTGATGTTAAGAGCCTAAAGGCTATGTCTCACGGTGTTGCGGTCATCGGCGATGAAGCGCGGCGTCGCCGGTAGAGGGGACCGCACGGCAACGGCGAGAGCGCCGAGCCTATGCCACGGGAGCGCCGCACGGGTGCTGCACGGGGGCCGAGTGATTTAAATACGGCTGGTCCCACGAGCTTGCGGTAAGTAAAAACAAAGGGCGGGCCGACTGCGATGACGTCATTTTGGATCTGCGGGGCTGTGGCGGCGGCCGTGCCGCACACGTGCCTCACTGGCGGATGCTGTGGCGGTGGTCGTGCCTCACTGGCGGAGGCTGTGGCGATGCAAGTTCGACGCACGGCGCTCGTGCCTCACTGGCGGAGGCTGTGCGGTAGGAAACGTTTTTTGAACAGTGTTGGTTTTATTTTAGCACCGTGCGGTGTTGGGAACAACGCCGCACGGCCACGGAATTGTGCGTTGACCGAGTGCGCGGTCTATGGCGGCCCAGGAGCGGTAGATTCTTCCTGTTTCGCCGCCAATGACCGCAGACTCGTGAGACAGGCCTTTAACAAACATGTTTGCATTGAAAATTCCATTACAGAAAACACCTTTTTAAAAAATATTGCTGTTCAGTTACAAATGTTGCTATGTTCTTTTACAATTAGCTGTTCTGTACAAAGTGTACAGTGGTAGGCTCCATAAAGTGTTCCAAGGAATATTATCATCTCATTTCTCCTTGTCTATAGACATGTGGCCCTCCCTGTTTCTGGGCCTGTAGCAAGAAATATTTACAAATTGCCTGGCTTGCTGAGTTCCTCCCACATGTGTTTTTTTTACAAACTAAGGTTTGTTGTTGTTTCTCCTTCTGGAAGCAGACGAATTAAACAACCATCAGGGCTGCCAACATTGGGTGAGAGTTGGGAGTGAGAAATTGCGAGAGACCAAGCCCGAGGGAGCATAGCGACGGTGGGGGGGGGGGGGGGGGGGGGGGGACGATGGTGTGCCCCCTCCCATTGGTACGGAACTTTTGCATTTTTCAGCTTGAAATTGTGCAATATGGTGCATACTGTAGCGAGCCTTTTAACTTACACTTGATTGCAATATATATGCTTTAAATTGGATTGGAGCATTTTTGAAAGGGGGGAGGCTGAGCGATCACTGATCATTGGCCTTGGGGGTACCCGGTGAGGGAGTGGAGCAACCGAGTGGGGAGAGGGTGTGGAAGAAGGGTGTCCCCCCTCCCAGGGTAGGAACTTTTTGAAATTTAATGTACTAAAATCATGTTTTAGTGCATTGTAGAAGTATGATTTCAATGTCTTTTGTATGAAGTATTTTTAAGAGGTAACTTTTTAAGGGGTAACTTTATCCACACAAAGGGTGATGGGTGTATGGAACAAGCTGCCAGAGGAGGTAGTTGAGGCAGGGACCATCCCAACATTTAAGAAAAAGTTAGACTGATACATGGATAGGACAGGTATGGACCAAAAGCAGGTAGCGTAGCTGGGACATGTTGGCGGGTGTGGGCAAGTTGCGCAGAAGGGCCTGTTTTCACATTGTATCACTCTATGACTACATTATACCTCCACCATGCATGAATGCTTCAAAATCAAGTGATCGAGTTTTATTGCCATATACTCAAGCACAGAAACATAGAAAATAGGTGCAGGAATAGGCCATCAGCCCTTCGAGCCAGCACTGCCATTCAATATGATCATGGCTATTCATCTAAAATCAGTACCTCTTTCCTGTTTTTTCCCCATATCCCTTGATGTCATTAGCCCCAAGAACTAAATGTAACTCTCTCTTGAAAACATCCAGTGGATTGGCCTCCACTGCCTTCTGCGGCAGAGTCCACAAATTCACAACTCTCTGTGTGAAGAAAGTATGTCCTCATCTCAGTCCTAACTGGCCCCCCCTTTATTCTTAAACTGTGACCCTGGTTCTGAACTCCCCAACACCGGGAACATTTTTCCTGCAGTTACAGTAAGTGAAAATCTAGCAGGCAAGCAGGATGCTTTCTCCAACCACCCCCATTTGAAGTCCACTATCTTCCACCGTTTCTACCCAGTGCTTGGTACTTACTTCCAGCAGCCACTGGTTGTCCTCCTGGATGCACCGAGCCGCAGCCTGATCCATGCCGGTCACCTGGGCGAATTCGGCACAGAGACTCTCACGGCAGCGGCGCAACGCTTCCGACGCCTTGCACTGAGGCAGGAGCTGCAGTGAGCGACTCGCTAGCCCGGCAAACACTCGCCAGCCCCGCTCCCCGTCCTCATCTGTCCCCGCCGCTGCTTCTGCTTCCAACACCCATGGCCCATGCAGTTGATATGAGTTTTGAAATTTTCGTTGATCACAGAATTTCTCACAACAGAGCGAGAGAAAATCAGCGTGAGAATTTGGCAAAATGCGAGATTCTCACGCTCAATGCATGGGAGTTGGCAGCCCTGCCTCTCTATCCCCTCTCTCCCCCCTCTCTCTCCCCCTCTCTCTCTCTCCCCCTCTGTCCCCCTCTCCCCTCTCTCTTTCTCTCCCCTCTCTCTCCCACCTCACTCTCATCCCTCTCTTTCTCCCCTCTCTCTCTCTCTCACCCTCTCTTCCGCTCTCTCTCCTCTCAACCCCCCTCTCTCTCTCCCCTCCCCCTCTCTCTCTCCTCTCACCCCCCCTCTCTCCTCTCCCCTCTCTCTCCCCTCTCTTTCCCCTAACTCTCTCTCCCCTCTTTTCTCTCCCCCTCTCTCTCCCCATCGCTTACCCCCTCTCTCACCCCCCCTCTCTCTCTCTTTCTCCTCCCTCTCTATCTCCCCCTCTCTCTCCCTCTCCACACACTCTCCCCTCTCTCTCTGTCTCTCCTCTCTCTCTATCATCTCTCTCCCCCATTTCTCCCTCCCACCTCACTCTCCCCCTTGCTCTCTCTCTCTCCTCTGTCTCTATCTCTTTCTCTTTGCCCCCCCATCTCTCTCTCTTTCCCCGTTTCTCTCATTCCCCTCTCCCCCCTCTCTCCCACCCTTTCCACCCCCTCTCTCTTCCCTCTCACCCCTCTCTCTCTTCCCCCCCCTCTCCCACCTCACTCTCCCCCCTCTCTCTCCCCTCTTCCCCCCCTCCCTCTTCTCTCTCCATTCACTCCCCCTCTGTCTCTCCACTCTCCCCCCTCTCTCCTCTCATCCCCCCTCTCCCCGTCTCCCTGTCTCCTTCACCTCTCTCGCGCAACGGCGCAACGCTTCCGACGCCTCCGACGGCCTGGGACTCTCACACTGGGGCTGCTCCATGGCCGGAACTGCAGCGAGCGACTCGCCAGCCCGGCAAACACTCGCTAGCCCGGCAAATACTCGCCAGCCCCGACTCCCCGCATCTGTATCCGCCCGCTGCTTCCATCCCTCCCTCAGCCCCGGCTCTCCAACACCCGCGGACCATGCAGTTTATCTGAGTTTTGAAATTTTCGTTGATCACAGAATTTCTCACCACAGAGCGTGAGAAATTTCTGATCAGCGTGAGGGCGTGAGCGTTTATTCAAATGCGTGATTCTCACGCTCAAAGCGTGAGAGTTAGCAGCCCTGAACCATTTTGTCTTCTAATTTAGATATGATCGCTTGACTAGTTACTATAAATTGTTGTATTGCCTAGGGAACATGATGGGCTGCAAGAACAGACAATGACATTCAGATTTCTATTTTTCAAACTTTATAATCTTCTCAACTAACCGTAAAATCTCCCTTGTGACCCAGTATCAACACATATGTTTGTGTGTTGTGATTACTTCCTGAACAATGTATTGAATAACAATGAGCAGTGTTATATATTGTAATCGCAGTTGAGAATCACATTTCTCCCTTGTGATCTAGTTAAATGCATGTATCTATGCTAACATTTGGAATTTTGTTATAAAATTGAATAAAAATCCAGACTGCAAGATATCCCAGTCATTTTTATAGTAAACACACTGTGCTATGGGGACCTGTCTGCTGCAGATCAAAAGGGTCCAAAATGAAAATGCAGCACATACAAAGCAGATTCTAGCTTTTAATGAAAAATATTCAACTGCTTATATTTCTACTGTGCCTTGACCATTGTAAATGAACCTCAACACTTCACCAAAAAACGATACTGAGTCACATGGGAGAAATTATGGTTCGCTGACAAAAAAACATAGTTAAAGAAGTAGATTTTAAAGGATTTTTTAAAAGGAGGAATGTGAGCTGGAGAATCTGAGAATTAGGAGGGAAATTCCAGCGTTTAGGATCCTACCATTTGCAGTTTATGCTCAGTGGCAAAGTGTTCAAAATTGGGAATGATGAAGAGGCCAGAATATGCAGTTTAGCAATTATGACAAAATCTGAGGCTGAGGTATTATTGACAGGAGAAGAGACAAGATGAAGGAGAGATTTGAAAACAATGATCAAAATAGAAACACTAACGGATAGGAACCCTGAAATAAAAACGTTTTTTATTTGGTAATTCAAAAACAGTATTATCATAACAGCTGATAGGTGTGGAATTTCTATGTGTAATTTTTTAATGTATTGCTTCATATAATCTTATTAAATTCCATTGTGTGCAATTCAACAAATTCTTAACTTCATTTTAAATTAATTTAACAGTTCATTCAAATTCCACACAATTTAATGTGAACAGATTAACTACTGTGCTAAAGGCAGCACAGGAATTTCAAACCCTGATTGTCAAACAATTTATTGAAATTAATAAAAATATATATATAATGCACAATTGGCAATGCCTTGTTGCTCATTGCTCTTAATGGCTCCTATTGCTCAAATGGGAATGAATCCTATCCCAAAGAATCCTTTCCAATAGGTTCCCTACCACTGACGTGATGCTCAGCGGCCTATAATTCCCTGAATTAATTCACTTCTTAAACAAATTAAATACATTAGCTACCCTCCAGTCCTCCGGGACCTTGCCTGTGCCTAGAGAAAATGCACAGATCTTCGGCAAAGTTATTGTCTTCTCCTCCCTTGCCTCTCTTAATAACCTGGAATAGATCATATCAGGCCCAGGAATTTATCCACCTCTTCAAGAGTCACAACACATCCTTCTTAATTTCAAACTGCCCATGCATTTTACTATTTTCCATCACTGATCTTACAGTCCTCCATGTCCTTCTCCTTGGTGAAAACAGATTCAAAGTAGTCTTAGCACTTCATCCACATCCCCTGGATCTGAGCACAAATTCTCACCTTTATCTTTGAGCAGTACTACTTTCTCCCTAGTTACCATCTTGTTTTTAATGACATTCAGAAAGTATTCAGACCCCTTCACTTTTTCCACATTTTGTTACATTGATCTAAAATTGATTAAATTTTTTTTTTATCATCAATTTACACACAATACCCCAGAATAAAAAAGTGAAAACCGATGTTTAGAAATTTTTGCAAAGTAATTTCAAATAAATAACTGTAATATCACATTTGCATAAGTATTCAGACCCTTTACTCAGTACTTTGGCAGCGATTACAGCCTCAAGTCTTCTTGGGTATGACGCTACAAGCTTGGCACATCCGTATTTGGGTAATTTCTCCCATTCTTCTCTGCAGATCCTCTCAAGCTCTGTCAGGTTGGATGGGGAGCATCGATGCACAGCTATTTTCAGGTCCTCCAGAGATGTTCGATCGGGTTCAAGTCCAGGCTCTGGCTGGGCCACTCAAGGACATTGACAGACTTGTCACAAAGCCACTCCTGCGTTGTCTTGGCTGTATGCTTGAGGTCGTTATCCTGTTGGAAGGTGAACCTCTGACCCAGTCTGAGGTCCAGAACACTCTGGAGCAGGTTTTCATCAAGGATCTCTCTGTACTTTGCTCTGTTCATCTTTCCCTCGATCCTGATTAGTTTCCCAGTTCCTGCCGCTGAAAAACATCCCCACAGAATGATGCTGCCACCACCATGCTTCACTGTAGGTATGGTATTGGCCATGTGATGAGCGGTGCCTGGTTTCCTCCGGACGTGGCGCTTGGCATTCAGGCCAAAGAATTCAATTTTGTTTTCATCAGACCAGAGAATCTTGTTTCTCATGCCTTTTGGCAAACTCCAAGTGGGCTGTCATGTGCCTTTTACTGAGGAGTGGCTTCCGTCTGGCCACTCTACTATAAAGGCCTGGGTACACAAAAATGCTGGAGAAACTCAGCGGGTGCAGCAGCATCTATGGAGCGAAGGAAATAGGCAACGTTTCGGGCCGAAACCCTTCTTCAGACTCTGACTACTATAAAGGCCTGATTGGTGGAGTGCTGCAGATATAGTTGTCCTTCTGGAGGGTTCTCCCAGATCCACAGAAGAACTCTGGAGCTCTGTCAGAGTGACCATCACGTTCTTGGTCACCTCCCTGACCAAGGCCCTTCTACCCCAATTGCTCAGTTTGGCCAGCTCTATGAAGAGTCCTGGTTGTTCCAAAGTCCTTCTATCTAAGAATGACGGAGGCCACTGTGCTCTTCATGGCCTGCAATGCTGCAGAAATTGTTTTATTCCTTTCCCCAGATCTGTGTCTCGACACAATCCTGTCTCGGGGGTCTGCGAACAATTCCTTTGTCTTCATGGCTTGGTTTTGGCTCTAACATGCACTGTCAACTGTGGGACCTTATATAGACAGGTGTGTGCCTTTCCAAATCATGTCCAATCAATTTAATTTACCACTAGTGGACTCCAATCAAATTGTAGAAACATCTCAAGGATAATCAATGGAAACAGGATCAACCAAAGCTCAATTTTGAGTGCCATAGCAAAGGGTTTGAATACTTATGTAAATGTGACATTTCAGTTATTTCTTTTTAATTTCTTTGCAATCTTTCTAAACACCTGTTTTCGCTTCTTCATTCTGGGGTATTGTGTGTAGATTGATGATAAAAAAAAAAGAATTTAATCCATTTTAAAATAAGGCTGTAACGGAACAAAATGTAGAAATAGTGAAGGGATCTGAATACTTACTGAATGTACTGTAGGTATAAAAAGCCGTGGTAATTTTAAAATCTGACTTGTGGCCCCTTTACATAGATACATAGAAAATAGGTGCAGGAGTAGACCATTCGGCCCTTCGAGCCTGCACCGCCATTCAATATGATCATGGCTGATCATCCAACTCAGTATCCCGTACCTGCCTTCTCTCCATACCTCCTGATCCCTTTAGCCACAAGGGCCACATCTAACTCCCTCTTAAATATAGCCAATGAACTGGCCTCAACTACCCTCTGTGGCAGAGAGTTCCAGAGATTCACCACTCTCTGTGTGAAAACGTTTTTCTCATCTCGGTCTTAAAGGATTTCCCCCTTATCCTTAACCTGTGACCCCTTGTCCTGGACTTCCCCAACATCGGGAACAATCTTCCTGCATCTAGCCTGTCCAACCCCATAAGAATTTTGTACGTTTCTATAACATCCCCTCCCAATCTCCTAAATTCTAGCGAGTATAAGCCAAGTCTATCCAGTCTTTCTTCATATGAAAGTCCTGACATCCCAGGAAACAGTCTGGTGAACCTTTTCTGCACTCCCTCTATGGCTATAATGTCCTTCCTCAGATTTGGAGACCAAAACTGTACGCAATACTCCAGGTGTGTATAGTAGAACCTCCCTGCTCCTATACTCAAATCCTTTTGCTATGAAAGCTAACATACCATTCGCTTTCTTCACTGCCTGCTGCACCTGCATGCCTACTTTCAATGACTGGTGTACCATGACACACAGGTCTCGCTGCATCTCCTCTTTTCCTAATCGGCCACCATTTAGATAATAGTCTGCTTTCCTGTTTTTGCCACCAAAGTGGATAACCTCACATTTAGCCACATTATACTGCATCTGCCAAACATTTGCCCACTCACCCAGCCTATCCAAGTCACCTTGCAGTCTCCTAGCATCCTCCTCACAGCTAACACTGCCCCCCAACTTAGTGTCATCCGCAAACTTGGAGATGTTGCCTTCAATTCCCTCATCCAGTTCATTAATATAAATTGTAAATAGCTGGGGTCCCAGCACTGAGCCTTGCGGTACCTCACTAGTCACTGCCTGCCATTGTGAAAAGGACCCGTTTACTCCTACTCTTTGCTTCCTGTTTGCCAGCTAGTTCTCTATCCACATCAATACTGAACCCCCAATACCGTGTGCTTTAAGTTTGTATACTAATCTCTTATGTGGGACCTTGTCGAAAGCCTTCTGAAAGTCCAGATACAACACATCCACTGGTTCTCCCCTATCCACTCTACTAGTTACATCCTCAAAAAATTCTATAAGATTCGTCAGACATGATTTACCTTTCGTAAA
Source organism: Malacoraja senta (assembly GCA_038087875.1). Classification (NCBI taxonomy): domain Eukaryota; kingdom Metazoa; phylum Chordata; class Chondrichthyes; order Rajiformes; family Rajidae; genus Malacoraja; species Malacoraja senta. The sequence goes on along the minus strand of CM075985.1, from coordinate 6,966,687 downwards.
TCCATGCTGACTTTGTCCAATGATTTCACCACTTTCCAAATGTGCTGCTATCCCATCTTTAATAACTGACTCTAGCAGTTTCCCCACTACCGATGTTAGACTAACTGGTCTGTAATTTCCCGTTTTCTCTCTCCCTCCCTTCTTAAAAAGTGGGGTTACGTTTGCTACCCTCCAATCCTCAGGAACTACTCCAGAATCTAAAGAGTTTTGAAAAATTATCACTAATGCATCCACTATTTCTGGAGCTACTTCCTTAAGTACTCTGGGATGCAGCCTATCTGGCCCTGGTGATTTATCGGCCTTTAATCTATTCAATTTACCCAACACCACTTCCCGACTAACCTGGATTTCACTCAGTTCCTCCATCTCCTTTGACCCGCGGTCCCCTGCTATTTCCAGCAGATTATTTATGTCTTCCTTAGTGAAGACGGAACCAAAGTAGTTATTCAATTGGTTCGCCATATCCTTGTTCCCCATGATCAATTCACCTGTTTCTGACTGCAAGGGACCTACATTTGTTTTAACTAATCTCTTTCTCTTCACATATCTATAAAAACGTTTGCAGTCAGTTTTTATGTTCCCTGCCAGTTTTCTTTCATAATCTATTTTCCCTTTCCTAATTAAGCCCTTTGTCCTCCTCTGCTGGTCTCTGAATTTCTCCGTCCTCTGGTATGCTGCTTTTTCTGGCTAATTTGTACGCATCATCTTTTGCTTTGATACTATCCCTGATTTCCCTTGTTATCTACGGATGCACTACCTTCCCTGATTTATTCTTTTGCCAAACCGGGATGAACAATTTTTGTAGTTCATCCATGCAGTCTTTAAATGCCTTCCATTGCATATCCACCGTCAACCCTTTTAGAACTAATTGCCAGTCAATCTTGGCCAATTCACGTCTCATACCCTCAAAGTTACCTTTCTTTAAGTTCAGAACCGTTGTTTCTGAATTAACAATGTCACTCTCCATCCTAATGAAGAACTCAGCCATATTATGGTCACTCTTGCCCAAGGGGGCACGCACAACAAGACTGCTAACTAACCCTTCCTCATTACTCAATACCCAGTCTAGAATAGCCTGCTCTCTCGTTGGTTCCTCTACATGTTGGTTTAGATAACTATCCCGCATACATTCCAAGAAATCCTCTTCCTCAGCACCCCTGCCAATTTGATTCACCCAATCTATATGTAGATTGAAGTCACCCATTATAACTGTTTTGCCTTTGTTGCACGCATTTCTAATTTCCTGTTTGATGCCATCCCCAACTTCACTACTACTGCTAGGTGGCCTGTACACAACACCCACCAGCGTTTTCTGCCCCTTAGTGTTTCGCAGCTCTACCCATACCGATTCCACATCCTCCAAGCTAATGTCCTTCCTTTCCACTGCGTTAATCTCCTCTCTAACCCGCAACGCTACCCCACCTCCTTTTCCTTTCTCTCTATCCCTCCTAAATATTGAATATCCCTGGATGTTCAGCTCCCAGCCTTGGTCACCCTGGAGCCATGTCTCCGTGATCCCAAGTATATCATAATCATTAATAGCTATCTGCACGTTCAACTCATCCACCTTATTACGAATGCTCCTTGCATTGAGACACAAAGCCTTCAGGCTTGTTTTTACAACGCTCTTACCCCTTATACAATTATGTTGAAAAGTGGCCCTTTTTGATTTTTGCCCTGGATTTGTCTGCCTGCCACTTTTACTTTTCACCTTGCTACCTATTGCTTCCACCCGCATTTTACACCCCTCTGTTTCTCTGCTCACCCATTTAAGAACCCCACCACCTCTTATTCTCTGTTTATTATTGTTTTCTTCTTTCCCCCCTACATGTTGGGTCTGAGTGCTTTCCTTCTCTGCCTCCTGCCTCACACACTGTCTAATAGCATTCTCTATTTGAGTCCCTCCCCCCAACCATTCTAGTTTAAAGTCTCCCCAGTAGCCTTTGCAGATCTCCCCGCCAGGATATCGGTCCCCCTCAGGTCCAAGTGTAACCCATCCTTTTTGTACAGGTCGCACCTTCCACAAAAGAGGTCCCAATGATCCAGAAATTTGAATCCCTGCCCTCTGCACCAGTCCTTCAGCCACGCATTTATCCTCCACCTCGCTCCATTCCTACTCTCACTTTAGGCCCTTCTAATTGCCTGCTTGAGTCCTTTCCTCCTTTATATTCCTCCAAGGCCCTGTCTGATTTCATCTTCTTAAACCTTGCATGTGCATCCTTATTTGTTCACCAAATTTACAACATCTTTGGTAATCTAAGATTTGCATATTTTGCATTAATTTCCCTCATCCTTGAACTTGTCGTTCGTAAACTTCGATCAACTGTCAAACAGCTTCCACATTATCCATCATAAGATCATAAGTGATAGGAGTAGAATTAGGCCATTCGGCCCATCATGTCTGCTCTGCCATTCAACCATGGGGAATCTATTTCATCCTCCTAACCCCATTCTCCTGCCTTCTCCTCATAACCTCTGATAACCTCAAAACCCTGGAATGTTGAGTTGCCAGTCATATCCCTCTTGCATCCACTTTTTTCGCAATGGCCTCAACATCATATTCCAAAGCACCAATCCAGGCTCTGAGTTAATCTGCTTTCCCCACAATACTTGCATTGAAATGAACACACTTCAGTCCATCAGCTTCACCACATTCCTTCAGTTCTCTCTGACTGTCCTTCACGAGAAACTTAACGATCGTAACTTCTAATTTCCCATCACTCCTTCCATTTGCACCACTCACACCCCGTTGTCTCCTCTCTATTCCCCGCCAGGCAGAACATACAAAAGCTTGAAAGCACGTAAACAGTCTCTTCAAGGGACCCTCATATGCTCGGGATGAATTCCCGCTCTTCCAATCTATCTCATTGCAGTCCTTGCACACTTTTGTCTGCACATTCTCTGCAGCTGCAACATCACATTCTGCACACTGTGTATTTTCTCTTTTGCACCACCCGATATACTCATGCATGGTATTATTTGCCTGGATAGCATGCAAAACAAAGCTTTTCACTATCTCCAAACATGTTACAATAATAAACCAATACCAACACAATGCTGAAAATTGTAATATCTTCCATCAATATATATTGATGGAAGATATATATATTGGAGGGAGAGGTAATTGGGAAAGATATTGATGGAAGATATATATATTGGAGGGAGAGGTAATTGGGAAAGATATCGTCACTGAATATAGAGAGAAATCTAAATGTCTTAAGAAACTGAGAAAACGTGGAACTTTTGTGATACTTTAGAAGGTTGGTAGAGAGGGAATAAAATAAACCTGAGGAAAAACCTTGATAAGGCCAAAGTTGGACCCTTGAAGACTGAAAAGGGTGAATTTATTATGGGGAACAAGGAAATTGCAGATGAGTTGAACAGGTACTTTGGATCCGTCTTCACTAAGGAGCACACAAACAATCTTCCTGATGTACTAGCGAGAGGATCTGGGGTGGTGAAGGAACTGAAGGAGATTCACATTAGGCAGGAAATGGTGTTGGGTAGACTGATGGTGCTGAAAGCTGATAAATCCCCAGGGCCTGATGGTCTGCATCCAATGGTACTTAAGGAAGTGGCTCCAGAAATCGTGGACGCATTGGTGATAATTTTCCAATGTTCTATAGATTCAGGATCAGTTCCTGTGGATTGGAGGGTAGCTAATGTTGTCCCACTCTTTAAGAAGGGCGGCAGAGAGAAAACAGGGAATTATAGACCAGTTAGCCTGACATCGGTGGTGGGGAAGATGCTGGAGTCAATAATAAAAGATGAAATAGCGGCACATTTGGATAGCAGTAGCAGGATCGGTCCGAGTCAGCATTGATTTACGAAGGGGAAATCATGCTTGACTAATCTTCTGGAATTTTTTGAGGATGTAACCAGGATAATGGACAAGGGAGAGCCAGTGGATGTCGTGTACCTGGACTTTCAGAAAGCATTTGATAAGGTCCCACATAGGAGATTAGTGGGCAAAATTAGAGCACATGGTATTGAGGATAGGGTGCTGACATGGATAGAAAATTGGTTGGCAGACAGGAAACAAAGGGTAGGAATTAATGGGTCCCTTTTGGAATGGCAGGCAGTGACAAGTGGGGTACCGCAAAGTTTGGTGTTGGGACCGCAGCTATTTACAATATATATTAATGATTTGGATGAAGGGATTAAAAGTAACATTAGCAAATTTGCAGATGACACAAAGCTGGCTGGCAGTGTGAATGGTGAGGAGGATGCTATGAGGATGCAGGGTGACTTGGACAGGTTGGGTGAGTGGGCAGATGCATGGCAAATGCAGTTTAATGTGGATAAATGTGAGGTTATCTACTTTGGTGGCAAAAACAGGAAGGCAGATTATTATCTAAACGGTGTCAAGTTGGGAAAAGGGGAAGTACAATGGGATATGGGGGGTCCTTGTTCATCAGTCACTGAAAGTAAGCATGCAGGTACAGCAGGCAGTGAAGAAAGCGAATGGCATGTTGGCCTTCATAAAAAGTAGAGCTGAGTATAGGAGCAATGAATGTCCTCCTGCAGTTGTACAGGGCCCTAGTGAAACCACACCTGGAGTATTGTGTGCAGTTTTGGTCTTCAAACTTGAGGAAGGACATTCTTGCTATTGAGGGAGTACAGCATAGGTTCACGAGGTTAATTCCCAGGATGGCGTGACTGTCATAAGTTGATAGATTGGAGCAGCTGGGCTTTGTTTATACTCTGGAATTTAGAAGGATGAGAGGGGTTGAATCATATAAGATAATTAAGGGTTTGGACACGCTAGAGGCAGGAAACATGTTCCCAATGTTGGGGGAATCCAGAACCAGGGGGCATAGTTTAAGAATAAATGGTAAGCCATTTAGAACGGAGATGAGGAAAAACTTTTTTACACAGAGAGTTGTGAGTGTGTGGAATTCTCTGCATCAGAGGGTGGTGGAGGCTGGTTCTCTGGATGCTTTCAACAGAGAGTTAGATAGAGCTCTTTGGGATAGCAGAGTTAAGGGATATGGAGAGAAGGCAGGAACGGGGTATTTATTGTGGATGATCAGCCATGATCACATTGAATGGCGGTGCTGGCTCAAAGGGCTGAATGGCCTACTCCTGCACCTAATGTCTATTGTCTATTATCCAGATTTTTCTATAGTAATGTTTTCAACTTTTGAGAAAGTAGGTCTAATGATTCATGTTGCAGGTACAGATCATTTGTGGAAGTGGAGGACAGATAAAATGTTCCATAAATAACCGAACAATAACGAGGAGCGCTTTGGACTCTTTCTATTCCTTTGTTTTTAATCTCATTAAGGAGCTTATTTGCTTTACAATTCCCAGTTCTGATGAAATGGCCATTTCAGAATATCTACATAAGCAGTTTTTCTTACTTATTATGCACATGCATAGGATATTTCCTCAATTAAATGTAACTGGAAGGAATGTTGGTAGGAAGAGGCTGATGCAGAAATTGAGGCTTATCTCAATGAGATGCTTATCTCAACTGAGCTCTCTACCTTATTGCTAATGTAGAACCAGAAAAAGCATATATTCCAGAAAGGTGGAGAAGGGAAAAGAAACAAACCAAAACTGCATAATATTTTAGCTGACAATCGTACAATTTCCTATTTGGAAAACAGAGTAAGTGTTATTTCTCACCATTCCGTCAACTCACTTCCTTTCTGACTCACCTGCACAAGCTGTTGAAATAAATAACAGGGTTGATTAGTTTAAAACAAAGGCTTAATGCTTTTGTATTTAAAGACTTCTGCTGGCTTACAGTAAATTCAATAAATATCAAAAATAAAGATGTATATTAACCTAGGCGCCTCCTTACATTGAGGCAACATCTAGATCTTCCAAGAAAGATCTGAGTAGCTAATCGTGTTCAATTTGAAAATTAATAAAACACTTAATCTATTTTTTTACCTTGATACAAATATTTTCATCTGTGTTCAGTATGTTTTCTTGTACTATTAATATCATATTGCATTGTAATTTTATATAAAAGAGAAATCATACACCATACTTCCCAAAGAAGAGCTTCGGGGCTTTATGAAAACCATTCAGTGGAACTCAGTCAAAAGCAAGCCCACATATTACAGTTACCTAATTTCTCCTAAATTGAAAGCATCTTGCTTCAACTATTTTACTCCCCTGTGATTTTAAATATGAAACAATGGATGCAGACTGGTGTAAGCTTTATATTTCATCCAACAAAAATGTTGTCTTGATGTCTGATCTGTAATATGAAAAATAATGCTAATGTTCCTTTTGTGATACCATATGTTTTGGGAAATTTTAGCATCAAAGCTCATTCTTAGTTTAGTTTGGTTTGGAGATAAAGCGTGGGAACAGGCCCTTTGGACCTCCGGGATCACACTGACCACTGATCACCTGTACACTAGTTCTATCCTACACACTAGGGACAATTTACAGAAGGCAATTAACCTACATACCTGTACATCATTTGGAATGTGGGAGGAAACCAGAGCACCTGGAAAAAACCCACGCGGTCACAGAGAACACATGTAAACTCCGTACCGACAGCACCCATAGTCATGATTGAACCCGGGTCTCTGGTGCCATGGCAGCAACTCTAACGCTGCAGCACCGTGTATTTATCTTTCCTCATGTCCCCACTATCTTCTAAAATTCTCTATCAAAATACTTGTACCTTGTTACAGTTCTCATAACTTAAAAAATCTTAAACAGGGCCTATCTTTTTTAGCAATTATCTCCGTCACTTTCCCAATTCTGCTCCCTTTTGGTATGTCTACCAACCCTTCACCCATTTTGCTGCGAAGAGTAGTGGCATTCCTTGTTATGCTAAAGTCTCCTCATTAATGTTGTACATTTGTTGTTGAATACAACTGGATATTATTACCTGGAGAGTGTAGCTAAACATACCATATTAGTAATTGTATTTAATTTTATTTGAAATTCAGATCCATTGAGTACAATGTCTCAATCAATTATTGCTGGCTTGCCTGCTATCAGCATCTAGAGAGGAGGGTCAACATTGAATCGCAACTGGCTTATAAATAGTGTCGCTAGAACAGTAGGTAAGAACTGAGTACCCTATTGTGACTGACTCATTTCCTAATACACCAACATCTTTCCACCACCTACGATGCATGTTAGGTGTATGATGAAATACTCTCCACTTGCCTAGATGAATGTAACTCCAACAATATTCCAGAAGCTTCACACGATATAGGACAATGCAGCCTGCTTTGTTGGGATTCCACCATTACAATAAATAACCATTCCTTCACACAATGGCTGCAGGGTGTACCATTCACAAAATGCACTCCAGTTACTTACTGTGGCTATTTCACAAACCTACTAATAAATGGGATACATGCAGAATATGCATGAAAACACCACTACCAGCAAATTCACCTCCAAGTCACACAACATTTTTCATTGTCACAAAGTCTGAATACTGGAGTTGCCTATCCAAAAATATCGTGGAGTCCTTTCTCCATCACCTTCTCAAGGAGAATTATGAATAAGCAATAATAGCTGGCCATGCCAGCAGCATCCTCATTCTGAAAAAGTATGAAGTGGTGGGAATATTATTATAAATGTTAGAGAGTGTTTATTTACAAAAAATTAATGGTGCTTCCCCCTTTCCTACTCTGGAAAGACCAATGGGAAAATAGCTGCGGACAGGATTGAGAGTAAAAGTAGCTTTTTCAATTTAATTTTATTACTACCACATTTATTGTCTCTGACAATCTATCGAAACATAGCAATTATTAAAAACAAGTCTAATCTTATTCTCACGCAGTGCAAATACACATGCAATCTGCATTAGGAGTCACTGGATTGTAACTAGGAACAGAAATGCTAGCTGATTTCTATCTTATTCTATCACTCAGGGTATCTATGAATTGTGGAACTCAACAGTGTTTGGGATAAACGAACTTAGCAGAGACCAAAGATGAAGCCTGGGCCTTTCCTCTTCTCACCTACACAGTACCATAATAAATTATTGCACTTATCCATTAAGGGAGACATTAAATATTTGAATAAGCAGCACATTTTGAGAGAATGAACACAAAAATAATTGTTGTTAATTAAAATAATTGTTCAACACTCATGACACATTGGACTATAATTTACAATCATCATTTGATAAGCAAAGTTAAAGATCAACAGACACCTGATGAATAATTTAAGAACTCAGGTTTGCTCTGCTATTTAAACTAATGTCGACCTTTACCTATTGGTAAAGTAATTCTTCTCAATATTACGTAATAATCAAATAATATTTTTATTCAGTTATTTAATATCTGCTAGCTTTGTGCATGGAATCAATTTATTGCCATAATATGTTACAGAATGAAGAGGGCAGGAAATGGAACTCTGTGTTCGCTGGGGCAGAGTGGGAGGTGGTGGAATGAGTAATCTAGAAAAAGCAGCGGCCAGTAAATAGCTGGCAATGTTGCAACCATCATCTCTGACTTCTTCCCCTTCATATAATGCATAGAACTTTATATCTTGCTTCCGGATGATTTTCCAACTGCAGTGGAAGGCAATGCAAGAAGCACAATCCTTGTCATTTTTAAAGGGGAATCAGTATTTCCTGAAGCTGTTCTGTTTTTTTGCCACTCTTCTTAATACAAACCTAAACCGTGGCCAGCATCATTCCCATTTTCAAATGATGCAACCATCTCTGTGCTGTGAGTATGTTTGAAATGCCCAACATTGCCCCAAAATGGACAATTTCAATCAAATACAATTCTATCCATGTTTGGAATGACGCCCAAGTATAATTTTACTACTTATGATTCCTATCATTATCATTCAAGAGTAAGGTTCTCAGAAGAGCCTCAGTACCTGCAAACCAGTTTGCCTTCATTGAACATTAAAGTTCAGAATGCGAATTTAGTCAAACTTGTCCATTAGCCCTTATCTCAACCCAATTCCAACACGCTGCGGCAAGTCTCTATCGGTGCTATGTGCAGACATTGCAACATTAATGTCAACAATCGCCATTTATATAATAGCTTTAATGTAGTAAACTTTCCTGAAAAACATTATCAAACAAAATTTGACACTTGGTCACAATGGCTGATACAAGACAAATGGCCAAAAGCCTGAACAAAGGGAAAAACTAAAAGATTACACAGAATTACCAGAGGAAGAGGTTAAAGAGAAGAATGCCAGTACATAGCGTCTAGATAGCTACAGACATTGGGGAGGTTTACATTCAAAATTGGAATTGGAAGAGTGCAAAAGTTGTTAGAGGGCTACAATAGTTGCACAGATTGCGAGAGGAGTGCTATGGAGTGCTCTAAAAACAAAAAGATAATTAACAAATCAAGACATGTGGTCTCTTGTCAGGCATTATTTGGCTTACTCCAAGTCCAACAATGGGGTATAGTGGTCTCCCCAGGTGATACCCTCTACTGCTATTACTGCAATGCAGCCCCCTGCAATCAGTGACATTGTCAAGATCCACATATTGAGATTTTTATAAATTAAACTAATCAGCCACAGGTTATTTTTAATTAAAATGTCACAGAAAATACTTATTTTATATAGGGAAACAGTCTCAGTGATACTTTATTTCATCCACTATTCATTACTTACAGTGTGAATATCGTGACATGAACTTACAAAATAACTCATTGTCAATCAATGATTTATTGTTCCAATATGTTATTTAGTAAGTTCATATGTTACAACTATTTGATCCAGTTCTTATTATTGAGTAATTGAACCAAATACAGTATCCACTAATGACAGGCTGCCATGGAGAAATAGAGAGAACTAAAAGGCCTTAGCCCCTTTGTGTGCATCTGAATGACATGGTAATCGCAAGCAAGTAGTTTATGAAACCTGTAGATTAGGTTTCATTGTTCTATAAAAGAGTGTAAAGTAAGAAAATGAATTTTAAAAACAGTGAATCAATCACAGAATTTCCAAGCTCAGTTTGAAAGATGGTTTGAAAAAAATTCACATTATGAAGCATTAATGACTAGATTTATATTAAAGGCTAAATTTCTTTCATATGCAGCCTTTTAATAAGATTCCATTACCTCTTAACGTATTTAAATGCAAATAGATCAATTTTCATTTTATAAATTACTTTGAAAACTCAGGCTGAAGCAGTAGTGGGAATCAATTTCAATTGGGTTCCATATACTATGTCTAACAATTGTAACACCTGATACGTTTTTGAGACTCATTAGCATGAAGAATTGTTAAAATTATAATGAAAGTTAAAAGGTTTTATAAACTATCATGCTGAAAAATTGCATAAACACAAAGACACACAAACCATTGGTAAAGTGACATTGTGCGGGCATTTTTAAGCTTTTGAGAAGTGTTTTCTAATAAAAGCAATTTTTATTTTCACACAGACATTAATATTAATTGGCTTACCACATTTGTCGCTCATTTCTCTTCTGACAACTTCTTTCACTTCTTCTTCCTAAACACAATGAATAAATGTAGTAAAAATAATTTGGGTATTTTACACCCAATGAAATACCATTTAATGTCCATTATATAATAGGAACCACCACAGCCATTTATAAGATGACAATGTTCTAATGGCATTTCAATTCCTCTTCCAAAGTAAGGAACGGCAGCATATTTAATTAGGAGATAAGAGATTATCACATCTAAACTTGATCCTGCTATCAGTAAGAATTTGGCTAATGCTCTCCCCCACCACATAAGGACTAAAATCGCCTGCCCGAACTGAGGACAGGTAAATTAACCTAAACAACGGTTCATAGCAGAGGCCTCCCTGCTCTGAATGGCTCAGCCCCATGTTAACATGTAGTCAAGTTGGCAGTTGAACTTCAAGGGAATCTCACAGATTTTCACTCCCTGAATGTATGTTTGGGTGCAAGCAATTGTAGAATTTCCCCCTTTTCTGATCTGGGCTTAATGAAAGGGGTTTCAGCACAGTAATAAATGGCAAATTACATTAACAGTGGGCTTGAGTGATACATTGTTTACTCACTTAAATATATTAATTTAAAATCAAACCTTAAAAGTAGCCCATTATTGAGGTCCTTTTAGAAATGAATTCACCAGTGACAGCCTAATTCTTTGTGAACACAAGGACCTGAAATGTACTGGTCAGGACATATAGATTATCTATATCTTGTGATGAACTGTACAACTAAATGTCCTTCTAGGTCTTCATGATCCAACTATGGAGTATGGACAGAAATCAGACAGGCTAAGCCTGATGCATTAATTTCCCTAAAATTCATTACTGAACCAATTTTTATAACAAGCAAACAGTTTGTATAGGCATTTTTGCCAGTATAATTCTGCTATTCACCCAATTTAAAAAAAATTAATTTCACGGTCTTGAATACTGAGATAAAATGTTGAGAATGCTAGAATCTGAGTTTCTAGCCTATTATAACAACAATTATACAGTATTTCACTGTGCAACTGTGGTCAGGTTCGAAGACCTGCATAGTTTTGGACAAAAAACAAGGAAATGGGATGAGTCTGCCATTAATTCATTTAGGTGGTCAGGAAGAAGGACTTTATATCTCAAGCAAAAATGTGTCAAATAGGAAATAAAAAGGAAATGGAGGCACAAATAACTTCAGATGCTGGAATCTTGAGCAAAACACATTTATGCAGGGAATATTGCCTATCCATTCGCTCCACAGATGTTGCCTGACCTGTTGAGTTACTCCAGTGTTTTATATTATGAATAAAAGGGAATTGTTGGAAATTAGTAGGTTTTCATTGGTAAAGAGCGAAAGTGATATTGTTTCATGTTGATGATTTTCATCCTGTTAAATAAATTTAACAATTTTCTGAGAAAAGTTGAGGGAAAGAGGGTTGGGGATTTCAGAGGTGTTGGTGGAGCAGGGGTGCAGATCGGGAGAGTTCAAAGGGACAGCAGAGGGTGAGACAAAATCCTACTCAATCAGTAATTTAAATGTTTTCAAAGGATACTTACTGAAAGTCCAGGATCTCCTTTTTCACCCTTCAGTCCAGCAGGGCCAACTTCTCCCTGCTCAAGCCAAAAACAAATTTATTCAATAGTGAACAATTCAGCATTGTTTTATCTTTCTTTTTGTTAGAGCAGTCTCCGAAATTAAAGCTTATTGACCTCAATGTATAACAATCATTACATAAAATTAAAGAGTTGGTTGTTGACCTAAGGAGGGGTTCGGTGGGGTGGTGGGGAAGGTGAAAATAACACTGCCCTCATCAACGGAACTGCTCGAGCAGTAGATAGGCATCCATATCACCAGCAATCTTCTTTGGCATCTATACTTCTATCAAGTCTTCCCTCAACCTCCAATGTACAGAGAAAACATTCCAAATTTGTCCAACCTCTCCTTATGGGCAATACCCTCTAACCCACATAGCATTGGGTATAGAAGTTGGGATCTAATGTTAAAATTGTACAAGGCATTGGTGAGGCCAATTCTGGAATATGGTGTACAATTCTGGTCGCCAAATTATAGGGAAGACGTCAACAAAATAGAGAGAGTACAGAGGAGATTTACTAGAATGTTGCCTGGGTTTCAGCACCTAAGTTACAGAGAAAGGTTTAACAAGATAGGTCTTTATTCTTTGGAGCGCAGAAGGTTAAGGGGGGACTTGACAGAGGTCTTTAAAATTATGAGAGGGATAGACAGAGTTGACGTGGATAAGCTTTTTCCATTGAGAGTAGGGAAGATTCAAATAAGAGGACATGATTTGAGAATTAAGGGACAAAAGTTCAGGGGCAACATGAGGGGGAACTTCTTTACTCAGAGAGTGGTAGTTGTGTGGAATGAGATTCCAGTAGAAGTGGTGAAGGCAGGTTCGTTTTTATCATTGAAAGATAAATTGGATAGGTATATGGACGGGAAAGGAATGGAGGGTTATGGTCTGAGTGCAGGTAGATGGGACTAGGTGAGAGTAAGTGTTCGGCATGGACCTGAAGGGCCGAGATGGCCTGTTTCCATGCTGAAATTGTTATATGGTTATTGGGCATGAGCACAAGGATTCTCTCAAATTTCTACATGATGCACAACAAAGTAGAAATGCTGCTTAGAAATTAGGATAGCATATATTTTTTTTAAAATGCATTATAGCTCTCAATTGTTGTATAAAATGAATGCAAATCGGCTGGTAGATTACAGGGCTTAGAATCATACTGAAAGGTAAGATCATGTGGTTTTGTACACGTGAGAGTCAAGGATTCATGTCATACACGTTTGATAGAAACATAGAAACATAGAAAATAGGTGCAGGAGTAGGCCATTCGGCCCTTCGAGCCTGCACCGCCATTCAATATGATCATGGCTGATCATCCAACTCAGTATCCTGTACCTGCCTTCTCTCCATACCCCCTGATACCTTTAGCCACAAGGGCCACATCTAGCTCCCTCTTAAATATAGCCAATGAACTGGCCTCAACTACCTTCTGTGGCAGAGAATTCCAGAGATTCACCACTCTCTGTGTGAAAAATGTTTTTCTCATCTCAGTCCTAAAAGATTTCCCCCTTATCCTTAAACTGTGACCCCTTGTTCTGGACTTCCCCAACATCGGGAACAATCTTCCTGCATCTAGCCTGTCCAACCCCTTAAGAATTTTGTAAGTTTCTATAAGATCCCCCCTCAATCTTCTAAATTCTAGCGAGTACAAGCCAAATCTATCCCGATCCATTAAATTCACCAGATGTATGAAGCTACTACTCTGCTCGGATGTGAGTAGAAAGTAGACACTCATGGTGTGCAGATTCAAGTGGCATATCAACAGTAGATATGATTTGTAGTATACACAAAATGCAAGTACAATTTTCCAAGACTTAACATGGCTCATTCACATGTTCAAGATAATTAAATTCCTGGTGTAAAGGAGTGGGTGATTGAATGTCTCAGTATAAATAGCCATTTTAAGGTTGTGCCAGGGATAGCACAAGATGCCAGGGGAGTTTGCCTTTGGTGGCTTGATAGTCTGGAGATGGGGATTTGGGGAGAAGGGACAGATGTGCAGCTAGCTGGACAAACTTGCATATGCGATTACAACAGAAATGAAAGAAATTCGTAAACTGCAATTCCTAAACAATAACGTGAAGGGTCCCGACCTGAAACGTCACCTATTCATGTTCTCCTGAGATGCTGCCTGGCCCGCTGAATTACTCCAGCACTTCTATGTTTTCTCTCCCTTACATTTTATGTAATAAATAAATAAATGAACTGAGTTCATAAATCCCACTGATTTGACAAGTAGTTCATATGAAGATTGCTGCATTATAATTTGTCATTTTATTAGTGAAGTGTATTTGCATCATCAACACCCAGGCGTTGATAATGTGGGCTGTGGTTTCCTATTTTTAGCAAATGTAAATCATGCAAAAATAAAGCTTGTTGCACATGATGATGGTGAGTGGGTGGCTGGAAAGCATGCACTTAATTGGTCACAGAACAAGATTAGATTGAACAGGAAGTGCAAAATAAGTATTTCTTTCCTTTTGTTGGAAGTCTGTGTATGTGGGATTGAGATACAGAATGAAGGGGAGAAGTCATTATCAAACTTTCAGTAAGTATTTGAGCATTGGAATAAAGTACATGAAATGAAATATGACACTAATTGGTCACATTCTGCTCCTTTGTGCAATGATTCATTCTTTACTGTAAAATACTGAGAGTGCCAGTTTGTACGGTATGTTCATTTGGACAAAAACACTTGCTGGGTTAATGTGGGGGAGGAGGAATAGGGGGTCCTTGTAAGTAAGAATCTTTAACTCCATCAACTTACGTAATCATGTCTGTTGGAAGAGTGAGCAATGGATTCAGATCTGATATATTTACAATTTTTGAAAGAACTTAAACATACAATTAAGTTTGCATTAAAACATTTTCTGCCTGTTTAATCAAAGGTGGGAGAGAGCAGCGCCAAAGTATATGAAAAATATTTTCATAACAGGATAACGATGCAAAGGTTCTAAAATAGATAGAAAATTAAAATGAAATAGTGAGCCAATGTAGAGCATCACATATCTCTACCAAAATTATCTGTCTCCTCCATTATCTGACAGTAAATTTGTGGGATAACAGGTCCATAATATTTCATTTTCAACCATATTGTTAGACAATAACTAAAGATGCCCCTTTTCGATAAATCTTTAATATTCACTCTATTCCAGAAGCTTTGGCATCTTTATCCTGAAATTCAAACTGTACTGCGTGGACTAAATATGCTAAATATCAGCACGTGAACATTGAAATCCACATCTTCACCAAACTTGTGGAGCTAAATGGGAAAACCAGTGGTTGATGTTTGCCACTCATGACATGGAGTTCCAATTTGCAGGGATAAGAGAATAAATGTGCTAGGCACAGGCCAAATGCTGAAATCCAAGAGGCCACTAGGAATTTAGTATGGTGGTTGCTTTGGAAGCAATGGATGAAGGTTAATCATATGATCATTTTTACATGGGCTATATAAAACCATCCCATGAGTTTTCAGATCGATTTTTCCATGGTGGTGCCATCGTAGTGGCAGATTCGCCCGCAGCTGTTAGTCATTTCACCCTTTTTGTTATTTTTAGTGTGTCTAAAAGTTTGCTCTAAAGGTTTCTTAGTCTTTTCTATGTGGGGGGGAATAGGGGGAAACAGCTTCCCAGTCACTTACCTGGACGGAGATGCATCTTTTCTCTGTGTCGCATCTTCGCCCCCCCCCCCCCCACCCCACCCACTCGCGGCTTACCAACTGGATTGGCGCGGCCTTTCCTTCCAGAGACCGGCCAGAGCTTCAGCAGCAGGCGCAGCGCTGAATTATCATCGATGAGTGGTGTTGGAGCTCCAGAGTGTTGGGCCTGCTGACTTTAACATTGTGGAGCTGTGGTTTGCGGAGCTTCTAGCCGCGGGCCCGACGCTGACTTTAACATCGCAGAGGCCTGGGGTCTTTTGCCGGGGATCGCCAGTGTTGGAGCTCCGTCCAGCTCGGCCTGTGGACATCGGAAGCTGCGGTCTCCGGTAAGAAGCGGCCGATTCGGAAACTCTAAGCCCCGAGAGTGTTTACAAACTGTTCTGACGTCGGCGGTCCGATTATCCCGGCGAGAGGGCCTGTACATCGGGCCGTCCGTAGCGGCGACTGCGGAGGGTTCAAAGGCCCCGACCACGGGTGAACAAAGAGGAAGATGACTGAACTTTATTGCCTTCCATCACAGTGGGAAACGTTGTGGGGGATGTTCATATTAAATTCTATTGTGTATTGTGTTCTTTTATTCGTATGGCTGTATGGTAACTCAAATCTCACTGTACCAATTGGTGCATGTGACAATAAAGGTAACTTGAACTTGAGATACCTCCTCCTTGCTCAAACTCTTTAAACTCTTCAAACGTACAACCACTCCCCCCGATTCCGAAGTTTCCCTCAAAAGCAAATCTTTGTCACCTTTCTTAGCACTTATCGGCTGGCACCTATTATTACTCCCGATGGCATCCTTTGCGAGTTTACTATATTCAAGCCCGTATATGATAAATAATTATTGTTTTACTTCGGAGTCACGTGAGTGACTATGTGAAGAGCCCATCAGCACGCATGCGCATCATTACGTCTAACACATGGCGCGCTGACTGGCTGGCTGGCGCGCAGCTCCAGCAGCGGTTCTTTTAAAAAGACCTCAGGTGAGTATGGGAAATCAGCTGCGGTGGAAATTTTTTTCTTGTTGTCACAGGATGGATAACGCGAAGGTGAAGGCACGCAAGGCTGCAGGGAGAACCGCTTCGGAGGACCGTGGGAGTACGGTCAGCGGTCGGCAGTCCGTTTCACCATCGCGGTCGCTGACAGCTGCACAGCCAGCGACTTCAGGCTTGGTGCCCATGGACAGCATTTTGCATACCCCGCGGGGGAAAGCAAAGTGCAAGTCCAACAGGCCTGTAGATTCAGAAGAGTCTGGCCGGGAGGATTCGCCTCCCAGAGTGGGAAGGTTGGCTGGATGCCTCTCCCAAGTAGAGCAGCTCATGGAGAGAATGCTCGAACAAAATACGCTCCGTGGATGGGAGTCGTACCACAGCGGGGCTCTGGAACCCGCAGCAGCACCTCTTGGAGGGCTGCATGACGTCTCCCCATCCGGAGATGGGAGTGGAGACGAGTCCTGTGGGGACGACCGCTCGATGCGGGACCCGCGGGAAGCGGAGGTACCCGGCATGATATCCAAATTTGCGGTACCGTCGCTTGTTGGAGAGCCGCTGGAGGAAGAGCTGGCGGCAAGTATAAAATATCTTGTCTCCCACCAACTGCAGGAGCAGGTCATCATGGAGACAACCATGCGGTATCACGCACCCAGCAACTGTGCGTCCTTGAAGGTACCGGTGGTAAACAGTTCCATATGGAACCACATTGGGAGCGGGATTAAGTCCCAAGAACTAAAGCTCCAAAGAATCCTGAATCTGCTGGGGTCAGGTCTAACTGCTTTTGTCAGGTCACTGGATGGCTGCACATTATCAGATGCGCATTGTTGTGCAATGCACATTTTGAGATAAATTGTTTTCGGAAAAATGCCATTCGTCCCGTTCTCAACCCCAAGTTTGCAGGGTTGTGTGAAGCTAGTAATGTGCAGCCACCAAACTTGCTGTTTGGGGATGACCTGTCCAGGCAGGTGAAAGTCAAAGGCTGAGGAGTCAATGAGGAGTCAAAGGCTGTGGGGCTTCTTCGGGCTCCACCAGTGAACAAGCCGTCGTCATCGTCATCGTTCCGCCGTTTCCAGCCTTATTCTGTATCCAGCACAAGACCGGCTGCGCAACCAATGAGGTCGGGAAGAACCGGACGCAAGTCTTTTTAGGGCAAGGACCGAGTCGACCCACTACGAAGATGCGCAGCTACCGTCCACAAGCACCCCAAAACCCCAAACACCGGGGAAGGAAATAACTGGCCAGAATCCATCTAGTTCAGAGGTAGGTGGGACTGGTTCACATTGTAACATACCGAGTATAGAGTTATTGCATGTTGGTGGTAGGTTACGTTTCTTTTTGCATGAGTGGAGTTGGATTACTTCTGATTTGTTCATACTGCATAGTGTTGAAGGGTTTAAAATAGAATTTACGGGCACGTTGCCACCCACGCAGCATGTTCCAAGTCGTATCTTTTTGCGTTCAAAAAAGAACGATTTGGAAGTCCAGGCTGAAATTGAAACTCTGTGTGAAAAAAGGGTAATTGAGAAAACCAGGCATGAGCCACACCAGTTTATGTCCAATATTTTCACCAGAGAAAAGATGGATGGGGGGTGGCGCATTATATTGGATTTAACCCAATTAAACACTTTTGTGCAGTACAAACATTTCAAAATGGAAAGCTTCGTTACGGCGAAACTTTTGATTTCCAGGGGATGTTATATGGCATGTATTGATCTCAAGGATGCTTATTATTCGGTCCCTATTCACAAAGAACACAGGAAGTACCTGAGGTTTAGCTGGATGGGGCAGTTATGGCAATTTAAAGCCCTGCCTAATGGGTTGACCTCAGCTCCTAGGCTGTTCACTAAAATACTAAAACCTGCACTGGCTCTTTTACGAGCACAGGGGCACATAGTCATGGCTTACCTAGATGACATCCTCATCATAGGCAAAACTATGGAATTAGCTATTTCGGCAGTTTCAGCCACTAAGTTTGTGTTTGAAAAGTTGGGTTTTCTAATTCATCCAGTAAAATCCAGGTTAATTCCATCCACTATCATGGATTACTTGGGATTTACTATTAACTCCAATCACCCGAGGGCAAGAGATTGAAGTTAATAGAGTCCTGCAGCAATATGATTGCACATCAGCTGCCTTCAATTCGACAAGTGGCAAGTCTAATTGGGAAATTGGTTGCTGCATTTCCAGCAGTAAAATTTGGGCCCCTTCATTACCAGCAATTGCAAAGATCCAAGGTGCAAGCACTTAAAAGGAATTTGGGCCATTTTGACAGGGCCATGCAATTATCGGTTGAGGCAATTGATGAGTTCCAGTGGTGGATATCCAATCTTGACCATTGTTCTGGCAATATTTCAATTGAAAATCATTCAATGGTATTACAGACTGATGCAAGTAAAGAGTTTACAGCACAGCCATTCAGACAGTAGACCAGACATTTTGATTGAAATACAACAAACACTATTCAGAATTCAAATGATGGGGCTTAGTCATATTTTTATGGGTACCAGCACACATTGGCATTAGAGGAAACGAAATGGCAGATAAGGTAGCAAAAGAGGTAGCAAAAAGAAGTAAGATTGATTTAAGTATTAACATAGGTAAAACTGAAATCAAAGACATTATTAAGCAAAGACTGAAGGAAAGATGGCAAAAGCAATGGGAGGAAGAGCGGAAAGGACAGTGGTTCTACAGAGTCCAGAGGAAAGTGGGAGAAATTAGATGTGCAGGAAAAAACAGAAAAGAGGAGACAGTAATCTCAAGAATTAGATTTGGACACACTGGTCTGAACAGTACACTTTTTATAATAGGCAAGCATAATACAGGCAGATGTGAATACTGTGGGCAAGAAGAGACAATAGAGCATGTCATTGTACATTGTGAGAGGTATGAGGAGGAGAGAGAGAACGGATGAGTGAGCAGTTCAGAAAAGAAAGAATACAATTTGATTTGGTAGATATTTTGCAAGGAAGTTCATATAAGTGCTATCAAATTCTGTTGCATTTTCTTAGGGTAACCAATTTGTTCGGAAGGATATAGGTTATTAGTATATGTAATGGTGTTGTTTGATCCACACTCCATGCCAGTTGGTGGCGGTAATGCACCAAAAAAGTGGTTTGCCAACCGCCAAAAAACACCACATAGAAGAACAGACTGATGCAAGTGCTTTAGGGGGGGGGGGGGTGGGCACTGACACCCTTTCTAGCTGTGGTGGCAGATGGACTGTGCATGAACTATCTTTTCTACAGGTGCATGGGGTTAACTATTTGGAGTTGCTTGCAGCCTTCTATGGTCTGAAAGCTTATTGTGCACACATGCAGCAGCTGCATGTTCAGTTACAGATAGATAATACTACTGCTGTAGCTTACATAAATCACATGGGTGGTATCAAGTCAGTATCCTGTGATAAATTGGCAAACCTCATTTGGCACTGGTGCATTATTAGGAATATTTGGGTTTCAGCAATCTACCTACCAGGTAGATTCAACATAGTGGCAGACACCAGGTCACGTAAATTCAATGACAACACAGAATGGATGTTGAATCATAGAGTATTTAAGGACATTATTTCTAGGTACGGAACACCGGATCTGGATTTGTTCGCTTCAAGGTTAAACCATCAGTTACCTAACTATGTTTCGTGGGAACCAGACCCAGGGGCTGTAGCTGTAGACGCGTTCTCGCTACATTGGGGAGGAATGTTTTTCTACGCATTCCCCCCGTTCTGCCTTGTCACTCGCTGTCTGCAAAAGATTCAGCAGGACTCTGCCTCTGGCATTCTGGTAGTCCCTGACTGGCCCACTCAGCCATGGTACCCGCTTGTTCTCGGCATGGTGGTACAACCAGTCTGGAGGAGAACTAAACACAAGTCGTTATTGATTAACCCTAGCTCCGGCGAAGTGCATCCTCTGCATGATCGACTCAATTTGTTAATTTGCAGGTTTTGAGAAGACCTTTCCTTGGACTGGGACTAGCTGAGTGTATGGTGGATGTTTTAACTGTGGCATGGAGAAGCAGTACTCAAACAATATGCATTGTACATCAGGAAATGGGAATTGTTCTGTGCACAGTACAATATACTGTATGACGAAGTGCATATCACACATGTTCTGGAGTTTCTCTCACATTTATACCATGATGAGAGATTAAGTTATAGTGCAATAAATAGTGCAAGGAGTGCTCTTTCATCATATTTACATTCAGGTTCACAACAACTGGCTGTGGGATCGCATCCATTAGTTTCTAGGTTCATGAAGGGAGTTTTCAATTCTAACCCTCCCAGGCCCAGATACACAGAAATTTGGGATGTAGGGGTGTTTCTTAAATCACTACGCTCATGGGCTCCACCATCTTCCCTGTCTCTACTCCAGCTGACACACAAGGTGGTCATGCTGATGGCTTTAGTGTCGGCTCAGAGGGTCCAATCCTTGCAAAAGCTACGGTTGGATAGTATGCTCACTTCAGACAGTGGGTTCACCTTTTTCGTGTACGACAACATTAACAAAGTAGACCAGGGTCCTCGGGGCTTAAATTACAGTTCATAGCATATCCTTTGGATCCCGAGTTGTGTGTAGTTCGTTACCTCAGACAATATATCAAAGTTACCAAACAACTTAGAGGTTCGGAGCTAGCACTTCTAATCAGCCATAAGAAGCCACACAAGAGGGTCTCTACCCAGACCATTTCCAGGTGGCTCAAACTAGTTATAGCCCATTCAGGTGTTGATACTAAAATGTTCAAATCTCATTCCACCAGGGCTGCAGCTACGTCCGCAGCGAGAAGCATGGACGTCCCACTGGACCAGATTCTGTCGGCCGCAGGGTGGTCCTCAGCACGCACGTTCCAAATGTTTTATAATAAACCTTTAGCGAGAACGAGCGTGTTTGCTAACTTAGTTTTAAGTTCTATTGCATAGTCCCTCTCGAGTAGAGAGGTGACCACTGTTGTTTTGTTCTGTTTTCCATTAAATTGTTACTGTTCGAATACCATGACTGAACAGTTTCCATTATTCGTTTGTCAACTATACAGTGTGTGACGCATGGATTCGTTCCACGGCATGGAGTCACAGAGCTTTAAAATCTTCACGTAGTCACTCACGTGACTCCGAAGTAAAATAGTAAGATTAAACGAGAACTTACCAGTTTGAAGTTTGATCTTTATTTTATGAGGAGTAACGATGCGGGATTACGTGCCCTCCACTCCCAAACCCTTCCTCATAAAGCTAACTGGTATTTCTAGTGTCTTGAATCTTACTATTCTCAGGTCAATCGGTTCCTGTCTGTGACTCCACACCGCTGCTTTGAAGGTTGATGCGCATGCGTGCTGACGGGCTCTTCACGTAATCCCTCATCGTTACTCCTCATAAAATAAAGATCAAACTTCAAACTGGTAAGTTCTCATTTAATCTTACTATTTATTGCTATGGTGCAAGCAAAGTCTGATTTAGGATTGGGCTTATGCTACCTTTGAGCTGTGAGTCGTCAAATTGGATACACAGTACAAAAATTTGGATTCCATGTCTTTACAACTCCAGAAAGGATTTAATTAAAAAGAAAAGAATTAGAAACGGGAAAATAGCTGGCAATGTTGTGATGTTTGCTGCCTAATGCAATGAGAAGAATAGGAGGAATTTCATGCTCCATTTATTATCTGCTGCTAATTAAGTCAATGCTCTGAAAATAGTATATTTAGATGATATACCATATCTACCCTTTCAGCTGCATAGCCCAGAGCAAATATAAATACATTCTAAAACAGTTAGTCTGTAAGGAAATGCAGCAAGGGAGTTGTCCCTTGTCCATTGCTCAGTGTTTAATCTTCACTGCAATGATATTAACATTTAACTAAATGTCTGTAAATAGTCACACTTGCAATAAGAGCTGTTAACCCACGGCTGCATGATAAATGACCTGACGTTGAAGTTTGCTCCACTGATGAGAGCTCCACAGGTGAGATCACACCTGGATTATTGTGTGCAGTTTTGGTCTCCTAATTTGAGGAAGGACATTCTTGCTTATTGAGGGAGTGCAGCATAGGTTCACCAGGTTAATTCCCGAGACTTTGTGGCAACACTTCTAATAATGCCCGGTCCTCGGGGGCAATAAGCCAATAAACACAGTATTATCTGCTGATTCTGGTGGATCATGTGTGCCACCCTTGCCACTAGTGTAGATGGGACATTTTGGTCGGGGTGGGCAATTTGGGCCAAAGGGCCTGTTTCCACGCAGTATAGAAACATAGAAAACATAGAAAATAGGTGCAGGAGTAGGCCATTCGGCCCTTCGAGCCTGCACCGCCATTCAATATGATCATGGCTGATCATCCAACTCAGTATCCTGTACCTGCCTTCTCTCCATACCCCCTGATCCCTTTAGCCACAAGGGCCACATCTAACTCCCTCTTAAATATACCCTTTGTCTCCATGACTCTCAGAGGTACAACACCATTCACGTCAAAGCAGCCTGCTTGATTGCAACTCTGCCAAACATCCAAAACATTAATTCCATCTACCATCATTATACAATGACTGCAGTGTGTACCATCATCTATATATACCGCAGTTACTTGGGATGCTTTGTCGAAGACCAGTAACGTCCGCTGCCACGAAGAACAGGGCTTAAGATGCAACACAACTACCTTCATATTCCCCTCCAAGTTGTATGCTGCCTTTATTTGGAAATGTATCTCAGGCCTTTCATTGCCACAGGGTCTTTGTTCTGCACTGTGGAAGTACCTACACTAGAAGAACTGCAGCACTTCAAGATAGCAACTCCCCATCATCTTCTCAAGGGCGATTGCGTATGGGCAATAAATAGTGACCTGGTCAACAACATCCAGATCCAAAAGAAGAGCAAATAACAAAAAAATCCATTGTATAATTTTGAAAGTCTATAAGGAATTTACTAACCAGATCACCTTTTGCTCCTGAAATCCCTAGAAAGCCTCTCTTGCCATGGCATGTTCTCCCTCTCTTCCCTGGCTCACCCTATTAAGGAGAGATTTTGATTATGCACCATTATACATTTTAGAAACATCTTTTTCAATGATCACTTGCAGATACAGCATAAAATGATGATGTTTCCAAGATATTGTCTGACTATTCTCATCAGCGCTCTGTTATTACACTGTTGTGGATGTTCTTCTGATGTAATCCGAGGCAGGGAGTATCAGCAGACCTTTCATTTGTGGAGCAAATACACCTGAAACTGATCCTGATCTCAACTAATATCCGCATGTGTTTTAGATGGAATGGGAGGAATAAGAGCCATAGTTTTTTTCTGATCTATTGACCTGTGCAGAGGAGATTTAACAGGTACTGCCTGGATTAGAGAGCTTTGGTTATGGATAGGCTGGGCTTGGTTTGTCTGGAACGAAGGGTGAGGTTTATTTTACCAAATTTTAAGCACAAATTTCAAGAAGCATAAAGAGGGTAGATAGAATATATTTTCCATGGTAGGGGTATCAACAGCAAGAGGGATGGGTTTAAAGTGGAGTTTTAAAGTTGATCAAAGAGGAAACTTACTTTACAGCATTCCAAATATCAAACACTGGCAGAGGGGATAGTGTAACCTATACTGTAAACCATCTGTAAACCTAGTTAAGGTGGTTGTAAGATGTTCAAGAAGGAACTGCAGATGCTGGAAAATCGAAGGTAGACAAAATTGCTGGAGAAACTCAGCGGGTGCGGCAGCATCTATGGAGCGAAGGAAATAGGCAACATTTCGGGCCGAAACCCTTCTTCAGATGGGTTCAGTCTGAAGAAGGGTTTCGGCCCGAAACGTTGCCTATTTCCTTCGCTCCATAGATGCTGCAGCACCCGCTGAGTTTCTCCAGCAATTTTGTCTACCTAAGGTGGTTTTAATTTAAGATGGTTTGAAATAAAGTTGTCAGCCGGGAATTTTCTAGGACTATACCCATGAAGATCACTTATTTAGAATATTGGAAGGTGGCTTTTGCCATTGCAATCGTATCAAGCATCGTTCATGAGAGTAATGAGACAAGATGTAAAAGCAAATGTAACAGAGAAACACAGTCCTTAAGTAAAATACGGTGGATGATGTTAAAATGGAAATGAGAAATAAAATGCTAGAAATGCTCAGCAACACACTAAAATACATTAATCATTAGCCATACTACCTTGGATGCAGGTTCACTCTTCTGACCGTGTGGACCGGTTGGTCCTGGTGGCCCGAGCTTTCCATGTAAACCCCTGGCTCCTTTAAAGCCAGTGAGTCCAGGCACTCCTTTAGCAGCCTGCACAAAAACAATAAGAACGTTTAAAAAAAATTACCAATATTGTGCAATGATGTTCTTATATTTATATCGGCGCCAATATCAAGAATATCACCCTTTTCAGTGCTGCAATACAGCAATTTCTGGTTCTGAGACTTACTTCAGAAGCATTGGATCACACCAAAAATGTAAGTAATGGTTAGAAGTGGCAATCTGTTATACGTGGATCTTAAATGAGTACAAAGCCCCATTTAAAAATGGTTCAAAACCAAATACAGAAAGACAAGTTATAGCAGTTGTTAGATGTAGGTTGGATGTGTGGTGATATGTGCCGTGCAGCTGGGACAACAAGGTGAGACAGAAAAAGTGAGAAGGAATAGAATAGGGAATCGTGGAAAAGAAAAGGAGCCTTTTTAAAAGATTTAGAGATGGTTTTTTTTGGAACAGCAGGATCAGGTGTGACAGACTGGAAATGAGATAACATTGAGATAACTGAAGCTTATGAAGGAGTTATGGTTGGCCTTTTGGTATTAGCTATCATTATTTACTGATTTTGGTGACCTACGAGCTGTACATTTAGGGAGTAATATAATTTTGATTTATGAACATCTTAGTCTCTGGTGTGTATCTGTGGGTGCAGGCTGTACCTCCTCTCAATTCGGCATTTCTAGTTTAAAAATACGGCTGTTCCGACAGTTGTTTTCTACCCAAGGAAAGAATTAACCTGATTCCTTGATTCACCTTGAGTGATAAGCTATTATAAGCTTCATTAAGTGGCACAGTACCCAGTGGGAGATAGGATTTTCATCTCCAGCAAGAACCTGGAAAGAGTGGTAGGAATAGAAATTAATAGTAAGATTAAACGAGAACTTACCTAAGTTTGAAGTTTGATCTTTATTTTATGAGGAGTTATGTAGGTGATTACGTGAAGAACCCTGCCAGTGCGCCTGCGCGTCAATTTTCAAAGCAGCGGTGTGAAATCACAAAAAACAACAACCGAAGTAATATAGTCTCATAATAAAACGAGTAATACAAGAACTTCCATCTGACCTTTATGATAGAGGGTAGGGTCGTGGTGGGCACGTAATCACCTACGTAACTCCTCATAAAATAAAGATCAAACTTCAAACTTAGGTAAGTTCTCGTTTAATCTTACTATTTTACTTCGGAGTCACGTGAGTGACTACGTGAAGGTTTTAAAGCTTTGTGATTTCATGCCGTAGATCAATCCCGGCTTCTCACTGCATTGATTGACTCGGAACGAGAATAATCAATCATGCATTCATAATAACATTTGTACCACAAATGCAGTAATTCATTTCAATAATGAAATTAATCAGATCCCCTTTAAACCAGAGGAATTTACACAGAACTTAAAATAGTTTCTGCAAACAATCCCGCATTAACAATAGGCCGATGGTAAAAATGTTGAAACATCAACTCATTGGACCACCCGGCGGCTGCGAGGATATGGTCAATGGGGACGTCTTTTTCCCTGGCCGCCGACGTTTCTGCTGCCCTAGTTGAGTGAGACGTAAAAACATCAGTGTTAATACCAGCAGCTGTTAAGACTTCTTTTACCCATCTGGAAATAGTCTGTACTGAAACTCTCTTGTGTGGTTTCTTGTGTGTGATCAACAACCCAGTTTCCGTATTTCTCAAATTCTTTGTGACCTCAATGTATTGTAACAAATATGTCTTAACACAGAGACAAGGATCATTTGGATATGCTGCTAGCACAATTTTAAATCCTGTCACACCTGGCCTACTTTGCTTTAGTAGGTCATGGATATAGAATGTAACCTTGTCTTAAGTTACTTCCATCCTGTCTATTTGTAATTTTCCAAGTGTTTGCACTCGTTGTGCTGTCACTAATGCCATAAGCATGACTACTTTCATACTGAGCTTGGCCAAAGGTAAAGACACACTTGGTGACCATTCACGAAGTAGTTTCAGTACCACACTGACATCCCAGATTGTCATGTACCTAGGTTTCGGTGGTTTGGAATTAAAGATTCCTTTCATTAGTCTGGAAACAATTGGGTGTGACCCAATTGGGTTTCTTTCTGAATCCAGAACCAAATATGAGGACAATGCACTTCTGGCTGAATTAATTGCACTACAAATCAGACCTTCATCCTAATAAAGTCTAAACATTTGAAATATCTGCAGTACTATATTGCACATTCTTTTGTACACAGAACTCTTCCCATTTCTTAATATAAGAAAGGTACTGTTTTTGAGTGCTCTTCCTCCAGGCTGCCGTAAGCATGTCCACAGTACGCTCAGACAGTCCTCGCCCCAGAAAAGGCCTTCTTAAAACCTGCAAATCAACAAATCCAAACGATCATATAATGGATGTTGTTCCCCTGTTACAGGGTGCAGCAATAAATTACTCCTTTTTGGGACTTTCATCAACATTTGTGTTGTTAATTCTAATATCAACGGATACCATGGCTGTGTAGGCCAATCTGGTACTACCAATACCCCTGAAGCAGCATCTTGCCTGATTTTAAGCAAACATTGGCTTATGAGGCAGAAAGGTGGAAATATATATGAAAACATACCACCCCAATGTAGCGAGAAAGCATCAATCGCCACTGCTTCTGGATCTGGTTCCCATGAGACATATCTCGATAGCTGATGATTCAAGTCGATGTCGGGCATTCCAAATCTGATTACTATATCATTGAATACCTCTCGATTCAACATCCATTCTTTATTATCATGGAACTTTTGTGACCTGGTGTCTGCTATCGTGTTCATTCTACCTGGTAGATAGATAGCTGAAATCCAAATGTTCTTTTCAATACACCAAGACCGAAGTTGATTAGCCATTTTGTCACATGACACCGACTTAATTCCACCCATATCATTAATATAGGCAACTGCTGTTGTGTTTATCAATTTGAACTTGAACATGCCTTTTAGTTGTGTTAGAACAATAAGCTTGGAGTCCATAGAAACATCCTAAAAGCTCCAAATAGTTAATTCCCCATGTCTGCAGTAACAATGACTCTTCCTGATTCCATCTGCCTCCGCAGCTAGATGTTAAGTCAGTTGCACCCCATTCTAGTGCACTGGCATCAGTTTGTAATATCATGGAAGGTTGTTCAATCAGCACTTTGCCAGAACTGCTTGAGACATGTAGAATCCACCACTGCAGATCAGAAACAGCATTTGTTGTTAGTTGCATGGTTCTATCAAAATGACCAGCATTCATTCTCAGTGCCTGTTCTTAACTCTCTGCAGCTGTTGATAATGTAATGGTCCGTACTGGACTGCTGGGAATCTACTAATTTTCCCAGTACTCGAGCCACCTGTCTGATTAAGGGTTTTTGCTCGTTTAACAGATTACTGCAATCTTTAATCAACTCCACCATTTTTTCACTGGGCAAAGTAATTTTCATTTGGGCTGAATCAATTGTGAACCCCAAATAATCAATCGAGGTACATGTTGTTAACCTTGATTTCTTTGGATGAATTTAGAAAACCCCAACTTTCAAAAGTTGATTTCACAACTGCAACAGATGCTTCTGTTGACTGTTCTGTCCTTCCTATAATCAGGACATCATCCAAGTATGCCATTAGTACATGCCCCTGGCTTCTCAGCAACCCCAGAATTGATTTTAACAATTTTGTGAATATTCTGGGAGCGGACGTTAACCCATTAGGCAGAGCTTTGAACTGCCCTAACTGGTTCATCCATGTAAATTTAAGATACTTCATATCTTCCAAGTGAACAGACACTGAATAATATACATCTTTTAAATCTATAATTGCCATAAAACTGAGATAAGTTGTTTGGCAGTACAAATGTCTCCATTTTAAAATGTCTAACTTGAACAAAAGGATTCAGACTTGTCAAGTCTATAATAATCCTACATCCTCCATCCTTTTTTGATCGAGGGAATATATTTGACACAAATTGGTGAATTTGGTAGACTGATTCTTCAATAATACCTTTTATATATAGGGTTTGAAGCGCAGCTTGAACCTCCATCACTTCTTTTTGTGCAAAGTGGAGAGTTCTGCTAGGAACATGCTGGACAGGCAAATCATAATTTGGATTGAATTCAATTCGAAATCCTTGTATGTTATTCAGAATTACCACATCTGAAGTAATCTTCTTCCAATGTTTATAGAAGAGACGTAATCTGCCTCCAACTTTTGGACTTAATCCGGTTAGTATGTTCCCATGAGAACCAGGTCCACCTACCTCTTGAGTCATTTGAGTACTCTGAGATCCCTGGATTCTCCCGGAAGCAGCACCACTGGTTCTTGTTCCCGCTGCAGGCCGCCAGCTACGTCCCTGCGTTGATGAGCGACTTGGTCCTGGTCCAGGATCCGTATGACGTCTGAAAGGATACTTCCTCTTTACAGACTTTACAACCATTGATGTTTTCATCAATCCTGTTTTCGCTTCATCTTCCAACTCTCCCGAGATCCTCTCCAAAGAGTAAGTTGGGTAATTGCATATTACTTGGTTTGCAGAGTGCTGCGAATTTTGGATTCATAGTAGGCCGTATAGCACCTTCCTCAGACAATTGATCTCGAAGTGGGTGCTGCATAGCAACCCCAGTGCTTCCTGATGCAACTCCGTCATCTCTTGGCTGTTATCCACTATTCTGGCAAAAGCAGTTATTCCAGAACCCAGCAGCTTTAATATTCTCTGCAATTTCAATTCCTGAGTTCTCATAGTCATACTCAACTGATTCCAGATAATTTGGTTCACTGCTGGTGCTTTCAGCAACACACAGTTACTTGGGGTCTCATGTTTTCTTGCAGTCTCATCCATCTCCTGCTGTTCCAGCTGATGGGAAACCAAGTAATTTATTAGGGAGGCCAATTCTTCTCCTAATGGCTCTCCTGACCCTGACGGGGCAGCGAATCGTACTGCCAGGGGTGGAACATCTGGCAGCTGCCATTCTTCGTCTTGTACAGCCTCACTGTCAGAGTCGGGGTCTGAAATCTCATGACCCGTAGCATGCTCCTCATCCCTGAGGGTGCATTCTATCAGCCCTGTACCAGGAGCTGTTGAGCTGCTTCCAGCAGCTTGGATTTCAGTACACTCTTGCCTGAGTGTGCTTCGCTCCAACAGCCTATGTAGCAGGCTTTCCATTTGGGCAATACGCTCAAAAGCAGTATTAATCACTGGAGCTACTTCCATTCCCATTTCCTGGGACTCCTCCTCCGTGGCCCGTTTCGATTTGACTTGGCCTTGCGCCCAACAGGCGCTGACTGCCCCAGGTCCACAGTCGCTATGCTCACCGCTGGCGACTGTACTGGGGTTAGAGGCGGTTGGTCGCTAACCGCAGACTCCCGACTTTCCCGACTTTCTGTCGGCTGAGTCGCTCACCTCTTCCCCCTGCCCGTTTTTTTTTTTTTTTTTTTTTTCCATGGCGTCTGTGGAAAAAATCCCCACAGACCCACAGTAAACGGACCTGGGAATACTGAAAAAAGTTTTTACTTACCTTGTAGTTGAAAAACTACAAACCACTAGAGGAGCTCTGCTCCTCACGTCCGTTTGCGTCAAGGCGTCTGACGTAATGACGCGCAGGCGCACTGGCGGGGTTCTTCACGTAGTCACTCACGTGACTCCGAAGTAAAATTGTTGCTGCAACAATATTGGCTACCAGTATTTAATTAATGGTTTGGTACTGGCTGGAATGTTGCAATCCAATGTTAGCAACAGTTGCACATGGATTGAAATGCAAATCAGCACATCTAGGTTGTGGTAATAACTGTGGTATAGCATTAACAATTGAACACATGCAAGTGAAATTGAAGTTCTGACGCAACTGATGTTATACAGCACTTTATTTTACTCTTGATGTTTCTGATTTGGTCATTAAGAATTTAGTCCTGGAATTTTCTCTTGCAGAAATTAAAGTATAAATTCCATCCTGAAAGCGGGAAGTTTGAATGGACATAGGCATAGAGCAGATTTTTACAGGAATGAATTTTCTCAAACAGGTTCAAGGAGGTTTGTTTGAAGTGAAGAAATGTTACAAAGAAATTGTTAAAAAAAGGTCCTCAATTGTGCAGATGTAGTGAAAAAGCTGCTATCACACCAGATCGGTTATAAAGTCATAGTTGTACAGCATGGAAACAAGCTCCGGACCAATTTGCCAACTTGTCCACACCAAAGAATGGGCGATGTTTTGGGTCAAGACCCTTCTTCAATAGTTCATTGTTCATAAGTTCTAGGAACAGAATTAGGCCATTCGCCTCATCAAGTGGCGATGGGGATGGATCTCCATGTTAAAAGGGTGGCACGGTGGCGCAGCGGTACAGTTGCTGCCTTATAGCGCCAGAGACCCGGTTTCGAACCTGACTGCGGCAGCTGTCTGTGCAGAGTTTGTACGTTCTCCCCGTGACCTACGTGGGTTTTCTCTGAGATCTTCGGTTTCCTCCCACACTCCAAAGACGTACAGATTTGTAGGTTAACTGGCTTGGTATAAATGTAAAAATTGTCCCTAGAGTGTTTAGGATAGTGTTAATGGGCGGGGATTGCTGGTCAGTGCGGATTCGGTGGGCCGAAGGGCCTGCTTCCACACCGTATCTCTAAAAAAAAAGGTTTACTCTGCCATTCAATCATGGCTGATCTATCTTTTCCTCTCTACCCCTTTCTCCTGCCTTCTCCCCGTATCCCCTGACACCCTCACTCATCAAGAAGTCAATTCAATTTATCAAAAGGGTTAAATTATGCCCTTGTTTTTATGACTCAGAGGAAATAGCCCTTTAAAAAGAAACCTGAGCTGTTAAATTGCTAATGATGTGATTAATAATAATAATAATAATGGATTATATTTATATAGCGCCTTTCTAATACTCATATGCAGTCTGAGACGTATTAACCCACCTACTTGCTGGAACACTGGGGTATTGTGAATGGAGAAAAGTCCAGCAGGAAGGTCTGGGCTCCTTTCAGTGATCCAGGTAACTAGCTGGTCAATATCTGTTTAAATGACGGATAAAAAAATCTGGCAGTTTCCCTTACATCCAAATCATTTAAGTGTAAAACAAGAACATTTCCTCCAGCAGCATTAGCTTGTTCGGCACTTTGAAATCATTATTTCTATTATCAAGCAAATTTACTGAAGCCTGAGAAACAGTTTGTGCCTATAATGCTTTAATAATCATATTTAAGAAACTACTCCAATTCTAAATACCCATCTTAATGATGTTATTGTCTCAACATGAATGTTGCAGCTAATGAAATATTAGTTAATGTATATTCCTCTATTTAATGTTATCTTTAATTACTTGTGGAAGGTTAACTCGTTGCTAAGGTTTAAACTAATTGTGTAATGATTAGTTCTGTTATTATGTAAGATATTATGCATATTGGAATGAAGAAATGAAAGAACCAAAATGCTTGGGATCTATTAAATTGCTACCACTCTTTTCATACTCCATCAAAGCAGATTATTCCCTCGTGTTGCTTGCATTACAATGTTAAAGATTTTGGTGTGTATTTTATGATTACAATTATAAATTAAGAATGCTTTGAATAAAAGACAAGAGACTGTAGATGCTATAATCTGAAACGAAAACAGAATGCTGAAAGAATCCAGCAGGTCAAGTAGCATATATCGAGATTAAAGACGTATGTTTATGTTCGGGTTGAGTAAGAGTGAAGAGGATTTAGCCGTGCGTGGTGAGGGTTGGAGGGGAAGTGGGATAGAGACTGGTAGGTGATAGATGGAATCAGATAGGCAGGGAAAATGGGCAGATGGAACCAGATGGGGAGAAGGGTGGGACAAGGCTGGTAGATGATAGGTGGAACAAGATTGGAAGGGTATGATGAATAGATAGAACCAGGTGAGGGAAAGTGATAGGACAAAGTCAGCATGGATTTATGAAAGGTAAATCATGTCTGACGAACCTTATAGAATTTTTCGAGGATGTAACTAGTAGAGTGGATAAGGGAGAACCAGTGGATGTGTTATATCTGGACTTTCAGAAGGCTTTCGACAAGGTCCCACATAAGAGATTAGCATACAAACTTAAAACACATGGTATTGGGGGTTCAGTATTGATGTGGATAGAGAACTGGCTGGCAGACAGGAAGCAAAGAGTAGGAGTAAACAGGTCCTTTTCAGAATGGCAGGCAGTGACTAGTGGGGTACCGCAAGGCTCAGTGCTGGGACCCCAGCTATTTACAATATATATTAATGATCTGGATGAGGGAATTGAATGCAACATCTCCAAGTTTGCGGATGACACGAAGCTGGGGGGCAGTGTTAGCTGTGAGGAGGATGCTAGGAGGCTGCAAGGTGACTTGGATAGGTTGGGTGAGTGGGCAAAGGCATGGCAGATGCAGTATAATGTGGATAAATGTGAGGTTATCCACTTTGGTGGCAAAAACAGGAAAGTAGACTAATATCTGAATGGTGGCCGATTAGGAAAAGGGGAGATGCAACGAGACCTGGATGTCATGGTACACCAGTCATTGAAAGTAGGAATGCAGGTGCAGCAGGCAGTGAAGAAAGCAAATGGTATGTTAGCATTCATAGCAAAAGGATTTGAGTATAAGAGCAGGGAGGTTCTACTGCAGTTGTACAGGGTCTTGGTGAGACCACACCTGGAGTATTGTGTACAGTTTTGGTCTCCTAATCTGAGGAAAGACATTTTTGCCAAAGAGGGAGTACAGAGAAGGTTCACCAGACTGATTCCTGGGATGGCAGGACTTTCATATGAGGAAAGACTGGATAGACTCGGCTTGTACACGTTGGAATTCAGAAGACTGAGGGGGGATCTTATAGAAACTTACAAAATTCTTAAGGGGTTGGACAGGCTAGATGCAGGAAGATTATTCCCGATGTTGGGGAAGTCCAGAACTAGGGGTCACAGTTTAAGGATAAGAGGGAAGACTTTTAGGACCGAGATGAGGAAATCATTTTTTACACAGAGAGTGGTGAATCTGTGGAATTCTCTGCCACAGAAGGTAGTTGAGGCCAGTTCATTGGCTATATTTAAGAGGGAGTTAGATGTGGCCCTTGTGGCTAAAGGGATCAGGGGGTATGGAGAGAAGGCAGGGATGGGATACTGAGTTGGATGATCAGCCATGATCATATCAAATGGCGGTGCAGGCTTGAAGGGCCGAATGGCCTACTCCTGCACCTATTTTCTATGTTTCTATGTTTCTATGAAGGTGAACAAAACGATAAGAAAATGAGGTGGAAAGGTGAGTGTGTGTGGCAGATGAAAAATAAGGGTGTTGGTTACCAGAATAACTTGACTACACATTATGTTTAAGAAAGAACTGCAGATGCTGGAAAAATCAAAGGTAGACAAAAATGCTGTAGAAACTCAGCGGGTGAGGCATCATCTATGGAGCGAAGGAATAGGTGACGTTTCGGGTCGAGACCCTTCTTCAGACTGATGTGGCGTCGGGGGGTGGTGGGAAGAAGAAAAGTAGAAGCGGTGACAGTAGTCTGTGGGAGAGCTGGGAAGGGGAGGGGAAGGAGGGAGAAAGCAAGGACTACCTGAAATTGGAGAAGTCAATGTTCATGCCGCTGGGGTGTAAACTACCCAAGCAAAATATGAGGTGCTGCTCCTCCAATTTACGGTGGAACTCACTCTGGCCATGGAGGAGGCCCAGGACAGAAAGGTCGGATTCGGAATGGGAGGGGGAGTTGAAGTGCTGAGCCACCGGGAGATCAGGTTGGTTAATGCGAACTGAGCGGAGGGCGGAGCGATCGCCAAGCCTGCGCTTGGCCTCACCGATGTAGAACAGTTGACACCTAGAATAGCAGATGCAATAGATGAGGTTGGAGGAGGTGCAAGTGAACCTCTGCCTCACCTGGAAAGACTGCTTGGATGGAGTCAAGGGGGCAGGTAAAGTGACAAGTGTAGTATTTCCTGTGTTTGCAAGGGAAAGTACCGGGGAGGGGGTGGTTTGGGTGGGAAGGGACGAATTGACCAAGGAATTATGGAGGGAGCCGTCCCTGCGGAAAGCCAAAAGGGGAGGAGATGGGAAGATGTGGCCAGTGGTGGGATCCCGTTGGAGGTGGCGAAATTGTCGGAGGTTATCTGTTGTATGTGATGGCTGGTGGGGTGGAAGGTGAGGACAAGGGGGACTCTGTCGTCATTACGAGTGGGGGGATGGGGAGTGAGAGCAGAGCTACGGGATACAGAGGAGACCGTGGTAAGAGCCTCATCTATAGTCGAAGAGGGGAACCCCCGTTCCCTAAAGAATGAGGACATCTCCGATGCCCTGGTTTGGAACACCTCACCCTGGGTGCAGATGCGGTGTAGACGGAGGAATTGGGAGTAGGGGATAGAGTCCTTACAGGAAGCAGGGTGAGAAGAAGTGTAGTCCAGATAGCCATGGGAGTCGGTGGGTTTGTAGTAGATGTCGGTCAGAAGTTTGTTACCTGCGATGGAGATAGTGAGGTCTAGAAACGGTAGGGAGATTATGGTGATTTAGTAAGGCTGCTCTTAAATAATCAAATTAGTGTTTAATTTCCCCCCCCGACTATTCATTTAGCAATCCTTACAAGTCTAAGGGAGTATTTGTCAATTTCTTGTTTAAACTAAATAAGCCATGCCATCTTGTTATTCAATTTGAAGGCTAGATTTACCGCTTATGTGAATCACTTTATTCTTAGAGGGGCAGGTTTACCAGGTAAAGCGGCTTGCTTCGGGTAAAGTTCCCTGTCATCTTAAGCTTTGATTTAATATATAAGTGTTCACTGGACACAGTGGAAAGGCAGGAGAACATTCCTAAAAAGAAAATCTGTTGATACTGAAAATAGCAGTATAACAGAAAGATTAACTTCAAAAGTTTTATGAATGCTCCCACCAAAGTTTTAACCTATCATCCCTTTTGGGTACTGATAAGAGGTTTTTAAAATTCATTTACAAGGTGCGAGTTTCACTGGCAAGGCGAGCGTTTATCGTCCAACTTGAACACGATTACAAAAGTCACAGTGAACTGTCTTCTTTTCATGTTTACGCGTATTTCAGCAGTTCCAGGATTTTGGCACAGTTTTGACAAAAAAAAACTGCAATATATATTTGAATCGAAAAGATATTAGACAGGGAAAAGAACTTGTAGATGCTGGTGGTCACAAATATCTGCTGCTCCTGTCCTCCAGAGGTTGTAAGTTCAGGAAGTACTGATAAAGACACTTCAAAACATGCTGCGGGCGATCTTGTACGTAGTAGAAATAATTTGAGAATCAGGAGGCAAATCACTTAATAAAAATATCCAGTCAATGATTTTCTCTTGCATTGGTAATATTTATGTATCTGGTCCCCATTTTTCACAGTGGTGTTGCCCTGGATGGTAACTGTAGGAGTTGAGGTTGACAAATCCAAACCTTAATATTGTCTTGGTCTCGGCACATAAAGCACAGGTCGCTTCATTATCCAAAGGAGTTGCATTTAAAACTGATCATTGTATAACAAGAGCAATCGTTCACACTTTTGACTTTATTTGAGGGAAAGTTATTTCATGAAGTAGTTGAAGAGAGTTGGGCCTGGAACACTGCAGTGAGGAATAGTTACAGTGATGCACCTCATATTCCGCTTGGGTAGTCTGCATCCTGGGGGCATGAACATTGAATTCTCCCAATTTTGCTAGCCCTTGCTGTCTCCTCCCCTTCCTCAGTCCTCGGGCTGTCTCCTCCCATCCCTCAGCCCTCGGGCTCCTCCTCTGCCTTTTTCCTTTCTTCTCCCCACCCCCCATCAGTCTGAAGAAGGGTTTCGGCCCGAAACGTTGCCTATTTCCTTCGCTCCATAGATGCTGCTGCACCCGCTAAGTTTCTCCAGCATTTTTGTGTACCTTCGATTTTCCAGCATCTGCAGTTCCTTCTTAAACACATAGTTACAGTCATGTTCTGGAGCCAAGATGAAAGGCCATCAATAAATAAACATTTTCCACTATTCATGGTCTGGGAATTTTTTCCTTCATTCCAATTGACATCAATTTTACCAGAGCTTCTTAATGCATGTTTGATCAAATGCTTTTTCGACATCAAAGGCAATGACTCTCATCTAACCACTGAGATTCAATACTTGTTAGGCTGTAATGAGGTTTGGCCTGCCAGAACCCACAACGAGCATTTGTGAGCAAATCTTCAGTCAGTGGTGCTTGATAGAACCTCAATGCTACAATTGGCCACATTGAGTACACTAAAACAAAGGCAACTACTTGAATGGGGGGTTTGTTTTATCTTACTTTTTGAGGTTAACGACAATACTTTTTAGCTAGATGCAAATGTAATGTATTCGAATACATGTATGGTGTCTGTTCCTCAGTATTACTCTCTCTCTCTCTCTCTATATATATCTATATATATATATATGCTGTTTAGTTACTTCAAGTCACTCTTTACATTCAATACTGTGCCTGCAGTTTAATGAATCACTATCTCTTACCCCTTCTCTCTCTCTCTGATTGATACATATTGCATATTTACATTTAAATCTTTTCTTTCTCTTTGTAGTTGGTAAAAAAGATCTGCATGGCTACTGGTTTCAGGAATTCTTTCCATCTAAATCTGCAACTAACACTTGCATAAGTTGGTCTGTCTTCAATCTTCTTGCTAAGTTTTCTTATTTTCTTCGCAACTTTCCTTCCCTCCATCTATCTCCATGGCTGGGCTATGAAGTTACTTGAATCAGATTCCCCCTCATTTTTCTGCCTTGTACGTATAGTGTATTGTTCACTTGAATTGGACTTGCTCTGTTATTATTAGTTGCTTTGGTTTGATTGTTAATCCATATTTAAACATTTCTATGTATAGTGGAGTTGATCTTTAGTTGTATTTGTTTAGTTTCTGCCAGAATTCTCAATGTCTTTCGCTCTTTGTCTTATGTATTTGTGATGATTCCCTATGTTGCACAATGCTATATTTAAAAGTCATTAGCCAATGACAGAAACAGGTTTTCATAGTAATTACAGTGTGCAAATACAGAAACTGGCACTGGGCCATGCACTGCCTGATTTGAATAAATTGCCAGCTTTTGTTCATAGCCCATTGATAGCACTCCTCCCCTTCTCTTTATTAAAAAAACATTAGCTGTTTTTCTTCTTGCCATTTGCTGCCCTCAACTGCTAATAACTCATAATATGTCCTACGCCAAGATAGCAATGGATAACATTGGAAAATAATGATTTTTATACTAGAAGTCCAGTGGGGTCAAGGCTGCTGAACAATAAGCCAGTTCGGTATTCCAAAAAACGCAAGGAATCATGGGATTTTTCAAAGGTTATTTGAGAATTTAAAAAAGTGAACGGGGTGCGTGGTAGCGGGGGAGAGCAGGGTGTAACTGCGAGAGAGAGGGGGGAGATGCGAGTGGGAGACGGGGAGAGGTGGGGGAAGAGAGGTTTCAGTTAGACAGACAACCATTGGTAAAGCCATGGCTCGTTGCTTCTAGGAGAGTCAAGAAAATGTCCTCAATCGAGAGAATGCAACTTCAGAACCCCCTCGTCTCGACCGTGCTGGAGATTTCCGTGGGCACAAGGAACAAATGACCTAAAGTTTGCATTGAGTGAACTGAGTGTTCTTACCGTCCTCGTCGTACACCGGCGTTTTGTGAGTGGTTGGATCCCGGGATCGAGGAGTCAGCGCCCGACAGGTGAGCGGCCCACGGTAGCTGGTGCCTCTCCGCTCGCCGCGGGAAGAACTGACACCTCTACTCCCCGGGTTGGGCGCTGCCTCCTCCTCCTCCGCAGACCCGATCTGACTTTAAATGAAGCCATGCACGCCTGCAGAATGGCTGAGGCCATTGACCCGCCAGACAATCAGCGTGATTCGGACACTAAATCTATCAACCTGACTGGGTTCAATAGACTGCGACCTCGATCTGATAACACTCAATTTGTGCCTCGGCCCGGCCCCGCATCTGGCGGTGAAACCCCCAAATGCCCGAACTGTAACTACATGCATCACAGGCAGTCGCCATGCCCTGCCTTCGGTAAAGCCTGCAACTATTGCAAGAAATTAAACCATTTCTCTGCTGCCTGTCGTTCTCGTGGGAAGGTGCCACGAGCTTCCAGACCTAACCTAAACATGCTGATGCAAGCTGATAACATGTATGGTTCTCTGTCCTTGCTCGACGCTGCCCACGCTGACGATCCAATTATTTCGCAAGGGGAGGCGAGTGTGCATTCACTCCTTCACGCACCTGGCCGGCAACCCGATCCAACTGTTCTGATAACTGTCAACAATTCCAGCTTTCACGCTAAGCTCGACACTGGGGCACAAGTGAATGTAATGTCAATAAGCCTTTTTCAGAAGATAAGGAATAATGAGCTAATGATTGCAGACCGGTCCACTCTGCACGCCTATGGAGGCCCCCACCGACGTGCTCAGTCTACAGCGCTTCCTGGGCATAGTGAACTATCTTGGGAAATTTATTCCCAACCTCAGCGAACTGAGGTTGTCCCTGCGACAACTGACTAGAAAAGACACCGCCTGGGCCTGGTTCCCGCAGCACCAGCAGGCTTTTGATGCTTTAAAGTCTAAGCTGGTCAGCACTCCTACTCTGACGTTTTTCGACCTGAAGCACCCCATCACCGTCACCTGTGATTCGGGCTCGGTGCAGCCTGCCTACAGTCCTCTGCAGATGGCTTCCTGCTCCCTGTCTCCTATGCCTCCCGTACCACGACCGACACCGAACAGCGCTACGCACAGATCGAAAAGGAGCTGCTCG
This sequence comes from Malacoraja senta, assembly GCA_038087875.1. Taxonomy (NCBI): domain Eukaryota; kingdom Metazoa; phylum Chordata; class Chondrichthyes; order Rajiformes; family Rajidae; genus Malacoraja; species Malacoraja senta. Next base: position 6,927,177 of record CM075985.1, on the reverse strand, counting down.
CTGTCGTTTTCGCCTGTTCTAAGTTCAAGGACTTTCTTTTCGGGAATTCTTTCACGGTTGAGACTGACCACCAGCCATTGGTGACCATCCTGAACAAGCCGATCCATGTCGCACCTGCCAGGCTGCAACGTATGATGATGCAGCTCCAGCGTTTCGACTTCACCATTGTCTACAAAAAGGGTACTGATATGCACGTTGCGGACATCCTCTCTCGCGCCCCTCGCGCTACCATTGATCGACACCCCTGCGAACGGGAAGACCTTCTGGTGCTCGGCGTTGACTTTGTCCCCACTAAGCAGCTTCAGTGCCTAGCCGAGCATACGGCCGCCGACCCCGCTCTGCAGTGACTTTCTTCAGTGATAAAAAGGGGTTGGCCGAGCAAGTGCGCCAGTGCGCCCGCAGAGACACAGCCTTTTTTCCTGGTTCGCGACGAACTGGTCATCCAAGACGGCGTTATTGTTAAGGGCCACAAGGTCGTGGTCCCCTCCTCCCTGTATGACGTACTATAGCGTGGTCCACAGTGGGCACCCGAGCGTTGATGCCACGATCGCCCACGCACAGTGCCAATTCTACTGGCCTGGAATGGCTAAGTACATTCGGGACCGTGTCTCGTCTTGCTCTACCTGCAACAGCCTTGCGCCCCACCAGCAAAGGCAGCCCCTTTTGCAACAACCCGCGCCTGCCCTGGCCTGGATCTCGGTGGCCGCCAACATTTTCGAATGGCGTAGTAAACACTACCTCGTCCTTGCTGACTCATACTCGAACTGGTTCGAGGTTGACCTTCTGACCTCCCTCACGTCCGAGATGGTCATCCGTAAGCTGAGGAAATTTTTTTCCACTTTCGGCTCGCCTGTCCGTCTGCAGACCGACAACGGCAGGCAGCTTACCAGCCAGGAGTTCAAGAACTTTGTCAACAAGTGGAACTTCCTCCACTTCATGAGCAGCCCTGAGTACCCGCAGAGTAACGGGCTTGCTGAGCGGGCTGTCCGGAGTGCCAAACTACTAATGGAGCAAGCGCGCCTGGCGAATTCCGACTTCTACCTCGACCTCCTGAACCTAAGTAACATTTCCAGGGACGCAACCCTAGGCTCACCTGCTCAGCGGCTGATGTCCAGAACAACAAGACCACCGATTCCGATTGCTCAACACAAGCTGCTACCTCGAGTGCTGGAGCCTGCCTCCATCCAGACGCGCATTCAGGCTAAGCATGACATCCAAAGACGGTCACATGATAGATCGTGCAAGCCTCTCAGGCCTCTGCTGCCTGGACCGGCCATTCGTCTACATACTGCTAGCGGATATTCCCGTCTGGCCACCGTGGTTGGCATTGCCGATGCGCCTCGTTCGTACCTTGTGGACTTTGAAGGGACTGTCTACCGCAGGAGTCGTCAGCACCTGCTTGCAGTACAGGAGCCGTTCCCGCAGGCAGCCAGACCTTATGCTCCGCCGCTGCAGTTCCAGCCATCCGCTGCTGATCCCGTTGCAGGCACCTGCATGCCTCAGTCCCCTCGCGTGTTTTGTTCACCTTCGCGTGGGTCGCCCATTGCTAACCGTTTCCCTAGCCCTCCTGCACGTTTGTCCCCCATGCCACTTTCTGTTTCCCCTCCGGCTTTGTCGCCTCCGGGTTTGGGTCTTTCTGGTGAGGGGGGGGGGGACGGTTGGTCCGTACACGCTCGGGCCGTGTCAGCAAGTCGCCTGTTCGGTATGGTGATTTTGTTTAAGTCGTTGCCATAGTTATCCACCATGTTTAATCATGTGTTCATGTTTAATCTTCTAAGGGGGAGGATGTAGATGGTTTATGCATGCAACCAATCACATAGCTACCTCACCACTACTAACCCCGCCTTAAGTATCATTTATAATAACGCCTGCTTCTCCTTCTGCGCAGTACAGTAGCAGACTGGAGTCAGTGACTACTCATGTATTGTTTAACTCTGGATACTTATTAAAGACTATTATAATGTTACACGTGTGTAATGACTATTTACACTTATTAACATAGAACATAGAGCAGTGCAGCACATGAACAGGCTCTTCGGCCAACAATGTCTGTGCCAAACATAATGCCAAGACCAACCCTTATCTGTCTGCCCATAATTCAGATCCCCCCCCATTCCCTGCATATCCATGTGCTTATTTAAGAGATCGCTGTTACTTGTCCCATCAAAATCTACTGTCCTTCACTGCATTTTCACTGATTAAAGTATGTGCATGCTTAGGAAGTATTTTCTCAGTCAGTTGGGTGGAATTGTTATCTGCTGACAATTCAACTTGCCCGTCATTTAATTTGATACAGGAGATAATAACATGTTATAAAAACTAACCTTTTGTCCTTTCTCTCCTGGAAGTCCTTTGGGCCCTGGAAGACCTGGAAATCCTTGCGACCCCTAAATTACACAGACACATTTAATGGCATGTACATTTATATACTTATAACATTTCAATAAGTACAACGCCGCTTAGCATATGCTCCATATGCCCTCTCGTGTGGCCCTTGTCTTAAATTTGCACTCTGGATTCTTGTTATTTACCAAATTTGCATTGGATCTGTGTTATTTACCAAATTTCTCATAAGGAACCCTGGCAATTACTTTAATGCGGATCCAATATATATATTATGATATTGAGTCAAAAAGATGATATTACTATGTTTTTATGTTGCAGTACATGGAATTTCCAGCAAGGAAACAAGCCATTGCTTATAATGTTGCTTATAATGTTATTTATGCTCCCAATACAGTTTCTCCTATCTTACTTCCTTTTACCTAATCAGACTGTCACCTTCTTTCTTTTTGACTGATGTATTTCTATAAATTCCCTTCAGTGCTTCTATACTGTTGATCTCTGCCACAATCTGTGGTAGTGATTTCCATATTCTCACCATTCACTTATAAAGCATGGAGCTAATGATTATGATTATATTGTATTGTATTGTATATCTTTATTGTCATTTCCTGAGTATTCACATACCCAGAGGAAACAAAAAAACGTTCCTCAACCAGTGTCCATTTCAGTGTGCAGTAAAAAATAAATAGAAGTAAAAATACATATATCATGAACAAATTAACACTCTACTCTCTACTAAACATCAACAGGTGTTCCGATCGGCAGCGGCACGACAGTATATCTCAATGTAAGTAATCTTTTGGCCTTCACGTACAGCGAGAAAACTCAATATTCCAAGTAAATTCTCGCTTGTGCCTGTTATATTAGGAACAAGAATATTGATAAAGCAAGATGGATACTAACCTTTTGCCCCATTAGACCATTTAATCCCAACTTTCCTGGTAACCCAGGCTCACCCCTTTCGCCCTTTAAGATAGAAAATATGTAATAGTCAGTGCAAGTCAAGGTTTTGGTTGTTGCTTATGTCCAATTGTATCCTCCTCTATTGAATTGGAAGTTGTAAAAAAATGTTCGTTGTACTTCTAACTGGACAAGTAGCCATTTTATGTTGCATAGCTCTTATCCTGTTCCATTAAAGTCAATGGACATATTTTGAATGTATATATTTTGAAACAGTGCAACATGCAGTCATTACTGCATTGTGCATTTAACATAAGCGTCAGTAGGTAAAATTCTGCTCCCACTTGTAACATTCTATTTTAAATGAAACATAATTGCATTAGGCTTTTAACAATGCAAGTTTACTAGCTCAGCAAAGAATTGGTGAAATCAGTAACATGCGACTTTATGGGTTAGTAATGTTGTCTCTTTTTGCTCCAACCAATTCATCTTAATTCAAATTAAAGTTCTTTAAACACCTTTAATAGCTTATTGTCTCCTGCCATTTTTGAATTTCTGTCACTCTCCAGGTTGGATTTCTTGGTCCTCCCCCACTGCTCTGATGAAGTTCAACATGAGCTTTAGGAACAGCACTTAATTTTCTGATGAGGCACATTGTAGTCTTCTGGACACAACATTTTCAACAATATCAGACATTAAGTATTTCCTATGTTTTCTGGTTTTAATTCAGATTTCCAGCTTCCACTGCATTTTCCTTTTGCAATTTTAGATAATGCTGCTTTTTCTACATATTTTCACCGGACTGATCTTTTGTTTATTTATCACCTATGTCTCATTATCATCATCTTTCATCTCACATTTTCATCCCTTTTGTCATTTAATGAGCCCCGCAATCCATCATAAAACAGACCTTCCTCCACTTCTCCCTTTCTATGCACCTAAAACAACTCTAACATTTTCCAGTTCTGATTATAGATCATAGATTAAGAACATTACTTCTGGTTCTATCTCCACAGATACTGTCTGATCTGCAGAGTACTTCCACCATTTTCTATTTAAAAAATGATTCCTCACAAAGCCACACTTATTTTTACATACAAAACCAGCTGTTTCGCAAACCTAGGACCCTGCCTGCTTTTTTTGATTCCGATTTTTTTTATATGGTTCATCTCCAATGTAAGGCTTTCATGTATTTCTATTCCTACTTATTCTAAGGCAGGGAATAATCTCCATGAACAATCATCCATCCACCACCATTGTCCTCCATCCGTATATTCTTGGTACCACCACCCACCACTATCTCACCCAAAGTTCTTTCTGCCCCCGGCCCTGTCCCCGCCCTAATCTTTCTTGCAAACATGCTTTCTGCAGTGAAACTACCTGCAGCCATGGGATCAGCTGAAATTATTTAGTCGTACATTTTCTTTAATTCCAACACTGCCTTTGCATTGCCAGACTGCGTCACTGAAAGAAAGTCATGAATGAACTGGAAATGGAGACTCTGGTTGGTTAAAAAAGGAGTCATGGGCCAGATATAAGCAGCTGGAGTTGTTTAAGGGACTGAACACCAAATAAGAATTTCACCATATGATAGATAAACACTTTTGACTCTTAACTCTCTTGATTGTTTACATACAGCTTTGTATTTCAGCCTCTACGGCATCAATTCTGTTTTCATACATTTGCTACCTCCAGATTTAGCTTCTCCATCACACAATGGATCATTTTATTTACAATGCATTCAGAAAGTATTCAGACCCTTTCACTTTTCCATATTTTGTTATGTTACAGCCTTAAGTACCTGTCCCACTGCGGGGACCAAATTGGACAGTGTAGAAGGGTTTATGAAAGTATGAAAAAGTGTCATGGTCATGTTGTATTGCCGAAGTAGAACACCTCCTTCGACCTTCCTCGACTATGTAGAGAACCCCCTACGAATATGTTGAAGACCTCCTTCGACTATGTAGAAGACCTCCTTCGACCTCCTTCGATTATGTTGAAGACCAGCTTCGACTAGCTTCGGGAAAATTGGACACCGAATAGTGGAGAGTGAAGATGATCTCCTTCGACCTCCCTTCGACTATGTTGAAGACTATCTACGACTACCTTCGACTACCTTTGACTACCCTCGATTCCCTTCGATTACCTACGAATAACATGCCGACCTACTACGACTAAACCTACAAGTAAAATTTAAAAAAATTCCATGGCGACCTTTTTTTACTCGCGGGCATTTATCAGCATGCTAGAAAATATGCCGCGACCTTAATGAGGCCTCGAGTACGCGGGGACTACTCTCGAGCATGAAGGAGAGTTACAAAGACCTCCTAGGACCTCATGTCGACCATGCTGCGAGTATGAGGTCAAACTCTTCTAAACTCGCCAATTGGGTCCCCGCAATGGGACAGGCCCTTTATTCCAAAATGGATTAAATTCTTTTTGTATATCATCAATCTACACACAATACCCCATAATAAAAAAGTGAAAACAAGTGTTTAGAAATGTTTGCAAAGTAATTAAAAAGAAATAACTGAAATATCACATTTAAATAAGTATTCAGACCCTGTTGGAAGGTGAACCTCCGCCCCTGTCTGAGGTCCAGAATGCTCTGGAGCAGGTTTTCAGCAAGGATCTCTCTGTACTTTGTTGAGGCACCTTTGGCAGCGATTACAGCCTCAAGTGGTTGTAATAGACTCGGCTTGTACTCGCTAGAATTTAGAAGATTGAGGGGGGATCTTATAGAAACTTACAAAATTCTTAAGGGGTTGGACAGACTAGATGCAGGAAGATTGTCCCCAATGTTGGGGAAGTCCAGGACAAGGGGTCACAGTTTAAGGATAAAGGGGAAATCCTTTAGGACCGAGATGAGAAAACCATTTTTCACACAGAGAGTGGTGAATCTCTGGAACTCTCTGCCACAGAAGGTAGTTGAGGCCAGTTCATTGGCTATATTTAAGAGGGAGCTAGATGTGGCCCTTGTTGCTAAAGGGATCAGGGGGTATGGAGAGAAGGCAGGTACAGGATACTGAGTTGATCAGCCATGATCATATTGAATGGCGGTGCAGGCTCGAAGGGCTGAATGGCCTACTCCTGCACCTATTTCTATGTTTCTATGTTTCTATAAGTCTTCTTGGGTATGACGCTACAAGCTTGGCACACCTGTATTTGGGTAATTTCTCCCATACTTCTTTGCAGATCCTCTCAAGCTCTGTCAGGTTGGATAGGGAGCATCGATGCACAGCTATTTTCAGGTCCCTCCAGAGAAGTTTGATCGGGTTCAAGTCCGGGCTCTGGCTGGGCCATTCAAGGACATTCACAGACTTGTCACGCAGCCACTCCTGCATTGTCTTGGCTGTGTGCTTAGGGTCGTTGTCCTGTTGGAAGGTGAACCTCCGCCCCAGTTTGAGGTCCAGAACGCTCTGGTGCAGGTTTTCATCAAGGATCTCTCTGTACTTTGCTCCGTTCATCTTTCCCTTGATCCTGATTAGTCTCCCAGTTGCTGCCACTCAAAAACATCCCCACAGCATGATGCCGCCACCACCATGCTTCACCGTAGGTATGGTATTGGCCAAGTGATGAGCGGTGCCTGGTTTCCTCCAGACGTGACGCTTGGCATTCAGGCCAAAGAGTTCAATCTTGGTTTTATCAGACCAGAGAATCTTGTTTCTCATGGTCTGAGAGTCCTTTAGGTGCCTTTGGCAAACTCCAAGCAGGCTGTCATGTACCTTTCGCCTGAATGCCAAGCATCACGTCTGGAGGAAACCAGGCACCACTCATCACCTGGCCAATACCATACCTACGGTGAAGCCAGAGCCCGGACTTGAACCCAATCGAAAATCTCTGGAGAGACCTGAAAATAGCTGTGCATCGACGATCCCCATCCAACCTGACAGAGCTTGAGAGGATCTGCAGAGAAGTATGGGATAAATTACCCAAATACAGGTGTGCCAAGCTTGTAGCGTCATACCAAAGAAGACTTGAGGCTGTAATCGCTGCCAAAGGTGCCTGAAAAAAGTACTGAGTACAGGGTCTGAATACTTATGTAAATGTGATATTTCAGTTATTTCTTTTTAATTACTGCAAAATTTCTAAACACCTGTTTTTGCTTTTTATTTATGGGGTATTGTGTGTAGATTGATGATTAAAAAATGAATTTAATCCATTTTAGAATAAAGCTGTAATGTAACAAAATGTGGAGAAAGTGAAGGAGTCCGAATACTTTCTGAATGCACTGTATACTGCAACAAGGTATCAGCCAGAAACACTCTAGATTGGAGTAAGATGTAGACTATCAATTCCTATTAGACAAACTCATTATGCTGGTGAAATAATAACTGCTCATTAAAATACCATAAATTACAAACAAAATCAAAAAGTATTATTGCTTGGTTTGCTCCCGATAAATATAATTTTTTTTTTCTTTACTTAACTCCCACACTGTGAAGCAAATAGTCGTAAGCTGTGAGGGGCAAGTGCGAAACATTAATCTGCATTGACTAATCCAAAGCAATTTAAAAAGTGAATCTTCACATGCATAACCTCGAATTATAGAATGGATCAGGAAAATGAATAACTGAAAACTTTTTCAAGAGGGACACTTTATAAAAAAAAAAAATTTTTTTTAAAACCTCCAACCACCTTTTCAGCGCCGATTCCTGATTGTCCTCTTTGGCCTGGAAGACCCCGTGACCCCTAAAAAAATGAAATGCCTGTTACTGCCGACCCAACCATTCTCTTCACTTTGCACGCACAGAAAAGAGGGGATTAATAGACAATTGCACGGTGATATTGGTAATAGTGACGGTGGCATGAAATTTGTACTGTACGAAAGTAGAATGTTTGATTATTTAAATATATTATGTCTTATACAAATTTAAAACCAACGAGCAAGATTTTCACTTGCTCCATCGTTCCTTGATTTCAGACGTGACTATGATATGGATTCCAAACAGCATCAATTATGCTTGGGAAAGCTCATTGTTTAACCTGCCAGCAAACTAGTTAAATCAGAAACATGATCAACAGAAGAAACTTTAGAATATTAGTTTAGTTTAGAGATACAGTGCGGAAAAAGGCCCTTCGACCCACCGAATTCGCACCGACTAGCGATCCCCGCACATTAACACTATCTTACGCATACTCGTGACAATTAACACTTATACCAAGTATACAAATCCAAGCCAATTAACCTACAAACCTGTACGTCTTTTGGAGTGTGGGAGGAAACCAAAGATCTCGGAGAAAACCCACGCGATCACGGGGAGAACGTACAAACTCTGTACAGACAGCACTGGTAGTCAGGATCGAACCCGGGTCTCTGGCGCAGTAAGGCAGCAAATCTACTGCTACGCCACCATGCCATATTGTGGTGATGCATTTCAGGTTTCAAAGAAGAATAGATAACTTCACCCCATAATAGGCGGTGCAGAGTTTTAATGTATAGGTACAGTCATAGAATCGATTTAAAAGTGATTGCTGTAAATATAAAGTATCCAAAGGAAAATGGGAGGTAGATGAAAATGCTGGAGAAACTCAGCGGGTGAGGCAGCATCTGTGGAGCAAAGGAATAGGTGACGTTTCAGGTCGAGACCCTTCTTCTGACTGATGTGGGGGTGGGAAGAAGAAAGGAAGAGGCAGAGACAGTGTACCATGGGAGACATGGGAAGGGGAGGGGAAAGAGGGAGAAAGCAAGGACTACCTGAAATTGGAGAAGTCAATGTTCATACTGCTGGGTTATAAACTACCCAAGCGAAATATGAGGTGCTGCTCCTCCAATTTACGGTGGGACTCACTCTGGCCATGGCGGAGACCCAGGACAGAAAGGTCGGATTCAGAATGGGAGGGGGAGTTGAAGTGCTGAGCCACCGGGAGATCAGGTTGGTTATTGCGAACTGAGCTAAGGTGTTGGGCGAAGCGATCGCCAAGCCTCCGCTTGGTCTCACCGATGTAGAGCAGCTGACACCTAGAGCAGCGGATGCAATAGATGAGGTTGGAGGAGGTGCAGGTGAACCACTGCCGCACCTGGAAAGACTGCTTATGTCCTTGGATGGAGTCAAGAGGGGTGGTAAAGCGACAAGTGTAGGATTTCCTGCGGTTGCAAGGGAAAGTACCAGGGGAGGGGGTGGTTTGGGTGGGAAGGGACGAATTGACCAGGGAGTTACGGAGGGAGCGGTCTTTGCAGCAAGCCGAAAGGGGAGATGGGAAGATGTGGCCAGTGGTGGGATCCCGTTGAAGGTGGTGAAAATGTCGGAGGATTATTTTTGAATGTGACGGCTGGTAGGGTGGAAGGTGAGGACAAGGGGGACTCTGCCCTTTGCCAGTGGTGGGATCCCGTTGGAGGTGGCGAAAAGGAAAATGAGAGTATGATTACTAAAGAAAGTTTGGACAAGAAATTGCACTGTGTATTTTACACACTTCTGTACACATGAAATATGAGGCTGCTTGGATCACAGTAGAGGCATAAGGAGGTAATTCATGTTTAAATATTTGACAAGGTATCATACATTTTTCCAGGGGAATAGATTTTAATGGATTGGAACAAAGGTTACTTGAGCATTCCTTATAGGGACCGATCTCTCTAAACAATATTTGGGAGTTTGCCACAAAAGATCAGAATGATTGCACCAGTTATACGGCCGATACCTTGCATGGCCAGTACACAGCAAAATCACTCTCTCGTGGCCTCAGATGAAGCTGGTATGGGGCACCTACACAGTTTTTTTTGTTTTTTTTAATTATCAAAAAATGTATTAAATTATTTAAAATAATATTTACAATACAATAAAACAAAACAGAACCCAC
>CM075985.1:6620160-6916930 GCA_038087875.1 Malacoraja senta | reverse complement strand
ACAGTGACAGCACACTTTCCCCCATATTAGGACTTTGGAACTTGCTGCCGTACATTGGAGGAGGGGCTGTATCTCTGGACTATCAAAATGATTTTAGAGGTCTATGATTTTCATGAACAAATCCCAAACCTATCACGTCCCCAAAACTGTTACATATCTCTGCACCAAGATTAACCTCTTCCTCGTACTAGACACAACTCTCAAGTCGCCAAGATTTATGGGAAATGCTAATGGTGACCTTTGGCGGGCTACTAAACTATGGAGGACATCATAACTCAACTGAATCTTTATGTATCGGATGGAAAATCTGGCAGAGTCTGCTAATGTGCCAGGAGTACAACTATAAAAAACAATGTTCTTGGCACATTATGATTTCCGTTGTTCTTCAAGCAGGGCTGATCTTACAGCTTCTTGAGCCTGCATCTGATCTATGCCTTGACTATACTAACCATCTTTATTCATATTCCTTGTTAAACCTCACAAAACAAAAACGTCTTGAACTTAACCTTGAAAATTCCATTTGGCCCCCATTGTCCAGAGTATTTTGTAGGGATGAGCACCAGATCCCCAATTTTTGGATGTCATATGATACAAAAGGCAGAAAAGAACACCAAATTTCATTTGAGACACAAGGTACTGCGGATGCTGGTTTATAAAAAAAGACACAGAGTGCTGGAGAAACTTAGCGAGTCATGCAGCATTTCTGGAGTACATGACTAAGTAAGACGTTTTGGGTCACAATCTTCTGCAATGTCTTTTTTCATATTTGTATTTAAATTAATTTTGAAATTAGAATCCTTCAGGATTGTTCTACAAGTGTACCTGTAAGAAATTAGTGTAGCATGTTGTATGACCTTTGATGCATTGTGTACCAACCATCAATGTTTGTTGAAAGTTAACTGTCTTCAATAAATAATGCTTTGTTGGTAGCTTTACCTGTTATTTTCCTGAATTAGCAGATTATGTTGCAAACAGTGCCTTGACATCACATTGGGAATATGAGTACTTGAGGGAGCAGAGAGACAGTGAGATCAAAGTGTGGGGCTCTCTAGATAACAGTTAGCGAAAACAGCATGAGTACATGGAATGAAAACGGAGATTACTGAGGATGATTGATATTATCACAGTTCTGAAGGGAGGACACAGAACAAAGCAATTAACGATCTCATGTTATACTATTCTATCTTCTATGGTTATCTATTGCTGTGGATGGGTGCCTAAAGCATGTTAATAACTGGAAGGTTGCAGTTACAATAAATGAATGTGGTGATTCACATGGATGTATATAATTTGTTAATGGGTTGTGACACGTATAGTTGTTCAATATGACTCCTTTGGCAGTGTGCAGTATTGTTCTGTGGGTTCAGATCATAAACCTCTACAGAATAAATCAAAAAAGCTTTGTGGTCAGATTTTGAAACTCATGATAGTCCTAAGGATGGTACTCCATAGTTCAGGTCGACACAATTTCTCAGATTCCTTCACTCTATTAGAATTCGATATATCTTAAGACCCATTACCATCTAACTTTCCATGAGGAAGGTGAACTTTCAGTCCACAGCTTGAACAGTTTAGTTTATTGCCACGTGTACCAAGGCATAGTGAAAAGCTTTTGTTGCATGCTATCCAGTCAGTGGAAAGACAATACATGATTACAATCGAGCCATTTACAGTGTATAGATACATGATAAGGGAATCAAGTTTAGTGCAAGGTAAATCCAGCAAAGTCTGATAAAGGATAGTCTGACGGTCACCTATGAGGTAGATCATAGTTCTGGACTGCTCTGAACTCCTATCTACCTCATTGGTGACCATCAGACTATCCTTGATCGGTCACATAATGACAGAAGCAACGAGACAGTAGTTATTACACAAGAGGACCAAGTAGTCCATGTGTCAATAGCTAACTGTTTTTCCTTTGTTCAGGACCACCCCCACTCCACCACATGATGTTCCCTCGCTAAGATGCTGATGTTGCCAGTTGCATATGCAGCAGCTTGGTGCAGCCCAACTTGGCAGATTTAATGGAGGAAAAAGAGAGGAGTTAGGAGGGGTGTAATGTTATAAAAAAGTCAAGAGGTCCAATGTTAGAGTATTTCAACTATCATGTAACTTAGGACTGGTAAATTGTTGGTGTACAGTAAATTGTAGAGTTCCTGTTAGTCAGCAATTATATTGTAATTCATTAATTGGTAAAGGTGGATGATGCCAGGAGTGTACTGATTAAGTACATGACATACAAGATGAACATGGATTTGAATCACAGAATTAGCTCTATAAAACAGCTATCACTGGGTAGGACATTGAGCAAGAGACATAGGTAGCCCAAAATCTGGAAGTTGACAGCCCATAGGACTGAGGGCACCTGGATAGCACACTTAAGTATTAACAAAAACACCTTTATAGTTGATGAAATCTCAGAGGTTAAACCCATTGATTTAATTTATAATTGAGTTGAAAACTATTTGTATATAGAATATGGATAGTCTGTAAGGGTTTATTTGTTTCAAAGGGGAGTAGAATATATATTTGTGATTGTACCAAAGAAAACAGTGCACTGTGTGGTATGAATGTTGATACATTGCTGTTGCGGTTGAGAATTGGCTGTGTAAAGGATGTTTTGGAGGTAGTACTACCTCTGTTATTTGCCTTTGTAAGGAGCAATATTGCAGAGATTATAGATTGCAAAGATTACCCAATGTTTCTGACATTGCTTCAGTCAAGATGGGTTTCGTTACCATAGAAACAGTCCAATGAATGTGCTGAGGTGACATTATAAACCACAACATATTTGTATGTAGTTGGAATCGACACAGATATGCTCAGAAGTGATTTAAGAATGCATTTCTTTGAAGAGTGGTAAATTCTGTATCTAAGCCCGTTTCCCCAAAAGCTTGTCCGAGCAGAGCTTGTTTGGGGCGAAGGATGGGAGGTTCAATTGAAATGTTTAAAACTAAAAATGATACATCAAAGGATGTTGGTTCAGGTTTATTCTCATTGCGTGTACCGAGGTACAGTGGAAAAGCTTTGTTTTAAGTCAAGTCAAACTCAGCAAACATTACCCAGCTGTGATAGAACGGAATAGTAGAAACACTACAAAAATCTGCAGAACAGTTTCTATATTCTTAAGACTCCACATTTAGTTTCTGTTAGCATGTGGTTTAGGGGATTAAAATGCCTCTTGTTTTCCCAGTGAGACATTATCTGTCACAACCTGTGATAGTTGATACTGTAAGTGGTAAACCAGATTAGACAGTTGCAAAATCAACTGCATAATCAAATGCTCAAAAGCAATTAGAAGACAGTAATTATAGCTTAAGGGTTTCAGATGACTGTTTAAACAATCGGAGCTTCATTATAATCATGTCATCTTTTCAAAATGATTGTAGTTTTTTACATAATCACGATTAGACAACAACACAAACCTTCTGTCCTGCTGGACCTCTGGCCCCGAATAAACCCATTGATCCTTTTGACCCTGACTCTCCTTTATGACCCTTGGAAGGAAACATAAATATGACCTTAAGATTACCGGACAATGCGTAACAATCCTGAAGAAGATTTGATCAAATAGCAGAACACATGGACAGGAAACTGACTAATAGACTCTAATTCATCCACCCACTACCCGTGGAAATACAGTGAAGAGGCTGACCTTCAAAAATGATCAAGTAAAACTAGCAATTTCCATCCACAGTATATTGGTAGAGGAACAATATGATAAATTAAGAGATACAAGAGACTGCAGGTACTGTCCACAATGGCTACACCATTGCATGCCACATCAACCCCCTTCCCATTCCCACACCGACTTATCCATCATCAAGGCCCTAAGGCCCAATACATATTAAAGGAAAATATCTCATATTCTGCCCGAGTAGTCTACAACCCAAAGGTATAAATATTGAATTTTCCAATCTAAGATAACCCTTATCTCCTGTGTTCTCCCCAGTTTCCCTCTTTCTGACCACCTCAGGCTCTCTAATTTTTGATCCTTTTCACCCCAGACCCACCTTCCACCGATTTTCGTCTCCCTGCCCTACCTGCTTCCATCCAACTACTACCCACACATTTCAGCCACGGGAGCTCCCCTCTCCCCCTTCTGGTTCTGCTTCCATTTGGCTTTTCTCCTCACCCCTAAAGGTTCTCATCATAACCTTCCTTACTTATCACATTCCTGCAGCTGTAGACTTTATGTTCTCGCTTGTCACCCTCCTAGCTGGCCCCACCTTCACCCTTCCGTCCCCATACCTGGCTGTAGCTGCCTGTTGTCCTCTACCTCTCTTTAGTCCACCCATCACCTACTGGCCCCTCTTTATCCTGGTTCACTTCCCCCTCCGTTCGCAGTCCTGATGCAGGATTTTGAACAAAACACGACAATTCCTTTTCCCCCACAGATGCTGCTTGTCCCTGCTGTTCATCCAACATATTTTTTGTTGTTAAGTTAAGAGACCTAGCTTTAAATGGAGTAAGGAGCATTTTAGACTCTTTCCCTAAACAATGCTTGCTACAATTAAGATTTTGTGATGAGAGAGTGGTATTAGTATAATTATCTGAATGTATCCCTTGCACCGTTAGATCTTCCTTGTCTATGAATGTCTCTAATACTATTAAACTCTCTGAAATGGTCCATTCTGTCAGTCTGCTCCATTCATTTCTCTTCTGTAGAAAGCAGCCTTTCATCAAACAACTGACCTTATTGTGAATTAGCTTTTTAGCTACGTTGCTGCCGATATTTTGCAGGCAGTTAGAATGGACTGAGGTTTAATGTTAAATACTTTTGACCAATGTGCGTCAACAACCAGGTAGAAAACAGTAACTTAGAAGTAGAAAGAGAGCATTTATTCCAATAAAAAGACCCTTTATTGATTGATCTCAACCCAACCATAATTGTAGGAGAAATCTTCACCTTTAATCCTGGGGGTCCATCTTCACCTTTCTCTCCTTTATCACCATCAAATCCAGCTGGACCTCTGTAGCCCTACAATGACATGGAAACTACATGGCATAAAAAGACGTTTGTTAAATTTGTTTTTCCAACATAAAGTGTGCAATGTATTGACAATCCATCCAATAAGTTTAATTCTTTAAAAAAAAGGATATTTCAAGTTTCATACAACATGATTGATGCGACATTCTCAGATCGCAGTAGCCCAGGAGCCATCATGTTCCATTCAGCTTTTGGTTATTTCTTAGCAGCATTTATTCTGATTTACATCAAATTTTGTTTGAACCTCAATGAGGTTCAAATGACAACAAATAAATTGTATCTTGTACATTAGTCCTATTCTTAAGCAGAATCTCATCCAGGTTTTGATAGTTTTATCACTTTAACGGTGTAGTTTGCATTTATAATGCACCATTCTCAACCTCATGACATCTAAAAGTCTCTCACAGCCAATTCTGATGTTGTGCCCATGGCAATAGATAATTGCGTATGGCGCACTCCCAAAGACAGCAATGCAATAAATGACCAGATATCTTCTTTAAGAGGCATTTATTCAGGGATAAATATTGACCTGGAGTATTCACCTCATCTGTTTTGAAAAGTGTGATGAGATCATTTGCATTCACAATGAAAGGGCAAATGGGTCTGTACCAACCTCTCATCAAATGACATTTATGATAGTGCTAAATTTGGTCGGCATGGTGGCACGGCGGTAACGTTGCTGCCTTACAGTGCTTACAGCACCAGAGACCAGGGCTTGATCCCGACTACGGGTGTTGCCTGTAAGGAGTTTGTACGTTCTCCCCGTGACCCCGTGGATTTTCTCCGAGGTCTCCTCCCACACTCCAAAGACCTACAGGTTTGTAGGTTAATGGGCTGGGTTTGTATACTTGGTATAAGTGTAAATTGTCCCCAGTGTGTGTAGGATACTGTTAATGTGCGGGAATGGCTGTTCGGCCAAAGGGCCTGTTTCTGCGCTATATCTCTAAGCTAAACTAAACTAAACGAAATTCTCCAAGTACTGCACTGGAGTAACAACATAAATTTAGTGCTCAAGTCCCTGGAGTGTATCTAGAATCCAGAACCTTGTGGCTTAGGGAAGAGTCCGCTGTGACCGAGTGAAAACTAACACTTGGAACGTATTGTACATGCTCCTTCTTAGAGCATAATATTATTTTAGTTTCAAATCCTGCCTCTGTCTTGTTAATTATATTCATTGGTATTATCTACTGGGCATTCATAGTGAATATCACCAAATGTATCAGTATAGTTGATCCCCGCAGTACATGGCTTTCACAGTGGCGCATCAGTAGAGTTGCTACCTTACAGCAAGGTTTGTAGGTTAATTGGCTTGATTAATTGGCTTGATAAAAATTGTCCGGTATAAAATTGTCGAA
Organism: Malacoraja senta; assembly: GCA_038087875.1. Taxonomy (NCBI): domain Eukaryota; kingdom Metazoa; phylum Chordata; class Chondrichthyes; order Rajiformes; family Rajidae; genus Malacoraja; species Malacoraja senta. Next base: position 6,910,585 of record CM075985.1, on the reverse strand, counting down.
CTTCCAGTATAGTTCCTGGTGGACTCTTCGGAAGGTACAAGGTACATGGGATGCTAGAAAATTATTCATATTGTGATTTCCCTTAATGTAAGCTATCATCTGCACATGCATCATGAAATGGGAGTGGTAAAAAATGTTTATTTATTTACTTGTTTACCACATAAATTCTGTGAGTGAATTCATAATCTCTTTTTTTGGTGATGATTTGTGAATTCTGCCATTGTGAATTTTCGTTACCCAAATGGAATGCTGGGATCTCTTGTATAGGTGTTATGGAAAAGAGAATCTTTTCCTTACACCATGCGTTCTGTTGACGGGATTTATTGGGGATATCTAAATAGGATGTGGATGCATTTTTGAAAGATCAGGGAATTGGGGGCGATGAGGAACTGCCCAGAAGCAGAGATGAGGCCTGAGATAGATAAGCCATGATCATATTGAACAGTGGGGCAGTCTTGTGGGACATGCTGGCCTACTCCAGCTGATGTTATATCCTTCAGTAACATACTTGATGGCCCAGATTAGACAACAAACAGGTTGTTCTTGTGTAGGAAAGAACTGCAGATGCTGGTTTAAATTGAAGGTAGACACAAAATGTTGGAGTAACTCGGTGGGACAGGCAGCATCTCTGGAGAGATGGAATGGGTGACATTTTGGGTCGAGACCCTTCTCCTTGTGTTTGTCCTTGTGTTGGGTTTTTGAAAGAATGATCTAATTCAGCCCATTCCTTTGTATTTTCCCCTTTTCCACGCAAATGTTTTACCTTCAAATCAGACTTTACCTGGAAAAACTGAAAATAAGAATTAGGATTATTCAGGCAAATTATGTGCCAAATTAAATAACTGGTGTTTTCATACCGGATCCCCTTTATTTCCTTTGTATCCTTGTGGTCCTGAAACACCATGTGGGTCTCCCTAGAGCAAAGGGGAAAAAGTTGCTTGATAAATGGTCAAAATACAGAATTATGGCATAAATGATAGTCAAACCGAAATTTTTCCAAAATAACAAGCATTTGGTAAACATGAAATACCCGACTCCGGGTAAAAGGCAAGAATTATATTCAAGTATGTTATTCATGTGGAGTAAGATATTTGCAAAGACTCAATCAAGTCAAATAAAGTTTATTTTTATATATACAAGTGAAGTGCAAGAACAATGAAAAACTTTGCATGCAGCAGCATCACAAGCACATAGACTCAGATAAACATACAAAAACAAATTTGACATTCATTATACATAAATTACACATGCAATTTCTAAAAGAAAGAAGATAGCAAAAAAACAAGATGCAAAATAAAATTAGAAAAAAAAACTAGTGGATGGCAGTGCAAGAGCTGGGTCGTAGTGCTACAATGTCCGGGTTGGGTTAGGTTGATTGGCTCAAGAACCTAATAGTTGTAGGAAAGTAGCTATTCCTGTCTGAAGAAAGGTCTGAACCTGAAACGTCACCCATTCCTTCTCTCCAGAGAAGCTGCCTGTCCCGCTGAGTTACTCCAGCATTTTGTGTCTCTCATAGCCATTCCTGAGCCTGGTGTGTGGGACATCAACTTCTGTCCTTTCTGCTCAACTATAGCAGAGAGAAGAGGGCATGACCCAGATGGTGGGATCCTTGATGAAAGTGTTAATTCCAGATCTAAACTTACCCCCCTAGTCTGATCCAGTCAAACACCGAATACGAGCACTGGAATTCCAACTCTATGTTATTGTATACAATACCGCGCGGGACCGATCCTCGGTACCTCTTACTCGAGCCCAATACAGCCTCGTGCAAATAGAACAGACTAAATATAATCGGCACAGCCCAATGTGTTCCCCACTCCTTTATACCTTTCCAAACTAAGGGTGCTTTTTGGAGGCAACCCCTACAAGCCAATTACCAATACCGGCTGCAAAATACATAGAATGACAACTCTTTGGCCCAATCATATAACAGTATATAACATAGTTTCAACACATAGCACTCAGGGAGAAACACTTCCATTAAGTAAAGAAACATTATCATTAGATGAAGAAACATCTTTGGTGAGGCCACTCTTCTGGACCATTCACAAGTACCGGCAGGAAGGTACTGAAACATAGTTGAAACATAACATTTCCCCCACCAATCACAAGCATGCCTTTAGCATCAGGGCATAGCTTCACCTGCAGAATCCCAGACATATTGGCAACTTGCAGGCCATCTGGCCAGAAACCTTCTGCAACCCCTTCCCAGCATATCTTTGCTTCCCAGGCTTCAGACTACCTGGAGCCATCTATGTCACATGGGTCTCCAGCTCCATGCAAATGATGTCACCCTTAGTGAAGCAGGTTTCACAGACATCTTCACAGACATCTGCCATTTTCCCAATTATCCAAATTTCTGATATCCACAAAAGATGCCACCTCTTGGAGGCAGTGCCTCATGTAGATGCTTCAAAGGAGGGGAGAACTGTGGCCATGATCCACTGCTCTCTGTACTCTCTTGTGTTTCTATGGACAATCTGGCCTGTCTTTATGCTGTAAGTGTATTGTAAAATATAGTCTAGAAATATAATTACCTTATCACCTTTAATTCCTGCAATCCCCAATTCTCCCTGAAATAAAAGCACAGACATTTCACTAGACAGTTCTTGCGGAAAAGTTTTCTAACTTTGTGATTATCGAAGGTCACAAAAAAAAGGGAGATTGAAGACGTGAGGGAAGAAACTCCAAAATGTGAAACTTGGGCACAGTCGCTCAATGGTGCACATGATGCAAGGAATGAAGGAATGAAGAAATTAGACAATGGTGTAATATGATGGAAGTTGGGGAAAGAAATGAGGAGATCCAGGGCAGGGAGTGAGATTTAAAGATGAAAATGACTAATTGCGGAACAGAAGACAAGTAGTATAATTCTGATGTAGAATCATTACGAAGGATGTGATACCATCCAGAAGAGTCTTGAGAAATACTTAGAGTAGGTTAAGCGGTAATAATAGAACACAGCAGAGTCCAATCAAAGACTAACCACTTAAAGTCTATTTAGGTTTTGGTTTATTACTCTCAGATGTACTGAGGTACAGTGAAAAGCTTTTGCATGTTATCCAATCAAATCAGATAATACTATACATACATATAATCAAGATGAACTCAAGTACAACAGGTAGAACAAAGGGGAAGATACAGAGTGCAGACTATAGTTTTCGGCATTGTAGTGCACCTGTCCCATAGACAAATTCCAATGTCCACAATGGGGTGGAGGTGAATCGGACAGTACCGTAGCTTATGGAAGGACCGTTCAGAAGCCTGATTACAGAGGAGTTTGATAGTGCATGCTTTCAAGCTTCTGTATCTTCTGCCTGGCAGGAGAGGAGGGAGAAGAAGGAATGATCACAGGGAAGAATAACATGATGTTGAGAGGAAGGTAGATAAAAATGCTGGAGAAACTCAGCGGGTGAGGCAGCATCTATGGAGCGAAGGAATAGGTGACGTTTCGGGTCGAGACCCTTCAGATGTTGATTGGATGTGGGGAGAATAGATTAGAGGGAAATCAATGAAGGAATAAGATTGTCGTGTGAGCTACTAGTCTGGACTTGATCGTGGAAATGCTCTCCTTCTAGCTCATAAAGAAATATAGAAATAAGGACTAATTAGATAGCTTTTTCAAAAATCAGCCATGTATTCAAAGATAAAATAATCTGTGCTTAATAATGCAATGGATTTGTTACCAGGTCCATTATGTTGTCAACACACTTGAAGTTTATACCTTTATTCCTTTCAGACCGGATAATCCTTTCAGACCCTGTCAGGAGGGTGGAAGGAAGATTAATTAATTGGCCTCTGTGGCTGAAGACCTGCTTCTCATGCTTTTACCCCCGCCACCCTCTTCATGCCATCAAAGCATTTGTCACTGTTTCTAAATAATCAAGATATTTACTTAAAAAAAAATAAAAAAATACTAGATTTATTTGAAAATATTCAAAATTTTAAATGAATGAACAAGAACAAAGCATTTATCTGCATTTCCCTTTTCAATCCAGGCTGACAACCCCATTTAAATCAATGGAAATATGTTGGATTTGTCAACCTTGGCTGGAGTAAGAATGAACGGGAGAATATGAATTGTATCCTCCATTCAACTCAGTCGATAAGGCCACTCTCCCTGGACTCAAGGGCTGAGTCCTGTGATACAGTGGGTCAGACATGCGAGTCCCAAACCTCTAGCACATGCCTTTCTTATGATCAGCCATGATCATATTGAATGGCGGTGCAGGCTCGAAGGGCCGAATGGCCTACTCCTGCACCTAATTTCTATGTTTCTATGTTTCTGTGATCCTCTGCACTGAAACACCATAACTTACACGCTGGATAAGCTGGTGATTCTGTACAGAATTGCCAATGTCATCCTGCTCTTTGAATAGAACTCAGTTACTTGTTCTTACTGAGGCAGGTTAGAAGTACCCAGTGGTTTCATTCAGATTCCAGGCCACAATTTGGACTTTTTTGCCTTAAGGACGCCATGTTGTATAGAACATGAAAATAAACTGGGGATGATTAAAGCACTTAGTGTGTTTTTTATTAGGATGGATGCTAACACTGTACCATGCAACATCAAGCATTTACTATATCTGAACTATGGATTTGAAATTTAAAGTTCAGAATGAGCTACAATCTATTAAACACCACTCCATTCCAAGCCATTTGATTAGATGATCTCAAACTTCGACAAACAAGGAAGGATAATTATGGTTTATTTAGAGCTATATTGAAGAGCTTCTAATAATCTGTAACTTGGCATATGATGCTCCCATATTATACAAGGGAGATATCACCATATTCTGGCAGCTATAGGCTCACTAATCATAAAGTTATGAATGATAATAAAACTAAGAAACAAAATAGAAGATTATCTGAATCATTAACACCATCCAACAGTAAGGACATTTTTTACATTTATACCAAGTTAATTAACCTACAAACATGTACGTCTTTGGAGTGTGGGAGGAAACCAAATATCTGGGAGAAAACCCACGCAGGTTACGGGGAGAACGTACAAAATCTGTACAGACAAACACCCATGGTAGGATTGAACCCAGGTCTCTGGCGCTGTAAGCGCTATAAGGCAGCAACTCTACTGCTGTGCCACCGTGCTATCCTTGTCTAAGAAGGATTTCTTCTATCACACTGTTGCCTATATTATGTTGATTATTCTGTGTTCCAGGGAATGCTGAGTGGGGGGGGGGGGGATGTTTAAAAAAATATTCACATTTTCTGATCCTTATTTCTGAAAATACACTTTTTTAAAGTGTTCCTTCATGGTCAACATTCACTCGCATCCCAATAACTTACCACGAGCCCCAATTCTCCGACTGATCCAGGAGCACCATTAACTCCCTAGGAATATTTTTCAAAGTGAACATTGATTAGATTTCAGTTTGCAACGTACACTATAGTGTGAGTGTTAACAAATGTTCTTCCTGTATTCTGAATGTGTAACATTTCCTGATCATAGCTATCAAATATGACCGATGTGAGGCACTAATTGAGATGGAGTTTTGTAAGCCAGTCTGTCAGCCTATAGGGGGGTTGCACGTAAGGTCACTGGGTTATAGGGCTTGACGCACGGAGCCGCTTAATCCATCTGGAGGACATACGTAACTTCCGGTATATGTTATTAATGCTAGAAACGCGTACTTTCCTACCTGTTAAAAACCGCCAAAATGTTGAATTTTTTCGCTGTAAAAAATTGTGAAAGTCGGGGTAAGTGTGAGAGACACGTACCCAACTTCAGAATCCCGAAAGTGAAGCGAAATGAAGGTAAAGAGAAGCGAGAGCTGAAGGGACAACAACAGCTAAAGTGCTTGGCGAACATTGGCAACGAAAAAATTCAACATTTTGACCTTACGTGCAACCCCCCTATATGCGAGCTGAAAATATTGCAATATCAAAACAGGTAGATACTTGTACAAATAAACGATTATTTTCATTAGTAGGGGATGATTTCTGCCATTGATGAAGCAGCAGAAGCCATGATATGAACTACCTTAATGAGATTTATTATGATTTGATTCAAATTATTTTGTACATTTTAATTACATGTGATGATGATAACTATCGATAGTTAGGGAGAGAGATAGAAGGAAAAGAAGAAAACAAAAAGAGGGAGAGTTGGACACAAAGTGAGCAAGGGATGAACAGAACTTGAGAAAAAGAGAAAAAGAGGAAGAATTAATAACTGTACTTACATTAATGGGATCAAACAGTTGTACACTGAAGACAATTTATAGGCCAAATCCAGAAATTAACCATAGACAATTGCAGAAATTACCCAAAAAGGGAGCATACACCAAGAGAACAAAAACCCTCTGAATGTATAAGCTGTGAGAATAACAGTGACAGGTAGAGGGTAAAGTGTATCTGACTCCAATGGAGATATATCATTCACTATGTGAAATAACAGTTCCCTGGTTGGAGATGTGTTCTTGAGCCTTTAGAAGGGCAATAGCGAAAATTTATTGAGTCAGTTAAAAGCCTTTGGAAAAAGTGCTGAAAGCTTGTTGTTTATAAATGGCATTCCATGTCAATATGTTGTTCGCAGAGATTTGTGACAGAGAGATGTTCAGGCGGTTTTATTTTTCCCATCTGACGTGTGTGTAGCCCTTTGTAAATGTATCATTTTGTGGAAACTCTTTTCTTATTTCCAAAACTATTGAAATGAAGTAACTTGTTGCAACAATGGAAGCTGTGGTTGACGATATAACTTTAAAAAAAATGGCATCAACATAGCATCAACATAGCTCATGTAGCTGCCGGACAAGGGAGTAGAGAGCTCAAGTTAGGGGTGAATGGGAGAAACTAAAGGGAAAGCTTGCCATGGCTTGTTTATGGCAAGTGGAGTTTCAATTTATAAACACCTCTCATCCTCAAAGTGTCTATGGATGATCTGGTAATTCACCATATTGTATCACCAGTGGACTGTGTCTAGAATGGTTAGATTTATACAAATTTCAATTTGTGACACAGAGAGGCAGAGCAAAATGCTGTCACATTAAGATTACTGGAATGTCTCAACTTCAAATACAGCTACAGTATTTCAGCACAGACTGGAATTCAAAAGGAATTTATTTTCTGCCATTTACCAAAAATCCATGTTAGGATTTCTGCACAGCCAGCAATAGTTCAATTACCAGTTTGTTTAAAAAAGGATGCAAAGAATGTGAGAGAGAATGAGCAAAGGAAATGGAGAGAGAGAGAAAGATGGACAAAGAATGATAGAGATAAAGGTGGATCGAAAGAGAGAGAGAGTAGAGAAAGGGAATACAGAAGGAGGGATAGAACCAGAGGGAAAAGAGGGAGTTGACTGAAAGGCAGAATGGGGAGAAAATTAGATCTGGAGAATAAAGAGTGAGCTAACAATAGAGAGGTAGAGACATAAAGAGGGAGAATAAAACTTTCTGGGAGAAAGAAGATTAGAGATAATGAATTGTAAAGTGGATAAAGAGAGTGAGCTAAAAAAGAAAAGAAAAAATAAAGATAAAATAAACTGGTTGATATGGAGATGGAATGGGAAGAAATTGCAGAATGAGACGGAGAGTAAACAATAGGGATAATAGCGATGGTGAGGGGACCTAAGACAGTGGTACAGAGCAAGGGAGAGAGAGGTTTTAAACGGAAGTATCTGAGATCTCACCCTACGACCTGGAAACCCTCGACCACCTCTTGGTCCTTGGACCCCCAGTCCATCATCACCCTGTGAGGAACAATAATAAAATATCCAACCCTGAGATATAATATGCCATATAATATTACATGGCTATGTAAATAATATTTTACTTACACCTGTGCTGTTTGTCAAGTTTCAAGACTTCATTGGGATATCATGTTTCATGTATGCAGAGGATATCTTAACATGGATCGTCTTGAATGGAAATAGGGCACAGAAAGCAGCCATTTACCCTGTTGAGTCTATGCTGGCTCCTAGTTGAGCAATCCAACCAGTTCCTCATGGCCCAGAGAAAACAATCATATTTTCCAGTAATTTACTTATGTCAACCACCTGGTCAGCCAAGTACTTACTTAGAATAGAAACAGGCCATTGAACTAAACATCTCCATTCCAGCTTCCTCCTATCCTTCCTCAGCTTTGTCAATCAGTGTAGGCTTCTATGTTAAAATATCGATGTTATTCTTTTCAACCACTCCCTGCCATCACTTGTTCTCAAGCAAAAAGTTCAATTTTGAAATAAATGCTTATCTTTCCTTATTATTCTTTACATGTCTAGCTTGAATTCTTTTCTCTCCTTTATTTGGGATTCCATTATATTTCCATCCGCTGACATTACGTGGACTATGTATAGCAATGTTACAACATTTTGAGATTTTAAAAATAAAGTCTGCAATTTATCCCATCAGATAAAGCATAAAAAGAAGTTTAATTTGACACCTAATTCACTTTCATATCTTCAGTATTAAAGAAGTTATGGCCACTTTCATACTCGGAAATTAGCATCTTGTTCCCTATTGCTTTTCCATTGACTTAACTCAAAAGCTGTGATCGAGGACAGTTAAAAGCCCATAACTTTCTTAAAAATTAAGATAACTGAAAGACATTTTCAGTTATTATAGATTGAAGCATTCTGAAACAAATATGAAACAATCTTACTTAGAAGACATGAAAGTAAAGCATATAATTAGTTAGTTACCTAATTGTAGCTAATTACAAAATTCAATTACTAGATCTAAACATCTATCAATTTCTTAAGAATAGATTAACATTTTTAAATAGCCTAAGTGTCCAAATAACATTCACACAATAATTCACAATATAACATAATTTTTTTATCTCATTTTCATGAATTTACAGGCCAAATGGAAGGAATTGAATGTTTAATACCTGTAAATTAATGGGCATTTAAATCATCTTGTGAGTGAGGATTTCTGGAACGCGATCTTTTGGAACGTTCATTTGCGGTGAATTTAACCCCGTATTGGCATGAAAAATACTGCCGTTAGTTCGGAGAATAAAATCACCGTTTCGCATGAAAAAATGTGAATTAAAGGCTTCTTAAGAAGCACTTTTATACATTTAAAGAAACCACTTTCGTTTACCTGTCCGTCCCCGTTATCGGCGTTGACGCTTCAGGAGCTGATTTTAAAATTACTCCAGCGCTGACATTGACGATTTAATAAAAATAAAAAATTCACAAAACGCCACTAGGAACGATTTTTCAGCAAAAGGTTGTACTCCAACGAAATATAATTCAGGACAAGGGAGGAGAAACCGCGTTTTAACCCCGCCCCCCTCCCTTAAAGGCGCCAAAATCGCGCACACGGCCAGTGGCAGAATTACAGCGCGACTGAAGGTAAGTATTGTAACATACCTACTATGTATAACTTTGTGGATGTGTCTCATCCCTCTTTTAAATGTATGTATTATGTTAGCGATTGCTAATTCTCGTGTTCTGCACCTTTTTCCAAAAACTGATTATAAACTGATAATATTTATGCTATCTATTCCCTAGGTTCTTCTCAGCTGTGGATAAAATTCATCCAGAGCAGAATTTTACCTGCTTTTAGTTTAATTTGTTTGTCTGAAGAAGGGTCTCGACCCGAAACGTCACCCATTCCTTCTCTCCAGAGATGCTGCCGTTCCCGCTGAGTTACTCCATCAATTTGTGCCTACCTTGTTTATTTATTATATCACCTTTAATATTATAAAATTGTAATTGATACTTCTGAAATAAAAGTTATTTATTTTATGTTCATTGATAATTTCATAGTTCCTCTTTGCCTTCTGTTTTTTGTTTCATTTTCTCCCTAATCCTTTGTATCCTCTCTTATGATGCTATTTTTGTATTTAAATTGTATTCTTTCCTTTTCTTTTTGTCTTTATTCTCCCAAGACCAGTTACTTCCTTTAACTGGAATATATTTTTCATACACTTTGTTGAACAATTTAAATGTCTCACTTTGTTGTTTGCCAGTATTATTGTTCTTTCATCTTTCCATTACAGACCCGCAAAATTAGATATTCTCCAATCAATTTACCTGTTGTTTTAATAATCCTTATCTATTATCATCTAAAAATAGATTACTTCTCATCTAGATGTTCCCTTACTTTCAATTATTTGCTCTTGTTCATTCCCAATACAAGATCCAATATGAACATTTTCAACATATTGAGTAAGGAATGAGATCTGTATCTATTGTAGGATGTGTAGGAAAGAACTGCAGAAACTGGTTTATATCGAAGGTAGACACAAAATGCTGGAGTAACTCAGCGAGCCAGGCAGTATCTCAGAGAGGAATGGGTGACGTTTCGGGTCGAGACCCTTCTTTAGACTATTGTAGAATCTCCATTCCCCTGTTACCTTGCAACTACCTAGATATTTATTTCTGCCCTATTAATTAAAATTCCCCATGGTTATTAATTGCTCTCTTTTCTATTCGGTTCCTTACCATGAAACATTTGACCACTGAAAATATGTATATTTCATGTTTTAAGTGAATAAGTTGTAGGAGCAGAATTAGGCCATACTTCCCATCATGCCTACTCCTCCATTCAATCGTGGCAGATCTATCTCTCCCTCATAACCCCATTTTCCTACCTTCTCCCAAATAACCCCTGACACCGAGACAAACGAAGAGAGATAGAGACAGCAGCTTCTATCACCATAGATTTCTTTCGATTGTAACCATGTGAGGGAAGTGCCCTGTGAGAAAAGTGTGAGTCTTTGGCTCGAGAGTCTTCGGCGAGGAGAGGAGACTACGCAAAACACTGCAGAGGGAGAGACGAAAGAAGGAGATGTCAGGCAAGCTGATTCAGTGTGATGCTTGCAGTATGTGGGAGGTCAAGGAGACTGCTGGTGCCTCTGGCTGCTACAAATGTGACAAGTGCATCCAGGTACAGCTCCTGAAGGACCGTGTTGGGGAACTGGAGAAGCAAGTGGATGACCTCAGGTTTGTCCGAGAAACGGAGTCGTTCCTCGACAAGTCCTACAGTAAGATTGTTACACCTATGGTACTGGAAGAGAGAAGGTGGGAGAAAGGGAGGGAAGCATGGAATGCAAACGTCCCCGGGTGTTGTACCTCTTGTGAACAGATTCACCCACTTAGAAGCTGTCGGGACAGAAGATGTTTTAACACTGAGCGGCAGACTGGCTTGCGATGCGAATAGGGCTGTTGAGCCAAAACCAAAAAGGCCAAAGTCAGGCAACGCCATTGTAGTGGGAGACTCCATTGTGAGAGGTACGGACAGGGGTTTCTGCGGCAACAGACGGGATTCGAGCATGGTGTGCTGCCTTCCTGGTGCCAGGATCCAGGATGTCATGGACAGAGTGCAGAAAATCCTCAAGGGCGAAGGTGAACAGCCGGAAGTGGTAGTGCATGTTGGCACAAACGATGTAGGAAAGAAGGGGATGAATATTCTGCAGCGTGACTTTAGAGAGCTCGGAAAAATGCTGAAAAGCAGTACCTCCAGGGTTGTTATCTCCGGTTTGCTTCCAGTTCCTCGTGCTGGCGAGAGCAGGAACCGGGAGATACGGGACCTGAATGTGTGGCTGAGGAACTGGTGCACGGGGCAGGGATTTAGATTCTTAGGTCACTGGGATCTGTTTTGGAGTAAAATGGAACTGTACAAAAGGGACGGATTGCATCTTAACAGGTGGGGGACCAGCATTCTGGCAGGCAGGTTTGCCATTGCTACACGGGTGGTTTTAAACTGAATAAGGGGGGTGGGGTGTCGAATGGGATAGTTGAGGATGGAGTTAAAGGGAAAGGGTTTCTTAAATGTGTGAGAGTAGAGACAGAGGGGTGTAAAATGGCTCCAGGGTAACCAAGGCTGGGAGCTGAACATCCAGGGATATTCAATATTCAGGAGGGATAGACAGAAAGGGAAAGGAGGTGGGGTAGTGTTGCTGGTTAGAGAGCAGATTAACGCAATAGAAAGGAAGGACTTTAGCTTGGAGGATGTGGAATCGATATGGGTAGAGCTGCGAAACACTAAGGGGCAGAAAACGCTAATGGGAGTTGTGTACAGGCCACCTAACAGTAGTAGTGGAGTTGGGGATGGCATCAAACAAGAAATTAGAAATGCGTGCAACAAAGGTAAAACAGTTATAATGGGTGACTTCAATTTACATATAGATTGGGTGAATCAAATTGGCAATGGTGCTGAGGAAGAGGATTTCTTGGAATGTATGCGGGATAGTTTTCTAAACCAACATGTAGAGGAACCAACGAGAGAGCAGGCTATTCTAGATTGGGTATTGAGTAATGAGGAAGGGTTAGTTAGCAGTCTTGTTGTGCATGGCCCCTTGGGCAAGAGTGACCATAATATGGTTGAGTTCTTCATTAGGATGGAGAGTGACATTGTTAATTCAGAAACAAGGGTCCTGAACTTAAAGAAAGGTAATTTTGAGGGTATGAGAAGTGAATTGGCCAAGATAGACTGGCAATTGATTCTTAATGGGTTGACGGTAGATATGCAATGGAAGGCATTTAAAGACTGCATGGATGAACTACAACAATTGTTCATCCCAGTTTGGCAAAAAAATAAATCAGGGAACGTAGTGCATCCATGGATAACAAGGGAAATCAGGGATAGTATCAAAACAAAAGATGAAGCGTACAAATTAGCCAGAAAAAGCAGCCTACCAGAGGACTGGGAGAAATTCAGAGTCCAGCAGAGGAGGACAAAGGGCTTAATTAGGAAAGGGAAAATAGATTATGAAAGAAAACTGGCAGGGAACATAAAAACTGACTGCAAAAGTTTTTATAGATAAGTGAAGAGAAAGAGATTAGTTAAAACAAACGTAGGTCCCTTGCAGTCAGAAACAGGTGAATTGATCATGGGGAACAAGGATATGGTGGACCAATTGAATAACTACTTTGGTTCCTTCTTCACTAAGGAAGACATAAATAATCTGCCGGAAATAGCAGGGGACCAGGGGTCAAATGAGATGGAGGAACTGAGTGAAATCCAGGTTAGCCGGGAAGTGGTGTTAGGTAAATTGAATGGATTAAAGGCCGATAAATCCCCAGGGCCAGATAGGCTGCATCCCAGAGTACTTAAGGAAGTAGCCCCAGAAATAGTGGATGCATTAGTGATACTTTTTCAAAACTCTTTCGATTCTGGAGTGGTTCCTGAGGATTGGAGGGTAGCTAATGTAACCCCACTTTTTAAAAAGGGAGGGAGAGAGAAAACGGGGAATTACAGACCAGTTAGTCTAACGTCGGTAGTGGGGAAACTGCTGGAATCAGTTATTAAAGATGGGATAGCAGCACATTTGGAAAGTGGTGAAATCATTGGACAAAGTCAGCATGGATTTATGAAAGGTAAATCATGTCTGACGAATCTTATAGAATTTTTCGAGGATGTAACTGGTAGAGTGGATAAGGGAGAACCAGTGGATGTGTTATATCTGGACTTTCAGAAGGCTTTCGACAAGGTCCCATATAAGAGATTAGTATACAAACTTAAAGCACACGGTATTGGGGGTTCAGTATTGATGTGGATAGGGAACTGGCTGACAGACAGGAAGCAAAGAGTAGGAGTAAACGGGTCCTTTTCACAATGGCAGGCAGTGACTAGTGGGGTACCGCAAGGCTCAGTGCTGGGACCCCAGCTAATTACGATATATATTAATGATTTGGACGAGGGAATTGAATGCAACATCTCCAAGTTTGCGGATGACACGAAGCTGGGGGGCAGTGTTAGCTGTGAGGAGGATGCTCGGAGGCTGCAAGGTGACTTGGATAGGCTGGGTGAGTGGGCAAATGCATGGCAGATGCAGTATAATGTGGATAAATGTGAGGTTATCCACTTTGGTGGCAAAAACAGGAAAGTAGACTATTATCTGAATGGTGGCCGATTAGGAAAAGGGGAGATGCAACGAGACCTGGGTGTCATGGTACACCAGTCATTAAAAGTAGGCATGCAGGTGCAGCAGGCAGTGAAGAAGGCGAATGGTATGTTAGCATTCATAGCAAAAGGATTTGAGTATAGGAGCAGGGAGGTTCTACTGCAGTTGTACAGGGTCTTGGTGAGACCACACCTGGAGCATTGCGTACAGTTTTGGTCTCCTAATCTGAGGAAAGACATTCTTGCCATAGAGGGAGTACAGAGAAGGTTCACCAGACTGATTCCTGGGATGGCAGGACTTTCATATGAAGAAAGGCTGGATAGACTCGGTTTGTACTCGCTAGAATTTAGAAGATTGAGGGGGGATCTTATAGAAACGTACAAAATTCTTAAGGTGTTGGACAGGCTAGATGCAGGAAGATTGTTCCCGATGTTGGGGAAGTTTAGAACAAGGGGTCACAGTTTAAGGATAAGGGGGAAATCTTTTAGGACCGAGATGAGGAAAACATTTTTCACAAAGAGAGTGGTGAATCTCTGGAATTCTCTGCCACAGAAGGTAGTTGAGGCCTGTTCATTGGCTATATTTAACAGGGAGTTAGATGTGGCCCTTGTGGCTAAAGGGATCAGGGGGTATGGAGAGAAAGCAGGTACAGGATACTGAGTTGGATGATCAGCCATGATCATATTGAATGGCGGTGCAGGCTCGAAGGGCCGAATGGCCTACTCCTGCACCTATTTTCTATGTTTCTATGTTTCTATCACATTTTTTCCAGTGGTATTGAATACTTCTAATCTTCCTCAATTCCCATTACAATTTCCATCACCACCTGGTTTAATTCCAATTGCCACCACGCCTAGCTCATTCAAATACCTATCCAGGTGCTTCTTAAATGATGTCATTATGCCTATCTCTGCCACCTCCTCCAGCAGGTCATTCCAGACAGTTTTGTGTGTAAAACCTACCCCTTAGATCCCCTTGAAATATTATTTTTCTCATCTGAAAAGCTACACCCTCTCGTTTTAGTCACCCCTACCACAGGATTCTGACTATCTATCCTATCTATGCTTCCCATAATTTTATATACCTCTATCATGTCATTTCTCAATGCCTCTTGCTCCAGGGAAAACAGACTGAGCCAATCCAATGTCTCCTCAAGTCCTCCAATCCGGGCAACAAGACACACGGAACTACAGGTGCTGGAATCTTGAGCCAAAAACGAAGTGTTGGGGAACTCAGTGGGTCAGGCGACATACGTAGTAATCTTTTCTACACCCTCGCCAGAGTAATCACTCTTCAGCTTAATCATACCTTTCCTGTAATATGGCAACCAAAACTGCACGCTATACTCCAAATGCAGCCTAACCAACATTTTGTAAGGGAACACAGAGCTACTGAGTCAATTATACCCCAGAAATAGCTAAAAAGGAAAATTAATGTCCATCATCAACGCCCCTGGATTGTCTTTCTGTTTGAATTTTAAAAATATCTTTATCGCACATTCTAGTGCATTTGGGAAAATGCTGTTAGGCTTCCTTGCAGTTCATGTGGTGTTAGTCTTTGCACCAATTCCATATCACCATGATTTATTGAACTACCTCAGAAAGAGTCCCAATGAGATTGCAGCCACTTTTGGACAAGAGCTGGTAATAATGGCAAGCTTCCATCCAAAAGAACGTAAGTGACTGATGTATTTGCAGTTATCCACTTTTTAATACAAATCCCCATATTCAAATTCCCAAATCTCCACCTGAATTAAAGTCCTATTGTTTACCAGCTTAGACCTTCGGGATACCAATTCAATAATGTTGCCACTACACCACAGTATTTCAGGTCGAAAACAACATAGAGAGGATGATAATGAAAAAGTTAGCTTACGTTGTAACCTTTGATGCCAGGTTTTCCAGGAGGTCCCTGAAAAGTAAAATGAAATAGTTCAGTGTTTGATACAGATGTTAGAAACCTTCACAGTAGCTTGAAGTTAGTATCTGAAATGAATAAACATTGTGACGTGTATTTGAGGCAAATTAACATTGTTAGTTTAATCTACTTTTTAATTTTTCTTTCAAATTAAGTTAACTTCTGCTACCCCTTGTGGTAGCGTATTCGATCTTCTCACCAATCACCAGGATGATTGTGTATTTTTTTCTTTTTAGGCCTCTTTTTATGATTATTTTCATAAGGTCATGATATGCCATTTGCAGAATTAGGCCATTTGGCCCATCAAGTCTACTCCGCCATTCAATCATGGCTGATCTATCTCTCCTTCCTAACCTCAATCTCCTGCCTTCTCCCTATAACTTCTGACACCCTACTAATCAAGAATTTATCTTTCTCTGCCATAAATATTTCCACTGACTTGGTCCCCACAGCCTTCTGTGGCAAAAAAATCCACAGATTCACCACCCTCTGACTAAATGTTCTCCATCTCTACAATTATTTTCAATAATTTCTTTGTAAGGGATTTTGTTAAAAAGACAAAATAAAGAAAGCAAGATTTGGATGAAAGGTAATTGTTTACAATTTAATTTGCTTGAACCACTCGCAATTTCCAAAAGGTAAAATAGTTCACAGTTGTGGAGCAATAGAGCATGGAAACGGGTCTTTTGGCCCACTATGTCCATGTCTTTCCACCAAATGCTCATTTATACGAATTCTACATTAATACTATTTTCATAGCATGATATTCTCATCAACTTCCCCCAGATTCTATCACTCATCCACACTAGGGCCTTTTATAGAGACCAATTAATTTTTCAATCTTTATGTCTTTAGGATGTGGGACCAAACCAGAGCATCCGGAGAAAACAGTGCTTGGAGTCAGGTTTGAACTGGGTCTCTAGCACAGTGAAATAGCATCAGTCATTGTTGTCATGATAATTGCTGCTCCCAGTTCACCAAGATTTACCATCTCAAATCTTCACTGGAAAGGTCAGTGCAAGTTCAGTGCTGTCCCAGAGTGGAGCAAAGGTCATCCCTAATATTCTCAAATCCCAAATACTGTTGATCATTGGCCTTATAAATTATGTAAATTATAACAAGGTATAGTCAACAAGTACATATCAATGGCATTTCCCACATTGACTCCCTTTGTTACCGTTTTAACAAACGGATAAATCAATTTTATTAAATCAAATTTAGTGGGACATGATTCACCTTTTACAAATCTTTCTCTATTTAATTTACATTAGTCCAAGTTTTTGCTGGTTTGGTATCATTATTGATTCTTAAAAAAACCCTACTGATGCTGGAAATCTAAGATATTTTTTTAAATCTGTGATTCTTGTTTATGGACCTTTCCCTGCTACCATGATTAAACTGACTGGAAGGTAGTTATGTGGTTTATCCCTTTGCTCTCATTTTTAAACAAAGGCTACACTTGAATCCATGCATGGAGAGAACCATGATCTATCTGGTTCGTCCAGTTTAGTTTAGTTTAGTTTAGTTTAGAGATACAGCATGGAAACAGGGCCTTCAGCACACCAAATCCTTTGTCATTGGGTTCAGCTTTAACCCAGCGAATAAATGAACCAGATAGATCTGGAAGATCAAAAACTTGATATACCCTTCTCAAACATTTGACAGTTTTCCTCGGTGGTCTCAATAAGAGCCAATGAGAGAAGCAGGTAAATGTCATCTTAGTGCAGTGAGATTTGCCTGAGATTGAGGCAGATTTTGAGGAAGCACACCAGGCATCTTATGTGAAACTTTATATAAAGGTAGACAGAGTGAAGTAAATAATTTATATTCCAACAGAACGATACTGCCAACATCTATCCCTTTTAGTATACACATACTGCCTTGCTGATTGGTCCCTTTATTCCAGGTGGTCCGGGTGATCCATTCTTGCCCCTTCTACCTCGATTGCCCTATTCAAAGAAAATACTACAGTATTCATTGATAAAATCAACTTAATATCAATACTCCACATAATGAATAAATCTAAAGTGTTATTACAGGTCATAACATCAGGAAGATCCAGGTTTGAGCCGTACAGTTCACTGATCTCAGTTAGTTAGCTTCACAAGAGGCTGTGGAGCTGTAAAGAGGAGCATAGGAAATTTAAAAATCGGCATTAAGACCCCCCCTTTGAAACGAATAAGAGGGAGACAGGCTCTAGTGGAGTGGCCATTTTGGAGTATCATTGTGAGAGAGGCTATGTGTGTGTTCCAGGTGTAATGTTTAAGTGGTAAGTGCTGAGGATTTGTCTCGAAAGGCTTCAGCGAGCAGTTTAAAGGTAAGTTAAGGTCCTTTTTGGCCGTCGTGTGGTCAAGGAAGTTGTATTCTCCTCCTGCAGAATGTGGGCGATCAGCAAAACTGCCAATGTCCCTGCTGGTGACACACCTGTGGGAAGTGCATCCTGCCAGAGCTCCTGATTGTCAGATAGGAGTTTCAGTGAGGTGATCACACTTAAGGTGCAGGCGGAAGGGAGTTGGGTGACCTCCAGGCAAGGCAGAGAGGGTAGGCAGAGAGTGCAGGATTCCCGTGGCCATTCCCATCACTAACATGTAGGCCATTTTGGATCCTGTTTCATGGTCTGGCCTTTCAGAGGAGCACAGCGGTAGCAGCGGCCAGGTCTGTGTTACATTCAATTGCAAATATTTAACCAGACCTTCATAATTGCCTGTTGTCGAATCAATTCAAGTTGTTGAATCGATTGAAAGGCTGTACAACCTTTTTAGGAAAAGTTATTGTCAACTATGTGAAATAGCATTCAACTGACTGCATACAGTCTAGTTAGGCGTTTTCAATATGTAATTCATGTAGCTGAACCAATTGGGAGCATTCATTTGCTTCTGTAACATTTGTAGGAAGTTTATTGCCAACCATATGAAAAAGCATTGTCCGTAATGCAAGAAACCAAGATAAGCTTTTCCATTGCAGCGAAGCTTACACTATTGGCATTGCAACTGGCATTAAGGGTGGGGACAGGGGGAGTTGCAATGATGGGAGACTTGAAAATTAGAGGGAGAAACAGGAGAATCTGAATACCTAGATTCCACTGTAGTTGTCCCTTCCAATCTATGTCTGAGACACTTCACGTGTTCTTCAACTCTTCATTAACTTTCAATTTCAAGGCCCCCATTACCTTATCTTTACCATGGACGTCCAGTCCCTTTACGCTTCCATCCCCCACCAAGAAAGTCTCAAGCCTCTGGTTCTTCCTTGAACAGAGACCAAATCAATTTCCCTCTACTAATGCTCTCCTCTGCCTAACAGAACTTGTCCTCGCCCTCAACAACTTCTCCTTTGACTCCTCTCAGATTGTCCAAGATAAAGGTACTGCTGTGGACATTTGCATGGGGCACAGCTAGGTCTGCCTCTTTGTTGGTTGTGTTGAACAGTCCTTGTTCTAAATGGCACCATCCCTCAACTTTTCTTTGCTACATCCACAACTGCATCAGGGCTGCCCCCTGCACCCATGCAGAACTCATGGACCCGCTGAGTTCCTCCAGCATTTTGTCTCAGTTTGTAGCTCGTTGATCTTTTCCAAAACCATGTTTGGGTGATAGATAAACACTTTTAAAACATAACCATTTTGATTTCAACATAGTAAATTATTTCAGCTACAAGTTAATCTGTTCTTGTGGTGTGAGCTGCCCTTTCCACTGTTTGCACTGTTGCTACCTTGCTACCCTTTCCTGTCTGCATGAAACAGTTCAAATCGATCCCATGGAATTGATTATTTGTTGTGGATTTGATGATTTCTATAAACAGACCGAACAAGTGGTGAGAAAAAAATAAAAAAGGTCGTTTTAAAAAGTACATAAGTTAAAGGTCGAAGTAATTTAAGATGAAGCAACAAATAGCTAAATTTTCAGAGCTGTTTGCGGTTAAATTATTGTGGAATCAAATATGTTTTGACATCCTAATTAGTTTTGTATAATGTGTAACAGAGCCTTTTGAAATTTGTAAAGTTGGAGTAGTTGATATATTGAATGAATTGAAAACTGGTACATTCCGTCCATTAGAATTTTTTTCCTTGGGTCTAGGAAGGCTAGTGGCATCATCTTAAGAGCACTATTGAAGGCTTAACCAGGGCAGAAGAGTTTCTATTGGATAATTTCCTGAATATTTTTAATAGGGCATATTATTTTTCTGTCTGAGAGATTTTGATTTAAGACATTTTGTTAAATTAACAGTTTTTAAAGATAGCAGGAAGTGAAAGATAACTTCAAAAATTGGAAAGAAAACCCTTAAGGTTCATCACTGAGGCATGTGCATTAAGGAGTCAATAGGCTAAGTGGCTTTTATTTCTCAGATGTGTTGGATGATGCAAGCATCATAAGGCAAGATTAATTTGTGTTGCTCAGACAATTACAAGGAGATGGTCTCATTAAAAGCTCTTGCAACTTCTTCATCTCTGACTAGAAATCCTTCCCTAACCTAATCAACATGCCTCTACTGGATGCTAGAACGATCATTAAAATTTCCGCAGTTAATTTCCAGAAACGCATGGCTTGTGGGTGACTTTTAATTAAAATCCAGGGACAAAAGTGAAAATGTTTCACAGAGCGAGGTCTCCTGGGTTATTACTTTGACAGTCTGTTATGTGAGGAATCTCAGTGAGAACTCTTGGAGAATAAATATTCAAGAGAAGATGAGTCACTACAACCCTAAGTTTTGTATAACAAAATTAAACAAAAATATCAACTTGTGCACTATATAGTTCATTTAATGTGTAAAATGTCTCAAGGTGCTTCAGGAGCCATATTAAACAAAATTTGACACTGAGCCTTGTCAGTTGATATAGGAGGTTCTAGCTCAAAGAGGTAGATTTTAGGAGTGTCATAACGGAAAAAATTGACATAGAGAAACAAAAAAGTCAGGGAAGAAATTCCAAGCATAGGATCTTATCACTATGGCCAGTGGCAGAACTGAATAAAGTTACATGGCACCCTCTAAAGAGCAGTCCCCCCCAAAAAAGTGTTCATCCACCTTGTAATATCGGTACCATTTGGCTGAGTTCCAGCTATTACAGGTAAGTCAATGCTAAGGTGCAGAGATGGAGCCAAGATGGTCTTTAATTAGTGAAGGAAGTTCGCAGATTCTTTCCCTTTGAATCGAATAACAAGTGATAATTGTGACAGTAGGTTGAGCCAGGCAATTTGTTGCAGAGTTCATCCTTCATGGCAGAAAAGTTAACAATGAAGAAGATCGCAATTAAAGGAGTGGTTAGATTAAAATTTTGTTTTATTGCAAAAGTAATAAAATTGCATGTTAAATTGTCTGGAAAACTATTGCACAGTACAGCATAACGGAATAGAGATTCTCAGGAGTTTGCCCAATGTTACACAGTTGATTATATTTGACTAAATTCTTGCAGAAATAACTATTTACATCCAAGTGCTTGGATTGGTCTTTTCACTCAACAGGAAATCCCATTACCAGGAGAGGTTGACTTAAACAAACTCTTGATTGGATGCTAACATAAAATAAATAGGATACTAAATGTTTCCAAAAACAGAGAGGGTCGAGGGGTTTGCTGAAAAAGATTGGGTTGCCCCAGCTCTGGTCCAATTTAGTGAAAGTGCCTTTTTAAATTAACTAAAAAATCCATAATCTTTGATTTGTTCAATTAACTTTACTAGTTGCTAAACATATTTAAATTTTTAAATGAGATTATTTTATGTTAGAGAGATTAGAGAGAGAGATTAGAGAGAGAGATGTTCATTTTTATGACCGATAATATGTTGGTGCATTCAGACACAGATGTGAAAAAAAGGCTGAACATTATGGAATGGAGGTACACAAAAATGCTGGAGAAACTCAGCGGGTGCAGCAGCATCTATGGAGCGAAGGAAATAGGTAACGTTTCGGGCCGAAACCCTTCTTCAGATTATGGAATGGAGGTTTCACGAAGTAAAAACAATATTTAGCCAAAAAGAGGGCGGCAGGTGGAGGAACTCGGTATGACAGGCAGCTTCTGTGGAGGGAAATGGACAGCTGACGTTTTGGGTCGAGATCCTTCATCGAAGCTGAATGAAGGGTTCAGTCTAGAGATGAAGGTAAATGTTGACTCTCCATTTTCCTCCACAGATGCTGCATGTCCTGCGAAGATCCTCCAGCTGCTTACCCTTTTCTACTACAGATTCTACCATCTGCAGTTTTTTGTGCCTCCTAAGAAAACGTGTTGTTTTCATAGTTACCCTGATGCCTGGCAGTCCTGGCACTCCGGAGGGACCTCTCATGCCCTGGGCTCCTGGGATTCCAGTATTACCTGCAATGCCTTGGGTACCTTGTGCCCCTGGAGGACCACTTTGCCCTGGTACACCCTAATCACAGAAAATAAATCACAGTTAGCATTGGCGCAGCATTGCAGATCTGTGTTTCAGTTTGGCCTAATGTAGATTCTTGGTTTAATTTATTTTAAAGATCCAAAATAACGCAAACTTTTATGTTAAAAATGGATGTAATATTTTATTGGGGCGTAACTAATTTCTTACAAAAGGACAAAATAGCATGGTTCGTTTTACCATATTTGTAACCATAGTTTCATATTGGTTGGTTATCAACTTGAAGAGAGCAATAAATTATCCAATACAATAAATTTCTTCCCTTCCATATCCTTTTCCAGCTATATCTTTCTATCTGGCTTTACATTTCACTCGTCTTCTTTCATTATCCGACACCTTTTTGACTCCTCTTCATCAGTAGCCTTTGTGAATCCTTCTGTCAACCCCCCCTCACCTATATTCACCTATCACCTATGGGCGGCACATTGGTGCAAGTTGCTGCCTTACAGCGCTTGCACCGCCGGAGACTCAGGTTCGATCCCAACCATGGGTGCTGTCTGTACGGAGTTTGTACGTTCTCCTCATGACCGCGTGGGTTTTCTCCGAGATCTTCAGTTTCCTACCACACTCCAAAGACGTAGAGGTATGTAGGTTAATTGGCTTGATGTATGTGTAAAAAATTGTCCCTAGTGTGTGTAGGATAGTGTTAATGCGTGCAGGGCTCGCTGGTCGGCCTGGACCCGGTGGGCCGAAGGGCATGTTTCCACGCTGTATCTCTAAACTAAACTAAACTAAACTTGCAAGGCTTTGTCTTATGCCCACCTCTTCTCCCCCTTATACAATTGGTCTGAAGAAGGGTCCTGAACCAAAATATTGCCTATCCATTCCATCTACGTCCTGACTACGGATGCTGTCTGTACGGAGTTTGTACCTTCTCCCCAAGACCGCGTGGGTTTTCTCCGAGATCTTCGGTTTCCTCCCACACTCCAAAGACGTACAGATTTTAGGTTAATTGGCTTGGTATAAATGTAAAATTGTCCCTAGTGTGTGTAGGATAGTGTTAGTAGGCGGGGATCGCTAGTCGGTGTGGACCCGGTGGGCCGAAGGGCCTGTTTCCGCTCAGTATCTCTAAACTAAACCCCCAAAAATACACTACTCCAGCACTTTGTGTTTTGATCAAGATTCCAGCATTTGCAGTTCCTTTTGTCTCCATTTCTTTTATTTCACTGCTCTCTGTTTAATCCTATTATTTGTAGAGATATAGCATGAAACCCACACATATTTATGTTTCACTTTATCAAATTCAATATAAAGCACAAGCATAGGACCATTACCCAAAATCCTTAATGCCTCCTTGTTTGTTTCTTTCTAATTTTGTGCTTTTTCTTACTATGTTTTTGCACGAATGTCTTTTTTCCATGCACTATTCCATCTTTTAGAATCTTATGTGTAATTTATATATAATTTAATTAAAATTTGTTTTTGTGCAATGCTGTGCAATCCAGGTTCAATCCCGGCATCTGCTGCTATCTTCCCAAAATTGTGCAGGATGGTGGGTTAATTGCCCACTGTAAATTAACATTAGTGTGGAATTCACAGTAGATTCTGAGGGTGGTTGATGAGAATGTAGAAAGACCAAAATAGCTAAGGGTAGAAAGGAGTAGAATTTGAGTTAAAGTGGATGATTGTTTTTCAGTGCAAACTCTGTAGACCGAAAGGCCTGTTTCCATGCTGTACAATGTGTAGAAAGGAACTGCAGATGCTGGTTTATACCGAAGATGGACAGAAAATGCTGGAGTAACTCAGCAGGTCAGGCAGCATCTCTGGAGAAAGGAATAGATGATGTTTCAGGTCAGAACCCTCCAGTCTGAAGAAGGGTTCTGACCTGAAATATCATCTATTCCTTTTCTCCAGAGATGCACTCTGACCCGCTGATTTACTCCAGCATTTTGTGTATATCTTTCATGCTATAAACCTCCATGACCCTAAACAGAATGCTGGCTTCAAGGGCTTCATACCTTTTGTCCAGGAGATCCTGACTGACCAATTGGTCCTCTGAAACCAATGCCAGGCTCTCCCTGGTAAAGCAAAATGGAGATATTATTAAATACAGATCATAAAGAATCATTGATTATAACAATAGACATATTATTCTGTTTAAAAATAATAATATATGAATTTGAAAAGGTCCAATATATTGTTCACATCTCTGTTGATCACCGTTGTCAAAAATATTAGCCTGTTTTTACTTCTAATTTCAGTTGCTGACTGACTTGTATACTTTCATTGTGTTCTATGTTGAATCAGAATTCTGGAGATCCTGGAGATACAATCTGAAAGAAGAGGGGCCATTGCTGAGGATTCCCTGACCGCAAATTGGATGGATTAGACTGAGGGCAATTCCACTGAGCAGGAAAATGGAGATAAGGGATGGTGAATTATGTCAAAGACCGCAAATGCATCTGGGGGAGGGGCGAAGAGTAATAATTCAGATTCAACCCATGGTAATATAAACTCCCAATCCACTACACTAAATTGTGCTGCAAATCTGCAACCACCAAGCCCTGTTCACCAAACCGCTTATCCACCTTTTCGAACTAATCCTTCCCAATCCCAAGGGTTCATTAAGAGCTTCCTGCCCTGTCATGTGTTTTCCTTTCTTAACAATCTACGATGATTCGAAACAGGAACACCAGCTCAGTTGATGAACATGTTAACTTCAGCTCATGGAGCCCTCATCTCGTGTCTGTGAGGTAAAGATTCTTCTTAATGGGGGATGGGTTTTAATACCAGAGGAAAGGTAACCCCCACATGAGTCAACACTAGAAAATCAGCAAGGATAATAGACAATGCAGCAAAAAAATGTAAATGTGGAGCCTAATCTTACCTTTTGACCCTTTTCACCATTTTCCCCCTTGGTACCCTGCAATTATAATAAAGAGTTGTTTTAAATTGGTGCCATAAATAATGAATTATGTTGATTGAGTAATTGACTTCTTAATCAACAATGCTTTCTGACTGCCTTTTTAGTGATTTAGTTTCTATATATCACATTGCTTGTAACAAGATGGTAACATTTTAGAAACATAGAAACATAGAAATTAGGTGCAGGAGTAGGCCATTTGGCCCTTCGAGCCTGCACCGCCATTCAATATGATCATGGCTGATCATCCAACTCAGTATCCCGTACCTGCCTTCTCTCCATACCCTCTGATCCCTTTAGCCACAAGGGCCACATCTAGCTCCCTCTTAAATATAGCCAATGAACTGGCCTCGACTACCCTCTGTGGCAGAGAGTTCCAGAGATTCACCACTCTCTGTGTGAAAAAAGTTCTTCTCATCTCGGTTTTAAAGGATTTCCCCCTGATCCTTAAGCTGTGACCCCTTGTCCTGGACTTCCCCAACATCGGGAGCAATCTTCCTGCATCTAGCCTGTCCAACCCCTTAAGAATTTTGTAAGTTTCTATAAGATCCCCTCTCAATCTCCTAAATTCTAGAGAGTATAAACCAAGTCTATCCAGTCTTTCTTCATAAGACAGTCCTGACATCCCAGGAATCAGTCTGGTGAACCTTCTCTGCACTCCCTCTATTGCAATAATGTCCTTCCTCAGATTTGGAGACCAAAACTGTACGCAATACTCCAGGTGTGGTCTCACCAAGACCCTGTACAACTGCAGTAGAACCTCCCTGCTCCTATACTCAAATCCTTTTGCTATGAAAGCTAACATACCATTCGCTTTCTTCACTGCCTGCTGCACCTGCATGCCTACTTTCAATGACTGGTGTACCATGACACCCAGGTCTCGCTGCATCTCCCCTTTTCCTAGTCGGCCACCATTTAGAAAATAGTCTGCTTTCCTGTTTTTGCCACCAAAATGGATAACCTCACATTTATCCACATTATACTGCATCTGCCAAACATTTGCCCACTCACCCAGCCTATCCAAGTCACCTTGCAGTCTCCTAGTATCCTCCTCACAGCTAACACTGCCCCCCAGCTTAGTGTCATCCGCAAACTTGGAGATATTGCCTTCAATTCCCTCATCCAGGTCATTAATATATATTGTAAATAGCTGGGGTCCCAGCACTGAGCCTTGCGGTACCCCACTAGTCACTGCCTGCCATTGTGAAAAGGACCCGTTTACTCCTACTCTTTGCTTCCTGTTTGCCAGCCAGTTCTCTATCCACATCAATACTGAACCCCCAATGCCATGTGCTTTAAGTTTGTATACTAATCTCTTATGTGGGACCTTGTCGAAAGCCTTCTGGAAGTCCAGATACACCACATCCACTGGTTCTCCCCTATCCACGCTACTAGTTACATCCTCGAAAAATTCTATAAGATTCGTCAGACATGATTTACCTTTCGTAAATCCATGCTGACTTTGTCCAATTATTTCACCACTTTCCAAATGTGCTGCTATCCCATCTTTAATAACTGACTCTAGCAGTTTCCCCACTACCGATGTTAGACTAACTGGTCTGTAATTCCCCGTTTTCTCTCTCCCTCCCTTCTTAAAAAGTGGGGTTACGTTTGCTACCCGCCAATCCTCAGGAACTACTCCAGAATCTAAAGAATTTTGAAAGATTATTACTAATGCATCCACTATTTCTGGAGCTACTTCCTTAAGTACTCTAGGATGCAGCCTATCTGGCCCTGGGGATTTATCAGCCTTTAATCCATTCAATTTACCCAAAACCACTTCCCGACTAACCTGGATTTCACTCAATTCCTCCAACTCCTTTGACCCGCGGTCCCCTGCTATTTCCGGCAGATTATTTATGTCTTCCTTAGTGAAGACGGAACCAAAGTAGTTATTCAATTGGTCCGCCATATCCTTGTTCCCCATGATCAACTCACCTGTTTCTGACTGCAAGGGACCTACATTTGTTTTAACTAATCTCTTTCTTTTTACATATTTATAAAAACTTTTGCAGTCAGTTTTTATGTTCCCTGCCAGTTTTCTTTCATAATCTATTTTTCCTTTCCTAATTAAGCCCTTTGTCCTCCTCTGCTGGTCTCTGAATTTCTCCCAGTCCTCTGGTATGCTGCTTTTTCTGGCTAATTTGTACGCATCATCTTTCACTTTGATACCATCCCTGATTTCCCTTGTTATCCACGGATGCACTACCTTCCCTGATTTATTCTTTTGCCAAACTGGGATGAACAATTTTTGTAGTTCATCCATGCAGTCTTTAAATGTCTTCCATTGCATGTCCACCGTCAACCCTTTTAGAATTAATTGCCAGTCAATCATGGCCAATTCATGTCTCATACCCTCAAAGTTACCTTTCTTTAAGTTCAGAACCATTGTTTCTGAATTAACAATGTCACTCTCCATCCTAATGAAGAACTCAACCATATTATGGTCACTCTTGCCCAAGGGGGCACGTACAACAAGACTGCTAACTAACCCTTCCTCATTACTCAATACCCAGTCTAAAATAGCCTGCTCTCTCGTTGGTTCCTCTACATGTTGATTTAGATAACTATCCCGCATACATTCCAAGAAATCCTCTTCCTCAGCACCCCTGCCAATTTGATTCACCCAATCTATATGTAGATTGAAGTCACCCATTATAACTGTTTTGCCTTTGTCGCACGCATTTCTAATTTCCTGTTTGATACCATCTCCAACTTCACTACTACTGTTAGGTGGCCTGTACACAACACCCACCAGCGTTTTCTGCCCCTTAGTGTTGCGCAGCTCTACCCATACCGATTCCACATCCTCGAACCTAATGTCCTTCCTTTCCATTGCGTTAATCTCCTCTCTAATCATCAATGCTACCCCACCTCCTTTTCCTTTCTCTCTATCCCTCCTGAATATTGAATATCCCTGGATGTTCAGCTCCCAGCCTTGGTCACCCTGGAGCCGTGATCCCAACTATATCATAGTCATTAATAGCTATCTGCACATTCAACTCATCCACCTTATTACGAATGCTCCTGCATTGAGACACAAAGCCTTCAGGCTTGTTTTTACAACACTCTTACCCCTTATACAATTATGTTGAAAAGTGGCCCTTTTTGATTTTTGCCCTGGTTTTGTCTGTCTTCCACTTTTACTTTTCACCTTGCTACCTATTGCTTCTACCCTCATTTTACACTCCTCTGTCTCTACGCTCACACATTTAAGAAACCCTTTCCCTTTAACTCCATCCTCCACTATCCCATTCGACACCCCACCCCCCTTATTCAGTTTAAAACCACCCGTGTAGCAGTGGCAAACCTGCCTGCCAGAATGCTGGTCCCACACCTGTTAAGATGCAATCCGTCCCTTTTGTACAGTTCCCCTTTACCCCAAAACAGATCCCAGTGATCTAAGAATCTAAATCCCTGCCCCGTGCACCAGTTCCTGAGCCACACGTTCAGGTCCCGTATCTCCCTGTTCCTGCTCTCGCCAGCACGAGGAACTGGAAGCAAACCGGAGAAAACAACCCTGGAGGTCCTGCTTTTCAGCATTTTTCCGAGCTCTCTAAAGTCACGCTGCAGAATATTCATCCCCTTCTTTCCGACATCGTTTGTGCCAACATGCACTACCACTTCCGGATGTTCACCTTCGCCCTCGAGGATTTTCTGCACTCTGTCCGTGACATCCTGGATCCTGGCACCAGGAAGGCAGCACACCATCCTCGCATCCCGTCTGTTGCCACAGAAACCCCTGTCCGTACCTCTCACAATCGAGTCTCCCACTACAATGGCGTTGCCTGCCTTAGGCCTTTTTGGTTTTGGCTCAACAGCCCTATTCACATCGCAAGCCAGTCCGCCGCTCAGTGTAAACACGTCTTCTGTCCCAACAGCTTCTAAGTGGGTGAACCTGTTCACAAGAGGTACAACACCCGGGGACGTTGGCATTCCATGCTTCCCTCCCTTTCTCACCGTCTCCCACCTTCTCTCTTCCAGTACCTTAGGTGTAACAATCGTACTGTAGGACTTGTCGAGGAACGACTCCGTTTCTCGGACGAACCGGAGGTCATCCACTTGCTTCTCCAGTTCCCCAACACGGCCCTTCAGGAGCTCTACCTGGATGCACTTCTCGCATTTGTAGCAGCCAGAGGCACCAGCGGTGTCCTTGACCTCCCACATACTGCAAGCATCGCACTGAATCAGCTTGCCTGACATCTCCTTCTTTTGTCTCTACCTCTCAAGCGTATTGCGTGGTGTCCTCTCCGAAGACTCTCAAGCCAAAGACTCACACTTTTCTCACAGGGCACTTCCCTCACAAGGCCGCTCACTCACTGCCGCTCGCTAAGAGCCGTCTTGCTTAAATTGACGGATAAATTGCCTGATTTACCAATTTACAAACAAAATTCCTCAGTTTTCAACTGTTTTCCCGGCACTGACTCACTTCTCTCCTCCCACTCGGGCTAGAGCCAATCAGTCGTATCTCTTGCTAATCTCCTGCTGCTGTTGCTCCCAAATCTACAGCAGTTCTGAATAAAGTCTGCCTGTGCTTGGCTTCTACTTTTCAACCTAATTTTAATCCTAATTGAATCTTAAGATATAATATTCTAAACTTGAAGCAAAAGCAGCACAATGTTTTGTTAAATATAATTTGTATATGGTATTAACAGTCCATACCATGTTTCCTGCTGTTCCTGGTTCTCCCTGCAAAAAACAAAGTAAAGACAAACAAGATGCGTGTTTGATAATCTTTGGGATGGAGAAAAAATGAAATTAATTTAAATATTGGTCACGCCATTTGGAAAATTACTCATGTTTGTATTAGATTAGGAAACTTTTCCTAGGTTAGGACATGGTTGCAGGATTGAAGGAGTGCTACGTTTTTACAACTTCCGTCCATCTGAA
Source organism: Malacoraja senta (assembly GCA_038087875.1). Classification (NCBI taxonomy): domain Eukaryota; kingdom Metazoa; phylum Chordata; class Chondrichthyes; order Rajiformes; family Rajidae; genus Malacoraja; species Malacoraja senta. The sequence goes on along the minus strand of CM075985.1, from coordinate 6,880,720 downwards.
CAGTGTAATCTTCCTTCATAAGATTTTAAGATGTGGTCTCATTGAACACAAGAGTTCAAGCCTTTTTCCTACACTGAAGGATGCAATTCATGCACAAACTACAAATGTCAGCAGAACATATGACCAAATGTTGAGTGACAAGTTGATACAAAGGTAAAACATAATCTGGCCCACGAACGTCCTTCAAAGCAGAAAATCTGCTATTCCCACTTGGTCTGGCCTAAACATAATTTCAGACCCACTCCACGTGATTGACTTTTGAAAAAGAATGTTTCTAGGGATGGAGAATTAATGCTGTCCTTCTCAGAGATTTCCAGCTTTAGGTTCCTGGGGGTCAACATCTCCGATGACCTCTCTTGGACCAACAATACCTCAACTCTGGTCAAGAAGGCTCACCAGCGTCTCTTCTTCCTGAGGAGACTAAAGAAGGTCCATCTGTCTCCTCGGATTCTGGTGAACTTCTACCGCTGCACCATCGAGAGCATCCTTACCAACTGCATCACAGTATGGTATGGCAACTGCTCTGTCTCCGACCGGAAAGCACTGCAGAGGGTGGTGAAAATTGCCCAACGCATCACCGGTTCCTCACTCCCCACCATTGAGTCTGTCCAAAGCAAGCGTTGTCTGCGAAGGGCGCTCAGCATCGCCAAGGACTGCTCTCACCCCAACCACAGACTGTTTACCCTCCTACCATCCGGGAGGCGCTACAGGTCTCTCCGTTGCCGGACCAGCAGGTCCAGGAACAGCTTCTTCCCTGCGGCGGTTACACTACTCAACACTGTACCTCGGTGACTGCCAATCACACCCCCCCCCCCCCCCGGACACTCCTCCCACCAGGATTTATTAGATTTATTTATTTACTGCTCATATTTATGTCGCTCTTCTAGGGAGATGCTAACTGCATTTCGTTGTCTCTGTACTGTACACTGCACAATGACAATAAAGTTGAATCTGAATCTGAATCTGAATCTGAGATGGCCGGATCCCAATAAATGAATTTAAAAAATATTCGGAAAGGAAAATAGATTAAATCACTGTCACAAATTCACTAATCCAGTACCTGAACTGAGCAAAATCTACATAATATCAACGTTACTCATCAGTGGAATCTGGTGTTGTATGTCTGCTGCTTAGGGTCAGGATTCTGCACAAAACGCTCCAGGAAAAATTAAACATCTATCGAGAGGAGAGATCCTGATTGGATTTACGAACAAGAATTTTAAATAATCCATAAATTACCTTTTCACCTTGCAGCGAAAGGATTGTCAGTGCAGGAGCAATAACATTCATGGCCTTTTTCTGTCAAATGAGAAAATAATCCACATCTCAGACTAATCTGTAAAGTTCATGAAATTGTTAAAATAGAATATATTTCTGATGGAATCAATGTACCTCTTCTCTTTTCAACTTTCTGATGCTGTGATAAGATTCCTGGTGAATAGAATAGTAGAAATTTGATTTATTTTATGATATTCAGTGCAAGAATGTATACACAAAGAGCAACATGTTCTGGTTGCTGGAAATCCAAGATGAAAATAAAAATTACTGGAAATGAATTGACATTTGGGCAATATCAGTAGAGAGAGAAATAGGGTTAAAATTTCAGGATAATAATCCCATATTCCCATAGTGTCCTTGACCACCTCCACTGCTAGAGTGAGGCCACACGCAAACTGGAAGAATAGCATCTCATATTCAATTGGATAGTCTACAACCCAATGGTATGAACATAAAATTCTTTAATTTCAAATAATATCCCCCAACCCATCCATTCTCTTTACTCTCCCCACACCCAAACCCGGTGCGTACACATTTCTCCCACCACCCATCTCCCTGTTCCTTTGTCCGCCTCCTTATGTTCAGCTCCCGCTCCTCCCATCTCCAAGGCCTGCATTTTCCGTGGAGATGGGAGGGTTCTGCCCCAATTCCCGCTCCCCCATGCCACTCGTTCCACTCATATCCCTCCCCCCGGCTTTACATTTCACTCCACTTCTTTCCACAGCTGATGCTCTATTGTCTCCTTGTCTAGCGCTTGTCACTATCTTGAACCGTTTCCCAATCACACCCACCCCCTCACCTGCGTCCACCTATCACTTGCCATGTTTTGCCCCACCATACCTCTCTTTTCCATCATCACTCCAATCCCTCTTTATGAGTGTGAGGAACGGTCCCAACCCGAAACATCACCTGTCCATTCCCCCCACAAATGCTGTCTAACCCGCTGAGTGAGTCCAGAACTTTTGTTTTTTTACTCTGGGTTCAGAAGTTCCTTTCACCCTGGTGACAGAGGTGGGAGAAAACATAGAAGTGTTAGCTGCTCATCCTTGCCCTTCCCTAGCTCTATAACCTGCTCCAGCCCTTGCAACCCTCTGCTTTATCTGTGCTTCTTCAATTATGGCTTCTTGAACATACTCAGTTTTAACTATAACTTTGTCTTTAACTATTTTGTCGATACACTGGACATTCTTCCCTTAACTATTTCACCACTTTCCTCCTCTAAGACGCTCTTTAAAATTTACTTCTTGGTTCACACTTTTTCCTCAATACCTAATGCATCAAATTTTCTGAAATAATTTTGTCAGAAGCAGGGCCTGCAGTCCACCAAGTTAGCACCAATCATTAAGCATCTATTTTTTACATTAACCATACTCTGACCCATTTTATTCTCCCCACATTCTCATCTAATCACCGGGTGACTTGAGATGCTTCATTACATTATTACATTAAAGCTAATTCATGAATGGCATTCTCCTGCTCCTACTTTCTACTTTTCTCTAAATGCAAGATGATAATTGGCATTTGTGTATTGTTGTCGTGTGGACTGAAATGTAGGGAACTATTTTGTTTTACATACTTTCTGTACATAATTGTGATCAAACCATACCCAAGCACCACAGGTGGTGCAAAAAGAGCAAGGAAGCAGAATGCAGAATATAGTGTTACTGAGGTAGGTTGGAGATCGGGAAGACATCCTTAGTTTATGAGAGGTTCATTCAAGAGTTTGATATCAGATGGGAAGAGGCTGATCATGAATATGTGCTTTCAATCTTTTGAGCTTTCAAATAGTTGTTTCTCCACATTTCCATTCCCACACTTTTAAATGTGTGGTGGTATCTCAATTGTCTTCTGTTTTTGCCCAAGTACTCGAACATCACTAACATCTATTGGAGATTAGTATGCTGTAGAATGGCACTGATCCTTCTTACAGTCAAACCCAAAATATAGTGGCCCCACTCCTCCGTTCAGTGAACTGAACTATTCAACCTACCGAAGGTAGACAAGAAAGCTGGGGAAACTCAGCAGGTGAGACAGCATCCATGGAGCGAAGGAATAGGCGACGTTTTGGGTCGAGACCCTTCTTCAGACTGATTCAACCTACCAAGTCAGATACAATAAAGCTGTTTCTTCTCCTGCAATGCAATGCTTTCAAGGATGATTAATTATGGATGAAATGCGTGTACCTCCCTTCCTTGTGATCGAAGTTTATTTCTTGCCCTCAGTTTCTTTTCTTTTCTAATTTCCGCTGCTCCTGATATCCATGTCTGCAACATAAAATTATAGCACCTAAGATATACCTACCAGGTTTCCCCATCTCAGTGGATGTAAAATATTCAATTTTGATGTTGTTTTGAAGATACTTATGAATATATCCATGGTTTCCCACCCAATATTAAACCCTCAATCAATAATATTCCCTGGCATTGTTATGTGGATGTGTATTGGGTCATACTTTTGTGCAAAATGCTGCATAATTTCCTATCACCGCTACAGTGACCACACTCCATTGGCGATAAAGTTCTGTGGAATGGCATTGTAGGCATATATAACTTTAAATTAATATAGGGTTTCCGCACTGTTCACGGTGCTGCACTTAAACATATTTCTGATACTATTCTGTAAATGTGAAGCGTGACCAATGTTATTCAGATGGAATATTTCTTAATTATTTATTAGAACATGTGTAATCATTTTTAGTACGAAGTATCGCTCAGACTTGCTGATTAACTAATGCATGTTTTGGTTTACCTGGTCTTCCTGGAGTGGATCCATTCTTCTTACTCTTATTAAAATCTTTTCTGAAGACTCTGTGGGATATTGTTTAGCCTGTTTCAAAAAAATTAGAATTTGTTAAATAAAGTTAAAAGTCTGATGCATCATCTCCAATGTTTTAAAGATTGTTCTATATATTGTCACATCTCATCTAACTAACTAGATGCTTTATGCAGATGTTGCTCGAATCTCAATAGAAACCAACGACATCCTGGAAGGATATGGCCTAGACCACAGTATTTGTCTTTGTATGACTTTTTATTAACATATCTCTACAAGAGATATCCATGCATTTAGAATTAGATGTGTGTGACACAACTAAGAATTTAAAGAGCATTAATTTTCCATTTCATCAATTGTTAAAAATGTGCGTCAACATTAATTCTCAGCCTTAATTCCAGACGAAAATCTCTGAGGCACTGATGTGATTATTTCTAAATTCACACATTGGCATAGACTGTCAATTTACGTAGTTGAAATTAGCATTGAATTAGAGTAACTTCTTTTCTATGGCTCCAGTTTTTGCATTAATGTTATGAGCAATTCTACACATACATAGACCAGAAAATTGTGTTTTATTTATTTAGTTTGGATTTAAATCAGGTCCTGGAGATATAACTTTGTGAGACTCCAAAGCTGTATTCCTCTTTTTCATCAGCACTATTTTAACCAGGAATGTCCTGTACCTGAAGGTAGACAAAAGTGCTGGAGAAACTCAGCGGGTGCAGCAGCATCTATGGAGCGAAGGAACCCTGGCTTTTTCTTCTTCCTGCTCTCCCCAACCCAGCATCAGTCTGAAGAAGGGTTTCGGCCCTAAACGTTGCCTGTTTCCTTCGCTCCATAGATGCTGCCGAGCCCGCTGAGTTTCTCCAGCACTTTTGTCTACCTTTGATTTTCCAGCATCTGCAGTTCCTTCTTGAACATGTCCTATACCTGTAACAGAATCTCTCAAAATGACCTTGTTGTGTCTGACTCTATCAACTATAGTGTAGCTCTAGTCTACATGAACATTTGAGAAAGAAAAATCCTTCGGCATTGCATAAACAACATCTCAATTGTGATGGAAGGGGATATGTTATGAAGGCAGTTTGATTGTGCAGCCTGTTGGAGCTCAGGCTGAACGGGTGTAGCATATGTCGAAGCTACCAGCATCTCACTACCATTGTAATATTGAGCTTTGCTTCTTCTGCAAGGGAAAAAATAAATCAGGAGGCACTGCTTAGAGGGCATTAAACCAAGGCATCACCGGGGGAAGCTATATGTCATGGAGAGAATGGAGAATTCCCCCTTCCTTGTGATCAACGTTTTTTTCTTGCCCTGGATGGATTGTCCTGGATGATCACAAATGGATTGTGATATGTGTGAGAACAGGAACAATTTGATAGAAAAACTATTAACCTGTTGATCTCTCAATTAATCAGATACGGTTAGACAACAGGAAAGTGCAATTCTTCGGCTCCATTAAAGAGAGAAAAGAATGAGTGCAAAGAAAGGGCAGGAAAGGTGCGAATAAACTCAAGACAACATGCTGTAAGGTCGCAAATGTTAGGACAGATGAAATTAATGTTATTGTGATAGTGAAGGGAACATTGAGAAAAAAGGCTATTGAGAAGCACAAAAGGTCGACAGCTGACCTATAACATCTGATCGTGCAGCGCACAGTGAATCATAATAATGAAATTGGAGACTTATAATGGAGGAGCAGGATGCAATTACCTTGATAGAAACTTGATATGGGATGACACTAAAGATTAAATATGCTCGGCTAAAATGTTCTCAAAAAGATAAAGAAGAAGTATGAAAGACTGGTGGCCTTATTAATTAAGGCTACAGCTTCTGGTGCAGAAGCATGTACTGTACGCTATGATTTAAAATTATAATGAATCTGACACTACATCTCCAATTCATTTTGCACATCTAAAGAAAGAAACTGCATTTGATGTTTGGTGAGTGCTGTGGTGGTATGGTGTAATTATGAGGAAATATGTAGAATATGAAAGGATATGCTTGATGTAATGAGATGAACCCGATAAAAATAAAGGGAAAGGAAGTCCAATATAGTGACTTGAAATGTAAATAGAGATCTAACTCAATGAATGCTTGAAAAGGATAGCTGAAGAGACATTGAGCCTTGAAGAAACATTTAAAAATAAGGCGAATAAGCGACAGATTAAATACAAAGAGGCAAAATCAAAAAGGAGAGCCAAATATATGACTGGCACCCAATCTATATTTCTAAGCATTTCTTGGCCAAGGTGAAGCCATCTTCTGTGGAACCAAGCCTTGATCTGAAGTACAATCAGGGTAAATGTGTACATTTCACCAGCTCAAAGACTGATCTTTTTGGCAGTCGGGCTCATTTTGAGGTCCAGACTACAATTGAATTTGCCCCCCCCCCCCTCCCAAAGAAAAAGATCTAAAAAATCCTTGTATTGTTTGAAATGGCTCTCAAATGTAAGCAAAAACTTATTGAATATCCAGAAAATTTAATATTCATGTAGGATGTTAGTTATGTCATAAATAGTTTTGAAATTAGTTTTCTTATGTTATTTTCTTGGTCAATCGGAGATGGTTAAGAACCTTTGAGTTGGAAAACTGTTTTCTCTCCTTGATAACTAGTTTTGAAAGGCATGAAAAACTTGACCACATATCTATTATAATATCCTTTTTATAAGATGTATTTAAAAATGTAAAGTACTGCACCACGGGAACAGCTCACAATTTGTGATTAGAGTCTTTGGGTACAATTGAAGACCTCATACAACGTAGGCACCAAAGTCTTGAAGGGTAGGCTCAATGTGTCATCAATAAGAATGTTTCCTTTGCTCTTGATTCCTCCTGCTCTCTTTGCCTGAAGGCAACTACTCACATTGTGCACTGTACACCCTAGTACCAGTAAAACTGACGTTTCATAGCTATTTATTTGACATTCTCTTGCACATTCTCAAAGAAATGTGGGAGAAAAACCATAGAAATATTAAAAATTAATATATTTAAAATTTTCATTAATTTATGATAAGATTGTTTCCAGGCTGCTCAGCAATCCGACTGGGTATTTATAAAACTTTTCTTGCCAGGGATGCTGGTACACTGCATGGATGGACAGAGTGTGTGGATTAGGATATTGGCAAGAGTGTGAGGAGGGATTTTTGTAACTAGGATGTGGCCACTAGTAATGTGTCCAACCAGAATGTTTGGATATCTCAACCAAGCCTGGTTCCTGTTTTTGCCTACCATCAACTTAGGATATTGTTAAGGATCAGGAACACACCCCTTCTCCTTCCAGTGGTTCTGATACCAACGAATCTTATGATTGTTCTGTCTAGGTTATGAGAGAGGTAACTGAAGTTAAGATCTGTAGGAAGGAACTGCAGATGCTGGGTTAAACCGAAGATAGATAGAAAATGCTGGAGTAACTCAGAGGGGCAGGCAGCATCTCTGGAGAGAAGGAATGGGTGATGTTTTGGATCGGGACCCTTCTTCAGTCTCTCCAGAGATGCTGCCTGTCCCGCTGAGTTACTCCAACATTTTGTATCTATCTGAAGTTAAGATCTTTCTAATCTCTACAGTTTAAAATTGAATCTAGAATTAGGATGAGTTGGTATCCTTCTGATAACCGTAATGTTCTTCGATGTTCATTGCAAACAATGGTTCAGGAATGTCTGTCAAGATAACCTGTCAAGATAAGTTTGGGCACTTGGGTTAGCTTGAGGCTGGTGTATGTATTTATAAAATTGTGGCTTCTGTTAGTTTTTATGCTCTGCAGTGCAGTTGTGTATTTATTATGCTAAAATCACTAAGTGAGGTGTCGCTGAAATGTCTAGCAGAGTTACATAGAGTGAGAGTTTTCAGAGTAAAGCATGGTTCAGGTTTCACTTTCCAAATTAAGGGAATTTTCCTGTGAAAAGTTGGTGTCCTGATAACCTTAATGTTCTTCGATGTTCACTTCATGCAATGGTTCAGGAATGTCTGAACATAAACCAAGAAATTAATCCTCTGCTGTTATGTTATAATCATGATTTAAAAGATTATTTTATTCTTCATTGTTCATAGTTGAATTAAAGTTTCATATGACCCAGCTTTATTTAATTTCAACGGCAAGAATATTTTCACCAAAGTTTCTAGGTCATTGTCCTCACTCTCCAATATCTTTCTTTTGTTACAGGATGAAAATGTCACAAGCAAGGACAGCGTGTTTTCCCAATTTATAATTGTCCCCAAGACTGAGCAACTGACCAGGCTATTTTCAGAAGATGGTTAAATGGCAACCATGTTGGTGGAGCCTTGGCCTTGAATAGGATTTCAAAAGGTGGGAAATTAATGGAATTCTCTGTGCTGGAGGGCTGTAGTGGCTTTTCTATTGATTGCAATCAAAACAGAGATCAAGGTTTAAATAAAGGAATGTGAATTGGACAGGAAAATGGTGCTTAAAGTACAAGGTCAACTATGGCAGTTCTGCAGGATAGTGAATAGTAAAAGACTTGGATAGAGTGGATGTGGAGAGGACGTTTCCACTAGTGGGAGAGTCTAGGTCAGAATTAAAGGACATTCTTTTATGAAGGAGATGAGGAGACATTTCTTTAGTCAGACGGTGGTGAATCTGTGGAATTCTTTGCCACGGAAGGCTCTGGAGGCCAAGTCAGTGGATAATTTTGGCAGAGGTAAATGGATTCTTGATTAGTATAGGTGTCAGAGGTTATGGGAAGAAGGTAGGAGTATGGGGTTAGGAGTGAGAGATAGATCAGCCATGATTGAATGGCAGAGTAGACTTGATGGGCCGAATTGCCTAATTTTACACCTATCACTTATGACCTTATGACCAAATGGCCTGCAACTGCTCCTATATGTTCTTATTCACTTCCTGAAGGACATCGGTGATCCTGGTTTTCAAAACAATTTCATAGATTTTTAGTTCAGTTGTTTAATTGCTTAATCTGAATGCCCCATCTAATGTGATGGCATCAGAATTCTAGTCCTCGGATCAATGTATCGTGTCACCACTAGCGTCACCTATTCCTTCTCTCCAGAGATGCTGCCTGTCCCGCTGAGTTACTCCAGGCATTTTGGTCTATCTTCAGGATAATAACAACCACTATGTTACCATACTAAGCAATAAAGACTAAAATTTAATCAAGTTATATAGATGGTGAGAAAACTCACGATTGAAACTTAATTTTTTTTATTGCAATGTGGTTTAATAAAATTCACGAAGAAATGTTTCTTTTAAGACAAGGGTAGTTTATTTTTGTATTTTACAAGGCATGTTTTATTTTTCCTTTGCGTATTAAGTACAAATACAAAATTCAAACTTTCCTTTCTGCAAAGTAACAGAGCTCAAGAAAATAGTCTTACAAAACAAGATAACTTACTTGTTTATGTCTTTTTGAAAATACACACAACCAGATAAAATTCTTAGAACATTTAAAATCTTTAGTTGCAAAGCCATTTTACAACTTTTTCTGGGAATCTCAGCTCCTGCAGATATTAAGCTGAGGTAGAGTTTTCTTAGAGAACTTGATTCTAATTGACATGACAATTTAAGAGGAGCTGATAAGTGTATTTGTAGATCGTAACGTGCAGCTTCATTCTGTACGTTTTTCAACAATTGATGAATTACTATGCTTGTTAAAATCGGAAATAATGATCTATTGAGGGGAACTGTATGTTGTATCTATTGTTGTCACTTGCTATTGATGTTAAGCCTTCACGGGTCTTACACAGTATAGACTAGAGTTCAATAGAGTGAAATTATGTTCCAACACCACCTTAGACTCCAATGCAGCGCGATGCTTTTTACTGAACAGGTGTAGTTTCCAAATTGTCAAGTCTGTGGAGCCATGCTGAAACCACCAGCTTAGAGTCTGCATGTAATAAATCAGAGACACAAGAAACTGCAGATGTTGGAATCTTGAGCAAAAAGCAAAGAGCTGGAGGAACTCAGCAGATCAGGTAGCAGCTTTGGAGGGAATGGACGGATGACGTTTCGCATCGGGGCAACTTTGCGCTGGTAACTTGATCTGGGAGGACTTAGATTACATTTTTAAGGTAACTAGGAAAAGAATAAAAGAATGGGATTAATTTGACATTTCCTCCTAAGAGCTGGGACAGATACAATGGACTATACAACTGATTCTGTGCCTCATCGTTCAATGTTTCTAATTATTCTCACTGGATCTGTAAACCCCGTCAGAAGAGGAGACATAAAAGCCTTCATTGCAGATTAGATTAACCCTTTGATTTACCCACTCCCTCTGGATATCAGGAACATGCATAGACCATTTGACTCATGAAGTCTCATGGTTTATTTCACAATTAAGTAGATATTTATCTCTTTAGCTGAATTGATTTGCTAACTGCAATATTCTGTGGCAGTGCTTCCATAATCTCTCAAACTTTTCAGGATATTTTTCATGGCTTTGGTTTTGTCCTTAGTTCTGGAGAGTCCTGGTCAAGTGTAAAGTCACTGCTCGGTCATCGACTCAATTCACAACTTTAATAACCTAACCCCACTTGTCCCACAATGTAGTATCTTTCGATTCAGTTTTACACCTGCAACCTGAAAGTACCAGGATCGTTAAAACTCATTTGTCATTCCCATTTACCATCCCACCGTTCATTCCCTTTGTCTTACTTACTGTGGGAGTAAAAATGGAAAGGCCACGTGGCCCTGGGATGGCGGGACTGTCATATGCTGAGAGAATGGAGTGGCTGGGCTTGTATACTCTGGAGTTTAGAAGGATGAGAGGGCAGCTTATTGAAACATATAAGATTATTAAGGGTTTGGACACACTAGAGGCATGAAACATGTTCCTGATGTTGAGGGAGTCCAGAACCAGGGGCCACAGTTTAAGAATAAGGGGTAAGCCATTTAGAACGGAGACGAGGAAACACTTTTTCACTCAGAGAGTTGCGAGTCTGTGGAATTCTCTGCCTCAGAGGGTGGTGGAGGCCGGTTCCCTGGATACTTTCAAGAGAGAGTAAGATAGGGCTCTTAAAGATAGCGGAGTCATATGGGGAGAAGGCAGGAACGGGATACTGATTGGGGATGATCAGCCATGATCATATTGAATGGCGGTGCTGGCTCGAAGAGCCGAATGGCCTACTCCTGCACATATTGTCTATTGAATTGGTGTGTGATTGAATTGGGCGATTTTTTAAGACACCAGAAAGCCAGTGCTCCTACATATAAAACATATAGGCACACTTACCTATATGTTTAATCACATAAGTAAATGCTTGAATAGTTGATGTGACTCACTCACAAATTAAGTTGGGTGAACCAACTGGAATGTGTAACCTTGGAAACAACCCTGGTCCGTGATGTGACCAGTGGCACGCTCACTGTTCATGGTTGGAAAATCATATCACTGTTTGTTATGTGCTCTGGGCATGCAAGTGGGATGTTGTGTCAAGGAATGATATTGGAAAAGGAAAAGTGGAAACTCCACAATTTGGCAACAGAAAGAATGCACAGAGATTAACAATGATCATTGTCAGGGGTTGCACTACGAGGATTCAGAGCATAATCTATATAATGTCTATGTAATGTAGCAGGATAAAGGAAGCTTCTGTAACACCGTTGAAAGAAAGTTCACATGAGCATATTAAACACACATATATTAGTATTGAACAGACTAATTTTATGGCATATGGAGACCCTCATGTCAACATTTCTACTGGAGTAAATTGTCAGTCTTCATTCTTGAAACAATATTGGGAGTGACCTATGCAGGTTCCAAAATAGTGCAATATGCCTACTCCTTGCAGATTTAGCAGCAAGATCATGAATTGATTCACTATATTTTTTAATTAATATTAAACAATGTTTAAGCTCGTGTAATCCAAACAGTCTAAATCATATTTAATCCTCATATAATCCTTTAGTTTACATTTCTTCACTTCCCATCTATTATGCCCATTTACAATTCCACATTTTGCACAATGCTTATTCTAAGTTATTGCAGTGCTAAAGGCAATGATTTGCTGATTGCTGCAGCTTTACAAATCCATGCCAGTGAAATGCTTACTTATTTAAAAGAGTATTCTGGCTGCGTGACAATGTGTGAGGAGCCATGGTTTCACCAAAGTCCACATATTAAAGCTTCACAGGACACTACATGTTTGAATCTGTGAAATGAAAGAAGCAGATTATTTTCCCAGATCTCTCTCAGATTCTGGATCTGCGTGAGTAAGTGAATGATCCTATGTAATCGGAGGAAAGAGATGCGATTTAATTCATCAGCAGGTTTCAGCAGAGAGCCAGTGTCTACTTGAAGGTTTGTGTCTAATCAGTCATGCCATTGAGCTGCTTGTAAATTATAGGGAATTACTTTTTCTCTTACATAATGTTTGGGACAAAGACCCATCATTTATTTATTTGCCTCTGTATTCCACAATTTGAGATTTGTAATAGAAAAAAATCACATGGTTAAAATGCACATTGTCAGATTTTAATAAAGGTAATTTTTATACATTTTGGTTTCACCATGTAGAAATTACAGCTGTGTTTATACATAGTCCCACAATTCAGGGCACCATAATTTTTGGGACACAGCATTGTCATGTAAATGAATGTAGTCATGCTTAGTATTTTGTTTGCATGTCCTTTGCTTGCAATGACTGCTTGAAGTCTGTGATTCATGGACATCACCAGTTGCTGGGTGTCTTCTCTGGTGATGCTCTGCAGGCCTGTATTGCAGCCATCTTTAGCTTATGCTTGTTTTGGGGGCTAGTTCCCTTCAGTTTTCCCTTCAGCATATAAAAGGCAGGCTCAATTGGGTTCAGATCGGGTGATTAACTTGGCCACTCAAGAATTGACCATTTGTTTAGCTTTGAAAAACTCCTTTGTTGCTTTAGCAGTATGTTTGGGATCATTGTCTTGCTGTAGAATGAACCGCCGGCCAATTAGTTTGGAGGCATTTGTTTAAACTTGAGCAGATAGGATATGTCTATACACTTCAAAATTCATTATGCTACTACCATCAATGAAGATAAGTGCCTTCAGCAGCCATACATGCCCAGGCCATAACACCACCGTGTTTCACAGATGAGGTGGTATGCTTGGATCTTGGACAGTTTCTCCTCTCCTCCATACTTTGCTCTTGCCATCACTCTGTTTTAAGTTAATCTTCATCTCATCTGTCCACAAGACCTTTTTCCAGAACTGTAGTTGCTCTTTTAAGTACTTCTTGGCAAACTGTAACCTGGCCATCCTATTTTTGCGGCTAACCAGTGGTTTGCATCTTGCAATGTAGCCTCTGTGTTTCTGTTCATGAAGTCTTCTGCAGATAGACAATAGACGCAGGAGTAGGCCCTTTGAGCCAGCACCGCCATTCAATGTGATATAGTGGTCATTGACAAATCCACACCTGACTCCTGAAGAGTGTTTCTGATCTGTCGGACATGTGTTTGGGGATTTTTCTTTATTATAGAGAGAATTCTTCTGTCATCAGCTGTGGAGGTCTTCCTTGGCCTGCCAGTCCCTTTGCAATTAGTAAGCTCACTTTCTCTCTTTCTTCTTAATGGTGTTCCAAACAGTTGATTTTGGTAAGCCTAAGGTTTGGCTGATGTCTCTAACAGTTTTATTCTAGTTTATTCTCAGTCTCATAATGTTTTTTTTTTACTTTCATTGGCACAACTTTGGTCCTCATGTGGATAAACAGCAATAAAAGTTTCCAAAAGCTTTAGGAGAGCTCCCACTTCCCTCACCCCACTCACCATCAACAACACCACAGTTACATCTGTGGAGTCTTTTAAGTTCCTGGGAACCATCATCTCTGAGGACCTTAAGTGGGGGGCTACCATTGACTCCACAGTCAAAAAGGCACAACAGAGGATGTACTTCCTGCGGCAGCTGAGGAAGCAGAATCTGCCACAGGCAATGATGGTCCAATTCTACATGGCCATCGTAGAGTCTGTCCTCATCTTCTCCATCATGGTCTGGTTTGGCTCAGCCACCAAGCACGACACCTGGAGGCTGCAGCGAATCGTCCGATTCAGCGAACCGGCTGAGAAGCTTATTGGCTGCAACCTTCCCTCCATTGACGAACTGTACACTGCAAGGGCCAGGAAGCAAGTGGGTAAGATAATCTCTGACCCCTCTCACCCTGGCCACAAAGTCTTTGAATCACTTCCCTCCGGAAGGCGACTCCGGACTATCAAAGCTTCCACAGCCAGACATAAAAAAAGCTTTTTTCCATGAGCAGTAGCTCTACTCAATAACCAAAAATCTGTAGCCTCCTTTTGCTCTGGTATTTTATTTAATTCACATGTTTAATCAATAATGTTTTATTATTAATGTTTAATGTTTTATGTATCATTCTTAACTTTCACTGTATGTCATGTTGTCACTTGTGGGCGGAGCACCAAGGCAAATTCATTGTATGTGAATACTTGGCCAATAAACATATTCATTCATTCATTCATTCATTCATTCGTTCATTCAAAGGTGATGGAAACACTGGAGGAAAGAGTAGGTGCTGAGAACTCTCTTATATCTGCATTAAGGAGGCAAATAAACACCTGAGCAATTGAAGCCACGTGTCCCAAACATTATGGTGCCTTGAAATGGGTGGACTATGTATAAACACAGCTGTAATTTCTACATGGTGAAACCAAAATGTATAAAAATGGCCTTTATTAAAATCTGACAATGTGCACTTTAACCGCATGTGATTTTTTTGTCTATTACAAATCTCAAATTGTGGAGTACAGAGGCAAATAAATAAATGATGGGTCATTGTCACAAATAGGGCACTGTATATTGCCTGCCATTTATTGAACCATTGAAGGGAGAAATGACGGTAGCATCTTTTGTTGGGTGAACTATCCATTGATTGGACACACGGACTGGGAATGACATATTGAGATTTTTTTTTCATGAGACTACTATTTATTTACCGCATCATAAATTTACAATGCAGCAGTTGTAGGAAATATTTCTGCTGGTAGAAGATACCGTGGCCCATTGCCAGATTATGGAGTCAGACGTTCACAAGCCTGAATCACATAGTGTATAAAAATACTTGGACACGTTCTCTCCAAAATGCATGGTATTAACTTTGCTTATTGCCTTCTCACAATGATTTAATTGTTTATATTTAGACAGAATAGTTGAACTATAATAGAGATTAATAGCATGTACGAGAGAGGATTTTCATTCAAAAGGATTAAAAACTTGGATTTATTCGAAAATTGCAGATTTTTTAAAAGGATTGACATTTTATCCATGACACCAGCGCATTACTTGACCTGATTGCTGCTTACATTTGATTCATTAAAATCCATGTCTGATATTAGAAATGCCATTTACTCTGGGACTGTCTCCCTGGAATTCAAAGACTGGCAGATCACGCAAACTTGCCAAAGACTGGCAGATCACACAAACTTGCCACATCTTTACAGAGGCCACAGAAATGGAGGAATGAGAGAAAGCCATTCTGTCTGCAACTGGTCATTCAGTTAAATGTGGCTACTTCAATAATATTATTTCACCTCACCTCCACAGCCCTTGATAATTCTTCTCAAAACAAATGTATTAAATCAGTTCTGTAAACGACCAATTGATTTGAGCACAAACAGTTTTTTTGTCAGTGTCAGACAGTGCAGCCAATGAGGCTTTAGTCCACACTCATCCCATTTACCAACATTTAGTATGCGAGCTACTGTGCAGTGGCAATTCAAATGCTCATCCAGATGCTTCTTAGATGTGTGAGCGCCTGCTATCGCCACGTCTTAAGCAGTGTGCTCCAGGTTTCAAACACCCTCTCAGTGCAAAGGTTCTTCCGTGGATCTCCTCTAAACTTTTTACTCATCATCATTAACCTATGCTTCTGACCTAAGAAGCATCTACAATGGAGAGAATTTTCTTACCACTACGCCTCTCATAATTTAGTAAACCTCCATCATGCCTCCCCTTAGGGCTCTAACGGAAATAGACCCAACTTATCCAGTATATCCTCAAAAATAAAGTGTTCTATCCCGGTGGGTCTCTTCTGCACCTTCTTCAGTGCGATCCCATCCTTCCAATATTGTGATGACCAGAACTGCACACAATATTCTAGTTGTGCCCGAAGGAATGTTTTATAAAGCTGTACCAAGACCTCCCTGCTCTCATATTCTATGTCTTGGCCAATGAGGGCAAGTAACCCATATGCTTTCTTCATCATCCCATCTAGCTGTGACAAAATCTTTAGCAGTCTTTGGACTTGTACATCAAGATCCCTTTATTTCTTATTACTCTCTCGGGTCCTACCATTAATTGTGTGTCCTACTCTTCTTTGATCTCCTAAAATATATCCCTTCACACTTGTGGGAAGGAGCTCCAAATCTATATAAGCATTTACTTCAAATAGGCTTCCTGTTCATTTCCAAAGATTGACTAATTTTGAGACTATGTTGCCTTGCTGTTGATTTTCTCTTCAGAAGCAATACTTTCCCCACATCTATTGTGTCAAACTGATGTCATGTTTTAAACACCTCAACCAGATCATTCTTCAATTTCCTTAGCTAAAAAATACTAGAGAAGATTCTAAATCCTGTCCTGGAGGCTCTGGAATCATTCATGCAAATCGGTCCAATATATCCTTCTTATGCCAGCAGATCTGTCCAGGGCTCCAAATACATCAACATGTTTTGTATTTGGAGTCCTTTGTATTTCTGACACCTAGCGACAACAACCAAAACTCCATGAGTCCTCTGATTGCTTTGTGCAATGGTTTTTGATAATGTATGTGGTGAGACTTCATGGATCATTAAGATTTCCTAGTTTCTCGTTATTTTTGGAAATACTCTTTAATAGTATTTTGGTCCAAAGTGTATGAGCTCATACATGCCTATATTGCCAAGATAAAGTGCAGATATATGGGAGAAATTATACTTTGGTCACCACTGGTAAACATACTCAAGTGTATTGGACACTGATTTCACTCCCCCCCACCCCACACCCCCCACCCCACAAAGTTGGTTTTGCAACCATGTTCTGCACAGACACTGTGGGCCGAACGGCCTGTTACTGTGCTGTACTGTTCTATGTTCCACACAGTCGGTTCCATTTAACTCAATGTAACAGTGTGGAATAGGACTGGCAGTTAAAGCTCTTGCATACTTCTAGTACCAAGATCAAAGTCAAATCTCCCCGTTTTTGACACCTATATGTGATTCAGTGAGGTTGTAGGAGCAAAAATTGTTGTGGGATCACGTACTTGTAGTTAGTAACAAGTGTATATACTTACTGTTGAGGCCTGCTTGCTTTTATGTCTCCTTGCTTTTTGCTTTATCTGTTAAAGATACAGAACCAAAGAAAGCTTAAATGTTGCTCAAAGAGACCGAATAAGCAGAGGAAGTTACAACAGGTTATTTTAACAGATAGAAAATAAATATTAGATAATGCAGTCAGAAATTCGGCGTGTTTGTGCAGGTTTCCCTAGTAACTCACAGCAAGACCCTCAAAACCTCCAGCTGAATGTTGTAAACAGCTGAATACAATCTCTTACACTGTTTCCATGGATATTGCATTGGAATTTCAGGGCCTACATAATTAATCACACTTTATTTGAAAGGTGAATGTTTGAGGGTGATCTTCAGATCCTGAAATACCCCAGATCATTTGCACCAACAGACCCTTCAAATGGGAGGGGCAGAGCAATAGTGCTTGTTCAATCTTGCAGAATGGGACAGAGAATGGCAATGCTCTGAATTTCAACGTAATTTAATATGGTATCAAGCAGGAACAGCAGAATGCCCTCTGTATAAGGTGTAGTACCAGAGGACTGGTTTAACATCCATTTTACTGTGAGGTACTTCTATACTCCTGCAAGTGATACAGCACTCCTTAGATAAGTATTGTCAGGGACCAAGGACTGGATATGGACTTTTGGATCAGATCAGGGTCTAGGCTGAGGACTGATAAAAATGTGGGGAGATAACATCCCAGGCCAGGAGATGAGGCATGGCTTGGGAGAGTGGAAAGTGATTTGGGATTTAGAAAGAAATATTGTTAGGGGTCATAGATAGTTGCAGTCATTTTCTGCCTCGTGTGTTTATTGTTGAGGATGATTTTAAATATTTTAGATCTCCTTATTGTTACCTGGGTCTCTCTATAACTCTTGTAATGAAACCACCAATTTAGGATCCTCCCCTGCCAATGGGAAAGGTCTCCTCTTGACACCTTGCAGTAGTAGAAAGGATCAGTGCCATTGTTATCTGCCTACACCTCGTGGCTAATACTTATGCTAATGTCCTGTCCCCAAGAACAGTGAATTATTCTTTGTATAATCAGGGATCCAAATCCATGTCATCCACCTGTTCCCTTTTTCATATTGCCGTAAAGTTCATAAATTCTAGGAGTAGAATTAGGCTGTTCGGCTGATCAAGTCTACCTCATGATTCAATCATGGCTGATCTATCTCTCCCTCTCAACCCCATTTTCCTGAACTCCCCATAACTCCTGACACCCGTACTAATCAGGAATCTGTCAATCTCTGCCTTGAAAAGATCCATTGACTTGGCTTCCACAGCTGTTTATAGAAACATAGAAACATAGAAAATAGGTGGAGTAGGCCATTCGGCCCTTCGAGCCTGCACCGCCATTCAATATGATCATGGCTGATCATCCAACTCAGTATCCTGTACCTGCCTTCTCTCCATACCCCCTGATCCCTTTAGCCACAAGGGCCACATCTAACTCCCTCTTAAATATAGCCAATGAACTGGCCTCAACTACTTTCTGTGCCAGAGAATTCCACAGATTCACCACTCTCTGTGTGAAAAATGATTTTCTCATCTCGGTCCTAAAAGATTTTCCCCTTATCCTTAAACTGTGACCCCTTGTTCTGGACTTCCCAAACATCGGGAACAATCTTCCTGCATCTAGCCTGTCCAACCCCTTAAGAATATTGTACGTTTCTATAAGATCACCCCTCAATCTTCTAAATTCTAGCGAGTACAAGCCGAGTCTATCCAGTCTTTCTTCATATGAAAGTCCTGACATCCCAGGAATCAGTCTGGTGAACCTTCTCTGTACTCCCTCTATGGCATGAATGTCTTTCCTCAGATTTGGAGACCAAAACTGTACGCAATACTCCAGGTGTGGTCTCACCAAGACCCTGTACAACTGCAGTAGAACCTCCCTGCTCCTATACTCAAATCATTTTGCTATGAATGCTAACATACCATTCGCTTTCTTCACTGCCTGCTGCACCTGCATGCCTACTTTCAATAACTGGTGTACCATGACACCCAGGTCTCGTTGCATCTCCCCTTTTCCTAATCGGCCACCATTCAGATAATAGTCTACTTTCCTGTTTTTGCCACCAAAGTGGATAACCTCACATTTATCCACATTATACTGCATCTGTCATGCATTTGCCAACTCACCCAGCCTATCCAAGTCACCTTGCAGCCTCCTAGCATCCTCCTCACAGCTAACACTGCCCCCCAGCTTCGTGTCATCCGCAAACTTGGAGATGTTGCATTCAATCTTGGTCTTGGTTTCTTGGTCCTCCAAAATATTCCAAATGGAATATAAACTAGAGGTGGTGGAGGGAGGACTTAAGCCAGAAAGGGTTTTTGGGAAGAAAGAGATACCTTAAATTTAGTTGCATCTGGTTGGGTAACTTTAGTTGCATCTGGTTGGGTAACTCTCCCAATTCCCTCGTCCAAATCATTAATATATATTGTAAATAGCTGGGGTCCCAGCACTGAGCCTTGCGGTACCCCACTAGTCACTGCCTGCCATTCTGAAAAGGACCCGTTTACTCCTACTCTTTGCTTCCTGTCTGCCAGCCAGTTCTCTATCCACATCAATACTGAACCCCCAATACCGTGTGCTTTAAGTTTGTATACTAATCTCTTATGTGGGACCTTGTCGAAAGCCTTCTGAAAGTCCAGATACAACACATCCACTGGTTCTCCCTTATCCACTCTACTAGTTACATCCTCGATAAATTCTATAAGATTCGTAAGACATGATTTACCTTTCGTAAATCCATGCTGACTTTGTCCAATGATTTCACCACTTTCCAAATGTACTGCTATCCCATCTTTAATAACTCTAATGACTCTAGCAGTTTCCCCACTACCGATGTTAGACTAACTGGTCTGTAATTCCCCGTTTTCTCTCTCCCTCCCTTTTTCAAAAGTGGGGTTACATTAGCTACCCGCCAATCCTCAGGAACTACTCCAGAATCTAAAGAGTTTTGAAAAATTATCACTAATGCATCCACTATTTCTGGGGCTACTTCCTTAAGTACTCTGGGATGCAGCCTATCTGGCCCTGGGGATTTATCGGCCTTTAATCCATTCAATTTACCTAACACCACTTCCCAGCTAACCTGGATTTCACTCAGTGTTTAAGAAGGAACTGCAGATGCTGGAAAATCGAAGGTACTCAAAAATGCTGGAGAAACTCAACGGGTGCAGCAGCATCTATGGAGCGAAGGAAATAGGCAACGTTGCCTATTTCCTTCGCTCCATAGATGCTGCTGCACCCGCTGAGTTTCTCCAGCATTTTTGTGTACCCTGGATTTCACTCAGTTCCTCCATCTCATTTGATCCCCCGGTCCCCTGCTATTTCCGGCAGATTATTTATGTCTTCCTTAGTGAAGACAGAACCAAAGTAGTTATTCAATTGGTCTGCCATGTCCTTGTTCCCCATGATCAATTCACCTGTTTCTGACTGCAAGGGACCTACATTTGTTTTAACTAATCTTTTTCTCTTCACATATCTATAAAAACTTTTGCAGTCAGTTTTTATGTTCCCTGCCAGTTTTCTTTCATAATCTATTTTCCCTAATTAAGCCCTTTGTCGCAGGACTCTGAATTTCTCCCAGTCCTCTGGTAGGCTGCTTTTTCTGGCTAATTTGTATGCTTCATCTTTTGTTTTAATACTATCCCTGATTTCCCTTGTTATCCACGGATGCACTACCTTCCCTGATTTATTCTTTTGCCAAACTGGGATGAACAATTGTTGTAGTTCATCCATGCAGTCTTTAAATGCCTTCCATTGCACATCCACCGTCAACCCTTTAAGAATCAATTGCCAGTCTATCTTGGCCAATTCACATCTCATACCCTCAAAGTTACCTTTCTTTAAGTTCAGAACCCTTGTTTCTGAATTAATTATGTCACTCTCCATCCTAATGAAGAACTCAACAAAAATTATGGTAATGAATTCCACAGATTCACCAGCCTCTGACTGAAGAAATTCCTTCTCATCTTCTTCCTAAAGGTATTGAGGCTATGGCCTCTAGTCCTAGTCTCTCACAGTCGTGGACACATTCTCTCCACCTCGACTCTATCCAGGCCTTCCACTATTCGGTAAGTTTCAATGAGGCCCGCCCACTCATCCTTCTAAACTCCACAGAACCAGTGTTATCAAACGCTTATCATATGTTAACCCAATCATTCCTGGGATCATTCTTGTACACCTCCTCTGGACCCTCTCCAACGCCAACACATCCTTCCTCAGTTATGGGGCCCAAACTGGGTAAAGCGACTGGGTTGGTGCCAACCTCTATAACTTGGAATCTGGCTTACCTTGGTTGTGCTCGTCATGGTCTGATTACCAGTCACCGGTCCATTGAGATATGAACCACTCCTCTCCGGAACTGATGATATGTCACTGGTTTCACCATCAACTGCTACTGAAATTCCAGGACTGTCTTCTTTACCCTTACTCCTCAATCCCTCAGACACTCCCTGTGTAACCAGAGAACAAAAATCAATGAATAAAACCAAAATAAGTTCCAGTGCAAAAATTGAAATGAACTTTTTCTGATCTGCTAAATACGAGCTGCATTATCGCTAATAGTCAATCAAAGTGTTTGTAAAATAAATCTTGAAATTGACCAAAATAAAATAAAAGCAGTGCCAGGGTGAAATATCATTAGAATCTAAAATAGGACGGTGGGGATCTTTGCCACAATGGGGATGGATGTCAGACATGGAAGGAACAAACCCCATGGCAGCCAAAGAACAGCTGGACGTTCTCCTCGTGACTGCGTGGATTTTCTCCGGGTGCTCCGGTTTCCTCCCACATTACGAAGACGTACAGGTTTGTAGGTTAATTGGCTTGGTGTATGTCTAAATTGTCCCTAGTGTGTGTAGGGTAGTGTTGATGTGCGGGGATCGCTGGTCGGCGTGGACTCGGTGGGCCGAAGGGCCTGTTTCTGCGCTATATCTCTAAAACTAAAAGCTACATGAGAACTTTCCATGGAGATGTGGGGAAAACACTGGGGAAATTGGGTCACAGTGACTCTCTGCCCCAATGAGTCTGCACCATGAGTGGCCACACTTCTGTCCAAACTGCAAGATTATCAGAGGGCAGAAATCAGTGCTATTCTAATATAAATTGTATTAAAAAGCTACAATCAATCATGGAATGATGATCTGTTTTCAATAATCTCAAACATAACATTTGTGTAAATGTGTGCAGGACATTAGTATCAGACTGGACACCTCATTACAGAGTCATGCAACAGGGAAACAAGCCGCACATTGTGGGCTGAAGGGCCTGTTCCGGTGCTGTACTGTTTTTCATTCAGCCTACTCTGCATGCACAGAACAATAAACGTACAGCGCTTTCAGAAAGTATTCAGAACCCTTCACTTTTTCCACATTTTGTTACATCCTTATTCTAAAATGGATTAGATTCATTCATTTTTTATAATAAATCTACACATTACCCACCATTAAAAAAGCAAAAACATGTTTTGCAAAGTAATTAAAAAGAAATAACTGAAATATCACATTTACTTAAGTATTCAGACCCTTTACTCAGTACTTTGTTGAGGCACATTTGGCAGCGATTACAGCCTCAAGTCTTTTTGGGTATGACGCTACAAGCTTGGCACACCTGTATTTGGGTAATTTCTCCCATTCTTCTCTGCAGATCCTCTCAAGCTCTGTCAGGTTGGATGGGGAGCGTCGCTGAACAACTACTTTCAGGTCCCTCCTGAGATGTTCAATCGGGTTCAAGTCCGGGCTCTTGTTGGGCCACTCAAGGACATTGACAGACTTGTCACAAATACAATACAATACAATACAAAGCACTTTATTCGTCCCCGAGGGGCAATTTAAAAGGGCGCATTACAGTAGCTTCTAAAAAAAAAATTAAAAAAAAAAAAAAAAAAAAAAAAAAAAAAAGAGACACAATCAACAAACATAAGCAGCACGCATACTGCACAATCAACCAACACACGCATCTCACAGACACACTGCACAATCACACAACACACACAGCACATCTACATTCAACACATAGTAATAATCTTCAACACATAGTAACATCCTCTAAAGTGCTTCCTTACTGCTTCAACCAGAAAGTGCCTATAGAAGGCCATTTCACTTCACATGTTCGAGTCAGTGATCAGCATTAAAAAGCAGGACAGCCCTGGGGATGAAGGTTGCCTTCCTCCTCTGTGTCCGGCAACCCGGACAGCGAAGTCTGCGTCCTGAGGGGAGCCACTCAAACTCAGGAAACAGGATGTGAGAGGGGTCCTGAAGAATCCTGCGTGTCAACCTCCCAGACTGTTGGTCGCATAGAGCAGCGAGAG
This sequence comes from Malacoraja senta, assembly GCA_038087875.1. Classification (NCBI taxonomy): domain Eukaryota; kingdom Metazoa; phylum Chordata; class Chondrichthyes; order Rajiformes; family Rajidae; genus Malacoraja; species Malacoraja senta. The sequence continues at coordinate 6,857,117 of CM075985.1, read as the reverse complement.
TTCGGACGGGCTGCTCAATGATTTTGAGCAGACCTTGACCACATTCAACAGGCGGTTTCTGTTTTGCAGGGTGATGGAGTGGAACCAGCTAGTGAAAGAGAAAGTTATTACATTTTCAATGAATGCGTAGTAGAATGTGGTGAGAATGTCTTTGTTAATCCCAAATGACTTCAGCTTCCTGAGTAGGTACTGTCTCTGATGGCTGCGTTGTCTTGGCTGTGTGCTTAGGTTCATTGTCCTGTTTGAAGGTGAACCTCTGCCCCTGTCTGAGGTCCAGAAAGCTCTGGAGCAGGTTTTCATCAAAGATCTCTCCATACTGTGCTACCACCACCATGCTTCACTGTAGTATGATATGGTATTTGCCAAGTGATGAGCAGTGCCTGGTTTCCTCCAGACATGACGCTTGGCATTGTGGCCAATTTTGGTTTCATCAGACCAGAGAATATTGTTTCTCATGCCTTTTGGCAAACTCCAAGTGGGCTGTCATGTGCCTTTTACTGAGGAGTGGCTTCCGTCCGGTCACTCTACCATAAAGGCCTAATTGGTGGAGTGCTGCATATATAGTTGTCCTTCTGGAAGGTTCTCCCATCTCCACATAGGAACTCTGGAGCTCTGTCAGAGTGACCATCGGGTTCTTGGCCACCTCCCTGAACAAGGCCCTTCTCCCCCGATTGCTCAGTTTGGCTGGGCGGCCAGCTCATTGAAGAGTCCTGGTGGTTCAACTGTGGGACCTTATATAGACAGGTGTGTGCCTTTCCAAATCATATCCAATCAATTTAATTTACCACTGGTGGACTCCAATCAAGTTGTAGAAACATCTCAAGGATATTCAATGGAAACAGGATGGACCTAAGCTCAATTTTGAGTGTCATAGCAAAGGGTCTGAATACTTATGTAAATGTGATTTTTCAGTTATTTCTTTTTAATTACTCTGCAAAATTTCTAAACACCTGTTTTCGCTTTTTCATTCTGGGGTATTGTGTGTAAATTGATGATAAAAAAAAATAATGTAATCCATTTTAAAATAAGGCTGTAACGTAACAAAATGTGGAAATAGTGAAGGGATCTGAATACTTTCTGAATGCACTGCACATCTAAGCTAATCGCATTGTTTCCTTTTGAATCTCCAATAGCTTCACCTGATTTAATTGATATCTCTCAGCACTCCATGCTCCCAGTTCTTTGGGTGCATTCCATAAGCCCAAACCTAAGGTTGACTGCTGTTCTAATTGACGCCAGCGTGTCACCTCTGTGGCAGTGCTACTTAAAGAGAGCCAAGACAAAGCCCAAGCCAACCCTGGGAACTTATCCAAGGTATTCAAGGTATTTTTTATTAGTCACATTCACATACACCCAGGTGTAGTGAAGTGAAATGCTTTTTGCCATTTTGCAGCACACAAAAAAGAGAATACAGACAACACCAAGATAGTCTTAACACTGAACATCCCCCCACAATGGCTCCCACCATGAGGGAAGGCACAAAGTCCAGTCCCCAACCCCAGTTCACCCATAGTCGGGCTCATTGAGGCCTCCACAGTTGCCTCTACGGAGGCCCGATGTTCCAGGCCGTTCTCGCCGGGTGATGTTGCTCCGGCGTCGGGAGAGTCCTGCCAGCGGCCTGGGAACCCTGGAACGGCCGAATCCTTTGTAGATTCCCTTGAATTTGTTGGAGATGTATTGAATTCCTAGATGCTCCACACCAGTGTGAATGGCCATCACCTTCCAAAAAGCAGTGTACTCCTGATTTCTGGGCGTACTCCCACACTGGGCTTTGACTGGGATCCCAACCATTGTCCCTTTTCATTGCTCTCTCAGATATGTTGAACTCTTGTAAAGGGCAATATTGAAATTTGTCATCCAAAGTGGTCATTGGTATGCTGTTAATGGTTCTAAAGTTCTGAAGGCCTGTGCAGAACAACTCACTGGAGTGTATGTAGACATCTTCAATCTGTCTTTAAACCAAGCAGTGGTCCCCCGTATTTTTAAATTTTCCACCATCGTACCAGTTCCAAAAAAACCAAATCCATCCACCCTGAATGACTTCAGGCCAGTGGCACTCACGCCAGTTGCCATGAAGTGTCTAGAAAAACTGGTTCTCACACATATCAATCACATGGTCCCGGGCACGATCGACCCCCTCCAGTTCGCCTACCGCCCTAACTGCTCAGTGGACGACGCAGTGGCCATTGCTCTACACCACATCCTGCAACACCTGGACAGCAGAGGAACATACGTCAGAACGCTGTTCCTGGATTATAGTTCGGCTTTTAATACCATTCGCCCGGGCAGGCTGATTGAGAAGCTGACAGACCTCGGCGTCCCGACTCCCACCTGCAACTGGATCTTGGATTTCCTGACTGAAAGACCACAGGTGGTGAGGATGGGAAGGAGGGTGTCTGCAGAGCTCACTGTCAGCACAGGATCACCACAAGGCTGCTGTCTCAGTCCCAAACTTTTCACCCTGTACACACACGACTGTGTCTCCACCCAGGAAAATACCATCATTATTAAGTATGCGGATGACATCACCATCCTGGGCCTCATCAAGGGGGGGGACAAGTCGGGCTACAGGAATCTGGTGAATGACATTCTTGCCTATGGTGAGGTGAACGACCTAAGCCTCAACACAGACAAGACAAGAGAAATAATAATGGACTTCAGAAAAAATCCACCCCCCCTGCAGCCCCTCATCATCAAGGGGACTGTGGTGGAGAGGGCTGATAGTTACAGATACCTGGGATTACAAGTAACATCAGATCTGAACTGGACTTTGAACACTGCCGCAACAGTGAAAAAAGCCCAGCAGAGACTGTACTTCATCAGGCTGCTCAGAAAAGCTGGTCTGCACCGTCGCCCTCTCACCCAGGTCTACAAAGGACTGATAGAGAGCATCCTCACCACAGGCATCACGGTGTGGTATGGAAACACTACACAGACAGAGAGGAAGGCTCTGCAAAGAGTCATAAAGACTGCAGAGAGGATTATCAGAACGGAACTTCCCTCCATGGAAACAATCTACACACAGCGCTGTCAAAAAAGAGCAGAGAGAATCATCAGCGACACACTACATCCAGCTCACTCCCTGCTCAAACACAAAAACTGCACATACAACCTCAGGCACAGACGAGCGGACAGCATCGCCACAAACAGAACACGCTTTTTCAAGAGCTTCTTCCCTGCCACAGTGAGACTCTTGGCCAAAACAAAATGAACTGATGTCCTGACCCACCTCATAACATATCATAGTATATGTGTTTATAGTTTATAGATTATGTGTCTTTCTGTGTGTCTTTTTAACTTGACTTGACTCTCTGAACAACCGCACAAGAATTCCTATGTGTGTAAGCACAAATGGCAAATAAAGTTTTTGATTTGATTTGATTTGATTTGATTTGATAATGGACAAATAGATCCTATTCTAATATTCCTCATGTGGACAATGATAAAAATAGTATATGTTGCAGCTTATCTAGAGAGAATCTCAAATGTACTTTGTCTGAATTTTATGCAAACTCTAGAAACGCAATCCTTGTGTGATTTGAATGTCTTGGAATATGGTGCATTTGTTGTAATCGGTGTATCTGATGTGCATCATCAGCACTGTGGTGTGCATAGCCACTTTCCATGTAACCACCTTATAACCTCCTGCAACACAGAAGCAAAAAGCTACAAGTGTGACATACTCTGCATTCCCCATGTCTACATACGGTGGCTTGCAAAAGTTTTCATACCCCTTGAACTTTTCCACATTTTGTCACGTTACAACCACAAACGTAAATGTATTTTATTGGGATTTTATGTGATAGACCAACACAAAGTGGTGCATAATTGTGAAGTGGAATGAAAATTATACATGGTTTTCAAATTTTTTTACAAATAAAAAACTGAAAAGTGTCGCGTGCAAAAGTATTCAGCCCCACTGAGTCAATACTTTGTAGAACCACCTTTCGCTGCAATTACAGCTGCAAGTCTTTTTGGTGTATGTCTCTACCAGCTTTGCACATCTAGAGACTGAATTTTTTGCCCATTCTTCTTTGCAAAATAGCTCAAGCTCAGTCAGATTGGATGGAGAGCGTCTGTGAACAGCAATTTTCAAGTCTTGCCAGAGATTCTCAATTGGATTTAGGTCTGGACATTGATTGGGCCATTCTAACACATGAATATGCTTTGATCTAAACCATTCCATTGTAGCTCTGGCTGTAGGTTTAGGGTCGTTGTCCTGCTGGAAGGTGAACCTCCGCCCCAGTCTCAAGCCTTTTGCAGACTCTAACAGGTTTTCTTCCAAGATTGCCCTGTATTTGGCTCCATCCATCTTCCCATTAACTCTGACCAGCTTCCCTGTCCCTGCTGAAGAAAAGCATGCCCACAGCATGATGCTGCCACCACCATGTTTCACAGTGGGGATGGTGTGTTCAGGGTGATGTGCAGTGTTAGGTTTCCGCCACACATAGCGTTTTGCATTTAGGCCAAAAACTTCAATTTTGGTCTCATCTGACCAGAGCACCTTCCTCCACATGTTTGCTGTGTCCCCCACATGGCTTGTGGCAAACTGCAAACGGGACTTCTTATGGCATTTTTTTCAACAATGGCTTTCTTCTTGCCACTCTTCCATAAAGGCTCGATTTGTGGAGTGCACGACTAATAGTTGTCCTGTGGACAGATTCTCCCACCTGAGCTGTGGATCTCTGCAGCTCCTCCAGAGTTACCATGGGCCTCTTGGCTGCTTCTCTGATGAATGCTCTCCTTGCCCAGCCTGTCAGTTTAGGTGGACGGCCATGTCTTGGTAGGTTTTGCAGTTGTGCCATACTCTTTCCATTTTCGGATGATGGATTGAACAGTGCTCCGTGAGATGTTCAAAGCTTGGGATTTTTTTTATAACCTAACCCTGCTTTAAACTTCTCCACAACTTTATCCCTGACCTGTCTGGTGTGTTCCTTGGGCTTCATGATGCTGTTTGTTCACTAATGTTCTCTAACAAACCTCTGAGGCCTTCACAGAACAGCTGTATTTATACTGAGATTAGATTACACACAAGTGGACTCTATTTACTAATTAGGTGACTTCTGAAGGCAATTGGTTGCACTGGATTTTATTTAGGGGTATCAGAGTAAAGGGGGCTGAATACTTTTGGACGCGACACTTTTCAGTTTTTTATTTGTAAAAAAATTTGAAACCATGTATCATTTTCCTTCCACTTCACAATTATGCGCCACTTTGTGTTGGTCTATCACATAAAATCGCAATAAAATACATTTACGTATGTTGTTGTAACGTGACAAAACATGGAAAAGTTCAAGGAGTATGAATACTTTTGCAAGCCACTGTATGTAAGTGAGTCTGACAAAGTGAGAATTTTAAAATTAGTGTCTTCTTGCTCAAATCCTACCTGACATCAACCTTCCATAAAACCGATGACCTCCCCAACACACAGCTATTCTGAAATCCAGCTCTACACTTTGGGGTTTCCTCCATTTCAAGGGCCCCAACTCCAGGTTAAGTTTAGATCCCTTATGTCTGAGTTCTGAAATTAATTCCTTAAAATATAACCAGTCACCCACTGATCCCCTCCCCACCACACTCTTTCTCCTCCTTTAAGACGGCTGTAAAGGGCCTGTTCCACTTTCACGACCTAATTCACGACCTTTTTTACTCGTGGACATTTTTCATCAGGCTAGAAAGACGCCCCGACCTACTTGATGCCACGAGTACCTCCGACTAGCATCACGACCTACCTACGACCTCCTATGTCCTTGTGACGACCATGCTGCGAGTATGAGTCAAGGGCAAACTCGGCAGAGGTCGTGAATTAGGTTGTGAAAGTGGGACAGGCCCTTAAGACATCTTTAAACACGCCAAACATTTCTGCTGCCTATCTGGTCTATACTTCCAGTACCATTTCCAGGACTTTGAGGTAATCCTCCAGTTTCAGCCCACCAGTAATTTATAAATGTTTACCATTATAAATTTTATTTTTTTCTTTGTTCGGCTGTTACCTTCACTCTTACACCATGCAATGAAGTACTTCCACTCAGTACTGAAGTCATTACATGGGCTTCGTCCAGATGGGCAAAATCTGGTGTATCTGAGTCGAACTCCTCCACCACCTCTTGCCTTTCAGAGAGAGATTGGCTAGCAAGGTTGTACTTCAGGGATGAGCCCTGTACCTGAATCAAGAGGCGAAACAAAAACTCATTTTTAAAAGGTGCTATCTGATCTTGCTGAAGTTACATTAGATTAATTCTGAATAACTACTAAATTACATGGAAGACAATATCTTGAAAATTAGATGGATTTGCACCTTCTAGATTTTTACATGCAAAATGATGTAAACCTCACATAGATTGTACCAACAATCATTCCAGCTGAAATCGTTCCAGCAGAAAATTGGTCTCGACATTCGAAATGTCTAGACCAATTCTACCTCCTCTTGTCTTTCGGGCTTGCAGTGTCTTATTTCTCCCTTACTGATGTAGGAGCCCAAAGGTGCAACATACTATCTTCATGGATCAGCATCAGTATACATTGCACTCACTTGTTGCTGCAGCCATAAAGGGACCTGATTATCTTCAAATACTGTGTCAGGATGCATGGCAGAGATAGTTGCAAGCTGTTGGAAAGAACTGTGGTGAGCACATACTGAGTGATGGTGGCTTGTCCGCCACTTCAGGCACAAGAATTTGGCTCAAGGCCTTTTCCTAGAATTTCACATATCCCCCTCCCCTCTCTTCCCCACACCTTCCTTTCTTCATTCCCCGCCCCTATGCCCAACCTGGACTCGCACATATTTCACCCCTCCCCCTCCACCTACATTCCTTCCTCTGGTTTCACAATTCGCAACTCTTCAATTATTTTATCTCACACCTATCTTTTCATCGCTAGGCTTTGTCCAACCAACAGCCTATGAAAAATCCCCTTTGCCTGTGTTAACCTGTTACTTGCCATGCTTTGTCCTGCTCATCCTCTCTTCATAAGATTATATCATGTGATAGGAGTCGAATTAGGCCATTCGGCCCATCAAGTCTACTCTGCCATTCAATCATGGCTGATCTATCGCTCCATCCTAACCCCATTCTCCTGTCTTCTCCCTTAATCCCTGACACCCTTCTTCTAGCTTTCTCCATCCTTCCTCCCCGCTACAGCAGTCTGAAGAAGGGTTCCGCCCCAAAACATCCCCTGCCCATGTTCTCCAGGGATGCTGCCTGACCCGATGAGTTACTCTAGCACTTTGCGTCCCTTTTGTAAACCAGCATCTGGAGTTCCTTGATTCAACATAGCAGAGGAGCTCTTGATAATCCCTCACATGCTAGATTGCATCTCTCCAGCAGTGTTTTTGAGTTATCAATAATACATAGGGAACCATAGGGATTGTGTTTAATATATATAAGGAATAAATAGCATCATTTAATGTACAAAAAAGTAATGGGAATCAGGACTTCAATGATAAGAAACAAACTATTCTCCATTAAAATTCCAATAAAATCGATACATATCAGACAAAATCTGCTTCAACTCACTTTTAATTCATCCACCTGTTTAAAATGATGGATTTTCCCTGTAGTCTTATCTTTTTTGGAACTTGTGAGCTGCTGAAGAACTTCCTCCATTCCATTTTGAAGAAGTCTATCAATTAATTCTTTTAAAAGAGATAGCTGCAAAATACATTTCATAATTAATATGTGGTTTCAGTCACCTATGATCTCCAATTTGCAGTATGAATGGAATGTATACATGATTGTTTTATGGAAAAGATTGTAAGCTCATTCTTGCTTTATCCTTTTATAACTCAACAGTTTTAAGAATATTCAAACCAACAAACTGGACCATAGGACAGTATCCCAGTTGGGGCACCAATGACCATAAGTTTAGCAATGTTATGTAATTACAAGAAAGACACAAAATGCTGGAGTACTTCTGCGGGACAGGCAGCATCTCTCGAGAGAAGGAATGGCTGATGTTTTGGGTCGAGAACCTTCTTCATAGTCTGAAGAAGAGTCTCGACACAAAACGTCACCCACTCCTTCGCTCCAGAGATGCTGCCTGTCCCGCAGAGGTACTCCAGCATTTTGTGTCTATCTTCGGCATCTGCAGTTCCTTCAAACACATTATGTAAATACAATATTGACCATACTCCAAAAATGGCTGTAATACACTTGGGATACTCTTGTGATATACAGGTTTAGAGTTTAGAGATACAGCATGGAAACATAGAAATTAGGTGCAGGAGTAGGCCATTCGGCCCTTCGAGCCTGCACCGCCATTCAATATGATCATGGCTGATCATACAACTCAGTATCCCGTACCTGCCTTCTCTCTATACCCTCTGATCCCTTTAGCCACAAGGGCCACATCTAACTCCCTCTTAAATATAGCCAATGAACTGGCCTCGACCACCCTCTGTGGCAGAGAGTTCCAGAGATTCACCACTCTCTGTGTGAAAAAAGTTCTTCTCATCTCGGTTTTAAAGGATTTCCCCCTTATCCTTAAGCTGTGACCCCTTGTCCTGGACTTCCCCAACATCGGGAGCAATCTTCCTGCATCTAGCCTGTCCAACCCCTTAAGAATTTTGTAAGTTTCTATAAGATCCCCTCTCAATCTCCTAAATTCTAGAGAGTATAAACCAAGTCTATCCAGTCTTTCTTCATAAGACAGTCCTGACATCCCAGGAATCAGTTTGGTGAACCTTCTCTGCACTCCCTCTATGGAAACAGGCCCTTCAGCCCACCCAGTTCACGCCAACCATTGAGCACCTGTTCACACTAGTTCTATCACATATAAAACAGTGCATGGGACACTGGCAACATTTGATAACATACTTAAATCCCTTCAAAAGATGATGCTTTTCACAATGAACCAGTGACCCTGCAACTTGGAACCGTAACAACTTAAGGACCTGTCCCACTTTCACGACGTAATTCACGAATTCTCCCGAGTTATCCCCTGATTCAAACTTGCAGAATGTTCGTAACGAGTCGTGGATATAGCGTAGCGGCTCGTTATGCTAGTCGTAGGTACTCGTGGCATCAGGTAAGTAGGGAGGTTTTTTCCAGCCCGATATAAAATGTCCACGAGTAAAAAAATGGTCAGGATGAAAGAATCAAGTCGTGAAAGTGGCCAGGCCCTTTAGTTTCCAACTGTCTTTAACTTATGGCCCCCTTACTTACAAATAGGCCCCGACCTCAGGTGTTTCACAGACAAAGAGGACTTTACGTTTTGTTGCCTTTCCCCACAGTGACATTTTTGATTCTGTTGTGGGGGGACGTTCTTGTTGAATTCTATAATGTGTCATGTCAATTTTCTGAATTTTTAATTTTTCTATGGATGTACGGAAACTTTATTATTTCTTTTATGTAAAGCACTTTGGTTTCAACTCGAGTTGATTTAAACGTGCTATATAAATAAAATTTACTTACTTACTTACTTACTTAAATATCTACTTTGTTGCTTTGTAACAGGGCAAGAGAAGTCTCCTCTGTAGAATGCAATTGGGCATGAGTGAACTAAAGTGGATGCATTTTTGCTCTGATATGCTGATGTTTATATCTCAAGATGGATTTTCTAATTGTAAATGTATTTAGCATATGTAAGTAATTAAATAATTAAGGAAATATCAATAATAATCAAACTAAACATATAATTCCTGGAATGTATTCAAGAGCACAAATGCGTTTGAATCATTCCATGGTGAGATGGGTGTGGCTCAAGTGATTCACACTCTCACTTCTGAAACTAATTCAAGTCCTACTTCCCACACAAATCTCTAGCTAAATATTCCACTGTAATATTCAGTGAGTGCTTCACTGTCAGAGGTTTTATATTTTGGATAAGACATTAATCCGAGGCCCTAACAATTTTGTAAGTTGAATGTGAAAGATCTCATGGTACAAGGAGAGCAAGGGAGTTTTCCTAGTGTCCTTTCCAATATAGATCCCACAGACAATGTTACTAGAGACAGAATTACTGAATTACTGGGTGTTACCACATTACAATTCAGGGAGCCAATTTGGTATTGTTATGTAAATACAATATTGACCATACTCCACAAATAGCTGTAAAACACTTGGGGTACTGTTTTGATATACAGGTTTAGAATTTAGAGATACAGCGTAGAAACAGGGCCTTCGGCCCACCCAGTCCACGCCAAACATTGATCACCCGTTCACACAAGTTCTATGTTCTCCCTCTTTTTTTTATCCACTACCTACACACTAGGGGCAATTTACACAGGCCAATTAACCAACAAACATACATGCATGCCTTTGAGATGTGGGAAGAAACCGGAGCACCCGGAGGAAACCCATGCAGTCACAAAGAGAACATGCAAACTCCACACTGACAGCACCTGAGGTCATGATTGAACCTGGGTCTCTGGCGGTGTGAGGCAGTGGCTATACCAGCTGCGCAATTGTGCCATCCTCATGCAAGTCTTTTTCACATCTGTACACTCTTAAGCTTTTGTACTTTTTACATAAACATATTAATCATGATTTTTCTGCTTACCAAACTACTTGAAAGTTTCCATCATCGTTTCCTACTGGTTTTATTTATAATTATTTACTTCCTTGCAATATATATTCATTTATAGATTTGAACAAATTAGTAGTGACGAATTTGTGCAGACTAGTTTATTCCTGCTGGTAAATTCCTGTACCACATTCTTTAGGCAAGGTGGACTGCTGTCTGAAACAGGTATTAGGCACCTGGATTACATTAACAGGCCTAAAAAACTGTAGAAATTGCCCAGTAAAAACAATTGCCCCTAGTTTAAAGTCTTGGTTTCTAGAATCGGTAATTTCAACAGTTTAAAAATAAGTCACAAGAATATAAAAATGGGACAATGTCCATGTAAATTGATCACAAACATGTTCACTCATAAACTGGTAGATTTCTATCCTTTCCAAGAATTGAAAACAGGCATAATGGAATACCAATTGATCATGCTGTCACAAATAGAAATTATTTGACTGTGGTCTTGAAATAGGGCAAATGATCGCCACATTGGTGTTGTTATTGCCACATGTGTTGTTATGGATCGCCACATTGGTCTATGTTTCTATGTTACTTTAGACATGTACATAGAGATACTACTGGATTAGTTAAGATGATTGATGCTCCTAATTCTAAACCATCTACATACCTTTATACCATAAATGTCAAAAAGCTTCTCTAAATCCTGTAAGAACAAAAAGAAAAATGAATTTAAAAAACATTGACTGGGTTAACACAGCAAGCTATAGTACTTTCAGGTCAGCAAAACAGGCAGTCTTTAAAGTTGATAGAATGAAACAAAAAATAAGAAGTTTTTAGTAGGAACTTCATTTTGTCTGTTGTATAATTATGGGCCTGTCCCACTTACGTGACTTTATCGGTGACAGCCGATAGGTCGTTGCAGGCCACCGAAAATTTTCAACATGTTGAAAATCCAGCGGCGACCAGAAAGACGCTGCGACTCTTTGGGCGACTGAGGAGACTACTCACGACCATAAAGGTGATACACCGGCGACATGACGCGGGGTGAAGCCTGTATGGTCATGAGTAGTCGCCCAAAGAGTCATACCTTGTTTTGGTCACTGCTGGATTTTCAACATGTTGAAAATTTTCGACAACCTGCAACGACCTATGACAGGTGCCGGCAGTCGCTGAAAAAGTCGCGTAAGTAGGACAGGCCCATAAGAGACCGAAATACTGTGCTTTAGCTAGATTGAGGAGACTGCAAAACCAGTTACCTCAGATGAGGCAATTATTAAAGTGCTGCCATACCTTAATATCAACTCCTTTTCCTTGTTGTCCAGGATCACCCTTAAAAAAAAAAGTGATTTGTTAAAATATTGGAGGAAAACGTTAGAGAATGCACAATCAAGCAATCTTTTTTGTGTCCTTTTTAGAGAGCAATGTGGGATGGGTATAGGAGCTGCACTGGTAGATGGATTACAATGAGGGGGAAGGAGGATGGCACCATGTGCAATTGTCACCTCTATGGGAAGTAACTTCAGTTTCAGTTTCGTTTATTGTCACGTGTCCTGAGGTACAGTGAAAAGCTTTAGTTGTGTACTATCCAGTCAGCAGAAAGACAAAATGTGATTACAATCGAGCCATTTACAGTGTTTAGATACATGATAAGGGAATAATGTTTAATGCAAGCTAAAGCCAGCAAAGTCTGATCAGGGATAGTCCACAAGTCCCAAAAGAGGTATATAGTAGTTCAGCACTGCTCTCTGGTTGTGGTAATCACAGAGCCAGCATGTGGGGTTTTATGAGGTTGGCAATCAGGGAGCTGATTTTGGGGATTCGGAGAATTGTAGGACATGGATTGAGAGGCGAGTGTTAGGAGCAGCTGTGTGGTGTTGGGGCAATTGAAAAGTTGGAATTGAGACTGGCGGATGAGGCAATCAGTGCCCTGATTGAAGTTGGTGGGATGCCACAAGATAGAAGGCAAGTCATATGGCTTAACTTGGTGGGCTTTAGTGAAACAGCACCATGAAAATTATATTGAACGGGAAAGATGTTATGTGGTGTAATTCTAACATGGCATTGCATCAAACAAATGTGTGACTCATGCTGCGAAATTTCCAGTGCATAACAAATCAGCGTTGACATGCTGTTCTTGCTGATCGTTTTGAGTCCATTTTCGATCCTAAAATTAGCTGTGAAATATGATTAAAGTTTGTGCATCACAGGAAAGACCAGCAGTTAATGATACAAAAAGTAGAAATGCTGCGGGTACTTAGCAATTCACAGAACCCTTATAAGAGAGAAATAGGGGCAATGCTTAATGGCCCTGTCCCACGGGCAGGCGGTTACTGGCGGTGAAGCGCGGCGTCGCCGGAAGCGGGGACCGCGCGGCTACCGTGAGAGCGCCGCGCATATGCCGCGGGAGCGCCGCACGGATGCCGCGCGGGGGCCGAGTGATCTCCGTACGGCCGGTCCCACGAGCTTGCGGTAAGTAAAAAAAAAAATTAAACCTTACCGGAAGCTGTTGCCGCGCGTGTGCCGGGTGGTCACCGCACGGCCTGTCCCACGGGCCAACTGGAATGGACGCCGCAACGCGCTACGCGATGACGTCAATTCGGCTCGCGGCGCTGTGGCGGTGCTAATGGTGCTCACGGCGCACTGGCGGCGGCTGTGGCGGTGCTCGTGCCGCACTGGCGGTGCTCGTGCCGCACTGGCGGCGGCTGTGGCGGTGCTCGTGCCGCACTGGCGGTGGCTGTGCGGTAGGACAACATTTTTGACCGTTGTCGACTTTTTGTGAGCGGTGTGCGTGGGACCGACCCCGCGGGCCATGCGCAGTCTCTGGCGGTCCACGAGCGGTCCCGACTTCCTGCTTCACCGCCAGTAACCGCCAGTAACCGCATACCCGTGAGACAGGCCTTTAAAGTTGAGGAATCTCCAAGAAATCTGATTCATTGAATCTATTTCTCTCTGCATAAATGCTGCTTGATCTGCTGAGTATCCCTGGCTTTTTATGTTCTCATTTTGCATTTCTAGCATCTGCAGCAGTTTTGCTTTTCTGTGCTTAATGGTTATGGTTGTAGGATATGTGCTGGTTTGGACTCCAGGGAGAACCATTCTTCTTTTAGGGAACTTTGTAGTTTCTTGCTGAACATTTAACATTTTAAACAACATTGTTTCACTCCACTGTAATTTCCAGCAAAATTGGTTATCCCAAGTTTTCACTCAGTCTTTCTTCCAGTCCCCTTTGACAACCCTAAGACCCTTTGGAATAACTTTACTAATAGGCAATATCACCCAAAAGAACAGAATGGACCTTCAGTTTAATACCTTTAAGTATCATACAAGTAGCTCAAGCCAGTATTATATCAGCTATAAAACGGAAACATTTAAGCTGCTGTGAAATTCAATTAAAGATTTGCAGACGACACCACCATTGTGGGCCGGATATCAAATAACGATGAGACGGAGTACAGGAAGGAGATTGAGAACCTCGTGTCCTGGTGTCGAGACAACAATCTTTCTCTCAATGTCAGCAAGACATAATCGACTTTCGGAAGCGAAGCAGTACACATACCACAGTTTACATTGATGGTTGAAAACTTCAAATTCCTTGGAGTCAATATCACCAACAACTTCTCCTGGACCCCTCATATTGAAGCAACGACCAATAAAGCACACCAACACCTCTACTTCCTTAGAAGGCTTAGGGAGTTTGGCATGTCCCCTGCAACTCTTACCAACTTCTACAGATGCACCATAGAAAGCATTTTATCAAGAAGAATCACAGCTTGGTTTGGGAACAGCTCCATCCAAGACCACAATAAATTGCAGCGAATTGTGGATGCAACCCAGACCATTACACAAACCAACCTCCCTTCCATTGACTCAATTAGCCCCATAGCAGAAGCGTCCACGTCGCGGGGCTGGAAACTGGAAGTATCCTGAGCTAATTCTGCTACCACCATCATCAGTGATGGCTTCCACTGATTGTCGCCGGAAGCTTGCATCCATTTCAGGACGGACGATGACAGCCATGTCAACATTTGAAGCATGGAAGATGGACAGGAAAGAAGAAAGAAGATTGTCTCAATTTATACCTCAGCAGCATAATCAAGGATGAGTCGCACCCTGGCCACTCCCTCTTCCATCAGGCAAAAAGGTATGGAAATGTAAAAACGCACACCACCAGATTCAGGGACAGTTTCTTCCCAGCTGTTATCAGACTACAGAATCATCCTACCACAACCAGTGCTGAACTACTATCTACTTCTTTGATGATCCTCGGACTATCCTTGATTGGATTTTGTTGGCTTTACCTTGCACTAAACGTTATTCCCTTATCATGCATCTATACACTGTAAATTGATCGATTGTAACCATGTATTGTCTTTCTGCTGAAGATAGACACAAAAAGCTGGAGTAAATCAGCGGGACAGGCAGCATCTCTGGAGAGGATGAAAGGGTGATGTTTTGGGTTGAGACCCTTCTTCAGATTCCTCCTATTGTCTTTCTGCTGACTGGTTAGCATGTAACAAAAGCTTTTCACTGTACCTCGGTACACGTGTAAATAAACTAAACTGAACTGAACTGAAAAAGTTTCCATGGACTAACAAAACCACTTACTTGTTCACCTTTGTGCCCTCTTTCTCCTTTCTCACCCTGTAGGTAAAGCAGAAAATTAAACCTCAGATCTGGAATGATTCCTCATAGTCATCACACCGAGTTTTAATAGAAATAAATTTGTTCTGGTGCAATCTTTTTCTTACATTTTAATGAACGTGCAAACTTGTTTACAAGGAGAGATTGGATAGGCTGGATTTGTTCTCACTGGGGAATTGTGGACTGCCTGCTGACCTGATGGAAGTTTATAAGATTAAGAAGGTCTTAGATAGGGTAGATAGTCAGAGTCTTTTGGCCTGGGGCAGGGGAGGGCATAAGTTTAAAGTGAGTGGGAAGAAACTTAAAGGAGAATTGAGGGACATGTTTGTCCTTGGTGTGGAGTGAACAGCCCAAAGAGGTGGTAGAGGCAAATGCATTTACGCCATTTTAATGATGTTGGACACTTTCTTGGATAGGAAAGATGTGGAGGGATGCAAGCTTAATGCAGGGAAAAAAAGGTTACCATAGAAAGGTATCACATTCAGTATGGATGAGTGAGACCTGTTTCTTTGTTGTACAGCTCAGTGGCTAATTTGCTTGTCAAAAATCATTGTATTTTGTTATTGAACAAGAAACACAAATCCTTATTCACTGAAGTAAATATCTATACACTGACATATATAAGAGCTCTGGTGACCATTATAGATTTGATATCACTTACTGGTGTCCCAGGGGGCCCAACTGGTAAAAGAATAATGGGCAAATCTGTGTAATTAAATGCATTCTCCTGCAATGAAAAAAACTGTTGAGTGCTGCCCATTGAAACATTGATAACAGAATAAAAGCCATTTATATCATTAGTTCAACTTTGAAATGTGGATAAGTATAACTACACTTTTTCCCATCATTTCCCCCAACTAAGCTGTTCCCTTGCTTAACATGTAAACCCCAGTAAAGAGGAGACGTCAGCGAGAGACCAGGCATTCCTGATGATCGGAAGGTAACGGAAACCATTTCTTCACGTACCTCATTGAAAGGTAAGGGAGGTTCCGGGGAGGCTCCTGGTCCTGGAGGTCCAGGCAAACCAGGTGACCCTTGCTCTCCTTTCAAACCGTCTTTTCCCTGATAAAAAAAGGAGACAAAAGGGAAAATATTTGAGATCAACGACATTAAAAGATCTTCATAGTCACAGTGTCCCAGAACAAATCCAACTAGTTCTTCAACTTCCCACAGTTGGAAACATTATGTGGCGACTCTTTGCATACCTTGGGTATGCAAAACAAAGAATTTCACTGTGACTCGTCACATGTGACCATAAAGTAGTAATTCATTCAAATTATTCACAAAGTCAATATACAAATTTGCTGGAGGTATGGTGACTGGTGATGGACAAGTAAATTACTGGCAGGAATATTTTGATCTCGTATTTACATCCCGACCATCATACATGTCAGTCCTCAGCCTATTTGAATCATTAGATATTATGTCAACAAATGGCCAAGAACATCACCTGCAGCTAAGAACAACTTGACAACATAGCTGTGGTGATGAAGGTTTACAACCAGACCGAGCCATGCTATTCCAGTAAAGTTACAACAATGGGATCTACCTGGCAATGTGGAAAATTCCTCAGATATGCACAGTCTACCAAAAACAGAGATTTTGTGCCTCAATGGAATAATAAGGTGATATGTTGGGATAAAGTTAAATATACTTGTCTACTGCCCAAGCAAAGAGCTGTTGTTTGTTATTGTTCATAAGTGCATAAGTTCAAAAGTGATAGGAGCAGAATTAGGCCATTTGTTCCATCAAGTCGACTCCGGAATTCAATCATGGCTGATTTATCTTTCCCTCTTAACCCCATTTTCCTGCCTTCTCCCCATAACTCCTGACTACCAGTACTAATCAAGAATTTATCTATCTCTGCCTTAAATATATTCATTGACGTGGCAATGAGCTCCACAGATTCACCACGCTCTGACTAAAGAAATTCCTTCCCATCTCCTTCCTAAAGGAACATCCTAGGTACACAAGACAGCCCACAATGCTTGTAAACCTTGTAGTCGGTTAGGTTCTGAAAATGGCATTTACAATAAAGTTAGTTTAAGATGAAACAGTTAAAGGTGACTGTCTTACATCACTTCCTGGCAGTCCTGGGCTACCCTTCAGACCCTACAGAACAAAAAAAAATAGTTACAATTTTGTAGTGATCATTTTTCCTTTCAATAATTTGATGTAAAATTATGAGGATTCCATCTGGTATGTAATATGCTGCCTGCACTGATCTGATCCATAGCAACTATGCAAATGCTGGGCATTAGAAAGTTAGAAATGTACAGGAAAGCTGGATGCTGTTTAGTCCTTCGTGTTGATGCTATCTCTCTGACAAAGCTTTCCAATTAATCCATCGTTTCTGCTCTTTATCTCATAAATCGCCTTATCATTTATTTTCGATTTGAGCAATTATCCAGTATAAATGCTTTGTTTGTATAACATTGTGAGGTACCCTGCTGATATTCCGGGAAGCATATCCGGGTAGAGCAGAGAATTAACCACATGCTGGGATAGATTTTGACAAAACAAAAAAAAATTTGTTGGCGGCTCATTTGATTTTTTTTTCCAGATACAAAAAATGGGGTGGGGGGCTAAAAGGGGAGCGTATTGATTGCCACGTAGTAGGCCAAGGATTGTGTCTCAGTATCACACAACGTCAGGAAGCTTGTTGACCCCACCCATGTCATGTCTGGCAAAAATCCAGCTGGTGCTTGCCCTTGCTCTACAGAAGATTGCCTACTATGCTAATTCCACACTTGGTATAACAATATCTCCATTACTATATTTTTATGGTTGACATTGGCGCAGTTTTTAAAATCAGTTTATCAACTCTGATCAGTGAAAACTTACGTCCTTCCCAGGTGGCCCACGTTTTCCATCAGCTCCTGGTTTACCCTGAAACAGAATATCAAACATACTGTTTGCAGAGACTGAGATAATGTGAAGAGCAATTCATCCCAGTATGAATTTCATTTATGGTTAAGAAACACGGTTTGGTTGTAGTTTAGAAATATAAATTGGAAACCGGCCCTTTGGTCCACCGAGCCCACGTCGACCCATCGATCACCCGTTCACACAGGTTCGGTGTTCTCCCATTCTCCCATGCCCTAGACACTTGGGGCAATTTACAGAGGCCGATTAACCTACAAACCTACATGCCTTTGGGATGTGGGAGAAAACCGGAGCGTCCAGAGGAAACCCACGCAGTCACATGGAGAACGTGCAAACTCCACACCGATTGTAAAATTATTTCAATTATATTTCTGTGATTGGTAAAATACAAATAATGGTTCCTGATGATGCCACTAGATGCTGTAAATTCTGGCAAAGGTTATTGCTGTCCTTCTGATTTCCATCAACAATTCCTGATAGGAGTGTTGGTCATTAGCAATGGGATGAATTTCTAAGCAATGATAATCTTCTGACATTCATCAGCTACAGTCGCATGTGAACATTGACTTCAGGTAACGTGAAGTCCATGGACCACTGACATGGATATGGAATGAAGCGGGTCTGGTGAAAGAACAGTAATATACTCACAGGAATTCCTGGAATGCCAGGGAGTCCTGGATGTCCGACAGCTCCTGGGTTGCCCTTGTGTCCTGCTAAGAACTGCATTAGGAAATACCATTAAAGTACGCATGAACTCCTGCAAGCCAAGATCTTCCCATATCCATATCAAACAATCATACTTATGATATAATACATTCTATATTAACTTTTGTCAGGATGTGAATCATGTTTAGCACCAGAACTGAAGAATGGGGAAGCCTACATGGGATATGAAAGAGATGAGCAGATGGTTTAAATGGCTCGGGGGGTGGGGGCAAAGGGCGGCACACATGATGCGTCCTTGATTTTCTCTAATCTAAAAGTTCCTTCATACCAAGAATAATTGGTAATAGATAATGTTTCAATGTATGTTTTACACCTACAGATTACTGGCATGACAAGAATGGTTAGTGCCATAATTCCATGATTCTGAAGGGAGTATCAGTAAAAGACCATCAATGATACTGCCTTGAGTTCCAGAATCTTGAATCAAGAAAGCAGATTGCAAAAGCAGCTCTTAAAATAATCTCTATCACGAGATGAAAAGTTATGGAGCTAATGGCCAACATATCCGCTGGACTGGTGGATATGGCCTATATCCTCAAATATTAACAGGTGTCTGCAGAGATGGTGGTTATGTTGATTGTAATCTACCTAAATTCTGTGGATTATAGTGTGGTTCCAGAGGATTGGAAAGTTGCAAATGCTTTTATCTATCTATTTATTTATTTATTTATTTAATTCTTTATTTCGAACAGAATAAAAGAATAAAAAGCAAGTGTGAAATAGCATACAAAAAAACTAAACAAGAATATTTATAAAGTGTCATAAACAATATCTATAAATAAATGAAATTATTTATAGATATAAATGAAATAGAATAAATGAAATAGCTTTGACGCTCGACTTTCTTACAATGGCACAGGAATATGTCATTCATTCTGCCGAGTCCATGCCAGCTCCCAGTAAAGCTATCCAGTCAGTCCCATTCCCCCTCTCCTTATTTCCCAATAGCCTTGCTACTTTCTGTCACATGTCCATCAACTCCCCTCTGATTTTCTTTGCTATTTACCTACACTGGGATGTAATTCACAGCAGCCAATCCACACATTTTAGGGAGGAGGGAGAAAACCATAGTGTTCTGTACAAAACTCACAGGTCACGGGAAGAACATGCAAACTCTATACTTTGAACCTGAGGTCAGGATCAAACCTAGGTTCCTGGAACTCTCGGAGGCAGAAGTGCTAATCGCTGTGTCAACCTGCCCATCCACTCTAATACCATGTGTTTAAGAAGGAACTGCAGATGTTGGAAAATCAAAGGTACACAAAAATGCTGGAGAAACTCAGCGGGTGCAGCAGCATCTATGGAGCGAAGGAAATAGGCAACGTTTCGGCCCGAAACGTTGCCTATTTCCTTCGCTCCATAGATGCTGCTGCACCCGTTGAGTTTCTCCAGCATTTTTGTGTACACTGTAATACCATGATGTGTACTATTCAAGAAAGGATGGAATCAAATAAAAGGAAGTGCTGAAAGGAAATGCCTAGGGTTTTCTTTAGCAGCTTCAAATGCCTGGATGTTAACATATTGGTTGACCAGTCCTAGGCTCAGAACATAGATGTAATCATGGAGGAGGTGTGCCTGTGCCTCTACTTTATTAGCAGTTTAAAGAGATTTGGCTTCTCACCGAATACTCTAACATAAACTTTCACTGATTGGCAGTATCAGAGCATGGTACGGCAATTCCAATACACAGGAACGCTGGAGGCTGCAGACAGTAGTGGAATAAGCCCAGTCCATCACCAGCACAGCCCTCCTACCATTGATGGCATCTACATGAGGTACTACTTCAAGAAGGTGGCTTCTATCATCAAGGCCTTTCCAGGCCATGCCCTTTTCTCGCTCTAACTAGAAAGCAGGAGGTACAGAAGCCAGAAGTGGCTTGTCACCAGGTCAGGAACAGTCTTCCTCGACAACAAAGTACACAAAAAACACTTTTGGACGACCGTGGGCTTGCTTTCTAATTGTGTTTAGCACTAACGTGTTTTTTTTTTGCAGTCTCTTTCCTTTTCACTCTTTTGTATTGCTTAAGTAAAATTAATTTATGATTTTTGTTTTGAGTCTAAGTGGATACGATGCTGCTACAAGCAAGTTTTTCTTTGCACCAGTACTTCATGGTATTGTGCATATGACAATAAACTGGGCTTTACTTGACTTGAATTGGAAAATGTTGGATTCCATGCTCAAGGAGGCAATAGCTAGACTTTTATGGAAACTTACATTTTGGCCAGCTTCGCCTTTCCTTCCAGCCTCACCCTATTTTTACAACAAAAAGAAAATAACGACATTTAAAAAATCACACTTTCAGAAATCCATGAACATTTAACATCCATGTGACTAACAAGAAAGATCACTGCTTTGTGCCAATTATTTATTTTGATTTCACTCAGTGCCTTCTGACCCTCAAGAATGCTAGAACGTGCTTGCATTCAATTCTGTTTCCATATCCTCTATAGAATTTTTCTCATTTAGTAATCAATGATAGCATTTTCTTGAGAGTCAGAGAACTATGAATTTGAGCCTCACTCCAGGAATTGTGTTATCATCCCTTCTGATATTCTGCCATCATCCAACAAAAAAACAGATTATTTTGTAACTGGTCAACAGGGATATATTGTGCACAAATTAGCTGCGGTGTTTCCTATATCACAATATCCTGCTGTCAATAAAGGAATTTGAATGTCCCAGGACTGTTAAAGGTATCATTTTTTCAGTGGGCGGCGCGACTCTCGTTTGCAGCGGCCTCTGCAGTCCGTCTGTCTTTTTATTATTTTTGTCTCGTTTTTATGTAGTTTTTTATTTTATTTTTTGTCGGGGTATGTGTGTGGGGGGGTGGGGGTGGGGGTGGGGGTGGGGGGGGGAAACTTTAAAATCTTTCCCCTGCACGGGAGACCCGACCTTTTCTTTGTCGGGTCTCCGTTGTCGTTGGGGCTGGGCAACGTGGAGCGGCCTCCAGCAGGAACGACCTGGGGCTCCAGTTGCGGAGCTGCGGACTACTCACCGTCGCGGGGCTGGCCGAGTCCGGAGCGGGTGGAGCTGTGGTGGAGCTGCTGCTACCCGACCCCCGGAGGTTCGGAGGCTACAACCGCGGGTCTGGCGGACGGCAACACCGGAAGCCCGCGGGTCCCCTGGTGGGAGACCGCTTTTCGGGGCTTCCGCAGCGGCGACTTCTCCCACCCGAGTTGCGGGGTTGAAGAGCACCTGGAACGGGGCTTTACATCGTCGCCCCGCGCGGCTTGGAATGGCCGCCGGACTTTGCGAGCGCGCGCCGGGGCTCTAACACCAAGACCCGGTGCGCGACCTTGCATTAACCGGCGTGGCTTTAATGGCCGCGGGATAATCACCATCGCCCGCCGGGGGCTTTGACTTTGACTTTGACATCGGGGGGGGGGAGTGCAGTGGAGAGATACGTTTTTTTGCCTTCCATCACAGCGCTGTGATGGATGTATGTGTAAATTGTGTTGTGTCTCGGGTCTTCTTCGTTTTGTAATGTATGGCTGCAGAAACGACATTTCGTTTGGACCTCAACGGGGTCCAAATGACAAATTTGTCCAAAAGACAAATAAATTGTATTGTATTGTATTGTATAATATTAATTTAATTTATTCCAGTGAAGCATAGTTATGTCATCGTTGAATTTCTGCCAATTATGCCACAGTTGAACATATAAACGCTCACCTACAAAACAAACTGTATATGCCCACGTTGCATCCAATGTCTTGATGTCTCATCACACTGAAATCTAGATATCTTTACCACAGATTTCAGTGGAATGAAAGGCATCATAAAACATGGATTGAACTGCTTGCTCTCTACACCTATAAAAATAAGTAATGTTGCATAAGGTCTTTGTAAGATCTTTTTCCCCAAACACCATCAATCTCTAGGTTTGCAGAGCAAATAGGAATTTTACATAGAGAAACCATGCTGTGCTCAAGATGGTTTGACTGGTCAGTGGCAATGTTTATTCAATGCCCATAATTACTAGACAGAGCCCCTAGTGGTTTGATGCAAACAACAACAATCATCCAAGATAGACACAAATGGTGGAGTAACTCAGCGGGACAGGCAGCATCTCTGGATAGAATGTTTTGGTTGAAGACCCTTCTTCAGACCCTTCAAAAGGCTGCCAGCATCATCAAGGACCCACACCATTCTGGCCACACACTCATCTCTCCGCTGCCATCACGTAGAAGGCACAGGAGCCTGAAATCTGCAACATCCAGATTCAGGAACAGCTTCTTCCCCACAGCCATCAGACTATTAAACACAACTTCAAACAAACTCTGAACTATAACAGCCTATTTCACTTTATCTGTTTATTGATGTGTGTGTATATATATATATATATATATATATATATATATATATATATATATATATATATATTCTGTGGTATATGGACACACTGATCTGATCTGTACTTATGACTACAATATCCTGTTGTGCTGCAGCAATGCAAGAATTTCATTGTCCTATCTGGGACACATGACAACAAACTCTCTTGACTTGACTTGAGCGTCAAGAGATACAGATCAAGGAGAATAGACCATTGTTAGTTTGGAGAAGGTGACAACAAAGCAAACAGAGATAAAATGTAATCGGTAGGACAGTCAAACTGGTCTGAGAACTGGGAAAGGGGAGGGGTGGAGAGAGAGGGAAAGCAAGGGTTATTTTACTTCGGAGTCACGTGAGTGACTACGTGAAGAACCCCGCCAGTGCGCCTGCGCGTCATTACGTCAGACGCATTGGCGCAAACGGACGCGAGGAGCAGAGCTCCTCTAGTGGAATTGTAGTTTTAAACTACAAGGTAAGTATAAACTTTTTTGGAAGTATTTCCGTGTCCGTTTGCTGTGGGTCTGTGGGGAATTTTCCACAGGCGCTATGGAAAAAACGGGCAAGGGGAGGAGGCGAGCAACTCAGCCGGTAGAAAGTCGCGAGATTGCGGTCGGCGACCAGCCGCCTCTGACCACGGTACAGTCGCCAGCAGACAGCATAGCGACTGGTGATATTGGGGCTGAAGTGAATTTAGTCAGCACCAATGGGGCAAGGCAGAGCTGATAAAAAGCTGCGGGAATGCGGTCGGTAAAGGACTGCCTCATACCCTACAACAGTCGCCGCTGGGAGCGGGGCGAACTGTGGACTTGTGCATTAAAGAAAAGAATGGAGCCAGCGTCAGTTGGGTGCTAGGCAACATACAAGTCAGGGCCATGGAGCAAGAGTCAGTTTGGGATTCACCTCCAAGGCTGGATACCACTTTCTGAGTGGATATTCCAAATGGATAACCTGTACACAGGTTGCTCCAACAAAACATACTCCAGGAGGAGTGATGTCAGAACCAGGCTCCAGAAGCCAGGTCAGCAGCACCTAGTAAAGGGCTGCTTGATAGCACCCTCATTGATGAGGCGTGTGCACAGGGTCAGCAGAGTTTCCAAAACAAGCGAAGACGGCAGCTGCCAGATGGGCTATTCCTGGCAGTACGATTTGCTGCTCTGTGAGAGTTCTAACCCTGAGTCTGACGGTGAGGCCGATACAAGCGAAGACGGCAGCTGCCAGATGTTTTACTCCTGGTAGTACGATTCGCTGCCCCGTCAGAGTCAGGAGAGCCACTGGAAAGGACGTGGTCTCTGTGATCAACTATTGTGTCTGCCATCTAGCTTACGATGGATGAAAATGCCAAAAAAGCACGAGATCCCAAGGAACTGCGTATTGCTGAAAGTACTAGCTGTGAACCAAGATAAGGGGTCAGATGGGCGAAGGCATGTAAGCCTAAGGAAAGTAAACTGCAGAGAATATTGAAGCTGCTGGGTTGATGAACAACTGCAATTTGCAAAACGATGGATGGAGGCCATGGATGGAGATGCATCAAGTGGCACTAAGGTTGCTATGTAGCGCCCACTTCAAGATGAATTGTTTCAGGAAGTATGCCATTCGGTCCACCATCAACCCAAAGTTGCAGCAACTCTGTAAAGCCCAGCAATGTGCAGTCATTCAACTTATTCTTCAGAGAAAAAACCTCATGAATCGTGGGAAAGAGTTGGATAATGAGGCAAAAACAGCAAAGTTGATCACAACATCAATGGTCGTCAAGTCTGCAAAGAGGACGTATCCTTTCAGACATCATACAAAATCCTGGACCGACATCAGGATCAAATCGACCATTGAAGCAGGTACGCAGTTGATGTCCTGCAGCAGGAAAACGAAAAAGCATGGGTTTTGCCTGCCAGGAGCCAGGGACCACAGATCACTCAGATGACAAAGGAGGTAGGTGGACCTGGTTCTTATGGGAACATATTAAGGCAAAAACAGCCAAATATTGGAAGCAAATTACTTCAGTTATTATTCTGAGTATTATAGAAAGGTTTCTAATTGATTCGATTCAAATACTGATTTGCCATCCAGCATGATCCAAGCAGAACACTCCAGTTTCACATAAAAATAATTGATGGAGGTTCAAGCTGAATTGAAAACTTGTTTATAAACAAGTAATTGAAAGGTCGGTTTATCAAAACCACCAAATTGTGTTTAAAATTTCTCAACCTAAAAAGGTGAGGAGTATTTTAGATCTGACAAGTCTTTAAAATTTTGTGAAGTATAGACACTTCAAAATAGAGACTTTGAGACTGCCAAACAATTTATTTCAAAAAAGATGTTTTATGGCACTTATAGATCTTAAAGATGTATATTACTTAGTGTTTGTTGATTTATAAGATAAAATTATCTAAAGGAACAATTATGGCAATTCAAAGTTCTGTCTAACGGGTTAACTTCAGTCCCTAGAAATTCACTAAATTGGTAAAACCAATTTTGCGGCTAATTAGAGTCCAAGGACAGATGTGGATGGCTTAACTGGATGATGTCCTAATTAGGACGAACAAGAGAATTCGTGAGTTATCTCTCTCAAATTATTCAAACCACTTTGAAAGTTGGGTTTAATTCATCCAGTGAGAAATTAAGTTAACGATACTTACAACAATTGATTATTTGATTCAATTGAAAAGGTAGTAATTTACCCAGGGTAAAGGGTAAAGCTAATTGATGGGTGTATTAAGCAGTTGGAAAAGCAACAATCTTCAATTAAGACAGGTGGCCAGCTTGTTAGGAGAATTAGTGTTATTTCCAGCAATACAATATGGGCCATTGGATGCATGATGGCCATTTTTTGATAGGCCATGCAATTAAACAACAAATGCTGCTTCTGATTGCAGTAATGGATTTAACATGTCTTCAGTAGTTCAAGCAAGATACGGATTGAACAGCCTTCCATGGTCTTAACAGACTGATATCAGTGTACTAGGATTGGTGCCACTGAAAAGGTATCCATCTGTGGACAGATGGAATATGGAAGAAGTATTATTTTACAGACATGGAGAATCGACATTTTAAATTCTATTGGAAGGCTTATGAGCTACAAGCTTGTTGTTAAATACAACTAATCTGCATGTTGTTTCAAATTAACAACACTACAGCAATGGCATGTATTAATTGTATGGGTGGAATTTCCATGATAACATAGAATGGATGTTTAACCTTAAGATTTTTTAATGATATAATAGTCAGATTTGGGAAGCCAGATATGACTTGTTTCCATCCAGACTCAATCACCAGTTACAGAGATATGTGTTATGGGACTACATCGGGAGACAGTAGCGATGGATGTTTCTCGCTATATTAGGATGGTATGTTGTTATATGCATTTTACTTCATCCTGTCTCATAAATCGGTGTCTGCTTAAAATGAAGCAGTATGCTGCCTCTGGGGTATTCGTGGTACCAGATGGGTCCCCTTTGATATTGGAATTTATGACACAGTTTCTGATAAATGTTCCCAAAAGAAGGAAGTTACTGGTGTATTCGATAATTGGAGAGTAACATCCGTCATATGCCTGTATGGATGCAGGTTTAAAAAAAGAGGACTGTCTGGGCATGCTGTGGACATGCTTACAGCAGTCTGGTGGAAGAGTACTCAAAAGCAGTACATTTGTGAATCTGAGTTGTGACTCTGTAAATACTGCTTTCCCATTATGTAAAGAATGAGGGGAAAAAATTTCTGTGTATAAAAGACTATGGAATGTTGTATGGCACATGTCTCAAATATCTTGGATTGACCTCTATTTAATGGGTTGAGGTATAGTGCCATTTATTCACACAGAAGTATATTATTCCTCGTTTTTATTTGATGAGGTTGGAAAGACATCCTGTTGAGTCTCGTTCTATTATTTCCAGATTAATGAAAGGAATTTTAATTCCAGACCTAAACCTAGGAGGGAATCTGGAATATAGAATTGTTTTAAGCTACTTCATCAAAGGAGTCTTGGTACGATTCTGATTTGGCCAAGTTCAGCATAAAGGTAGTCATGTTTATGGCACTTGTAACATTACAAAGTTACAGATACACAGAAGTACCTCAGGATTATGTTATGTTTTACATTTTATGAACTACTCAAATGAAGTAGGATCAGGTGTGACAGGATTCAAGATTGTTTTATTAACATATTCTATGGATCCATGTCTATATGTTAAGACATATTTATTGCAAAAAATTGAGGCTACAAAGATCTTATGAAATATGAAAACAAGATTGTTTATCATTCACGAAAAACCATACAAGATAGTGTCAGTTTAGACTATTTTAAGATGGTTAAAAACAAGTTTTAGTTGCTGCACGTGTGAACATTGATGGTTTTGCATTCCATTCAGTTTAGCAGCAACATTGACGACCAGGGCGAAGGAAGTCCCGTCGATCATATTCTCACAGCCGCCGGGTGATCTAATAAGTTGGTGTTTCAACACTTTTACCATCAGGCTATTGCCAATACGGGGCTGTTTGCAGATACTATATTAAGTTCTGCTTAATTTTCCCTGGGTTAAAGTGGATACTATTAATTATTTTATTCAAATAAATGAATTACTGCATTTGTGGTACAAATGTTATTATTAATGCATTATTGAATATTCTCGTTCCGAGTCAATCAATGCAGTGAGAAGCCGGGATTTGTCTGCGGCATGAAATCACAAAGCTTTAAAATCTTCACGTAGTCACTCACGTGACTCCGAAGTAAAATACTAAGATTAAACGAGAACTTACCTAAGTTTGAAGTTTGATCTTTATTTTATGAGGAGTTACGTTGGTGATTACGTGCCCACCACGACCCAACCCTCTATCATAAAGGTCAGATGGAAGTTCTTGTATTACTCGTTTTATTATGATACTATATTACTTTGCTTGTTGTTTTTTGTGATTTCACACCGCTGCTTCGAAGATTGACGCGCAGGCGCACTGGTGGGGTTCTTCACGTAATCACCAACGTAACTCCTCATAAAATAAAGATCAAACTTCAAACTTAGGTAAGTTCTCGTTTAATCTTACTATTTGATGTCAGAGAAGTCGATTTTCATACCGCTGGGGTGTAAGCTACCCAATCGAAATATGAGGTGCTGTTCCTCCAATTTGCGCTGGGCCTCACTCTGACATTGGAGAATGCAGAAAGGGTAGAAAGGTCAGTGTGGTAATTGGAGGGGGCAATCATCCACATGTTCATGGATATTTCTAGATTCAACTGTATTGGAACCTGACCTGCGCTGAATTGGTGCAACCACTTTAGTAGATCATGAGTGTTGTCATGTAAAGCAATACAATTAAGCAAGGAGTGAGTCCGTATACTCTGACACCATGTTGTGATTCTGCTATTTAAATAACCAAAGTCTTACACTGTGATTAAGGTTCAAAGACTTTATTAAAGTTACAGCATAGGTAACCATACTAGCACGTTACTCTAAAAGTGTGGGAACAAAGCAGGGACGCTTACTGTTAAGCTAGTGGGCGTAGCTACAAAGTATGACCCATAACATGAGTGACACTGATCTACAATGAGCAAACCCTTGCTGTCAGTGCTCTGGTGCTAAGATGAAGATTGCCTAAAGTACCAAAGGTTGGTGACTATCTAACAAGCCTTGTGTGTAAATCCAGTTGGTGCAGATAGAGAGTATCATTCAAGACCTCCTTTCTCGCCCACCCAACAAACAAAGTAGCTTGATGATGTCCAAGCCTGAATAGGAGCCAATACAGTGGTCATTGACAATGACCTGCAAGAGACTTGAGAAGCTGGGGTTGTTGTCTTTTCAGCTGGAAGACCAAGTGAGCTTAATAGTTCTATTTTACATTATCCTGATACAGATGGAGAATCTGTTTCCACTGCCAGGGGCATCTGCAACCAGAGGAAACAGATTTAAGGTACAGAGCAGAGGAACTTGATTGGAGATGTGTTGAACACTTTTTACATAATAAATTGTTTTGAGCTTAAATGATAGAAGATTTGATTATAATTTGCAAAAGGGAATTGATAGGTATTTTTCTGTCTCCATGTTAAGAGCATAGAAGTGGGATAGCTTTTTCACAATGTCCTCCTACTCTATTGATTGTAGTCCAGCAAATTATCAGTTGGTGACATTTTAATTGAAGATTTCATGAAATCGGATGGTACCTACAGCGATCTCTGGACAAAAATCATTTTTTGAATCAATTAGCTAAGGCTTGTAACTCACCTTTTCTCCCTTTGTACTTCTCTCCTTTGGATCGCCATGTGGGAATATAAATAAATTCAGGTTAGATCAAATTACAATATAGCAGAACTCAATCATTTTCTACAATTGTTTTTTTAATTTTATTTTTCTTTGTTCCATGTTTATCAATTCCTTTTCCTTCTCTATATTTTCTTTTAACTTTAAGGATCCCAAAATTTTACAACTATTAAAACATGGATTCTTTTGCTTCATTTGGGCTTCATAAATGCTCAAAATCAAAAAATGGATTCAGACTGAAGAAGGGTCACCCATTCCTTCTCTCCAGAGATGCTGCCTGTCCCGCTGAGTTACTCCAGCTTTTTGAGTCTATCTTCGGTTTAAACCAGCATCTACAGTTCCTTCTTTTACACACTTCATTATCTTGGTCAGCAGATCTAATTAGCATTTTATAAGACAGAATGAGATCAGCTCTTTAGATAACATAGATATTGCTGAGGGAAATGTGCAGTCCCAAGTGGGTGTGTTGATGTGCTTAAATCTGCATTGGTATATGGACTGATGTACTTTAGTGTGCCCAAGTTAACACTGCTAACTTTCTGAGTGCATCATGTATGTTTGGTGGGTATGTGTTGGCACATGCATGTTGGAAGTTACAGGTCTGTGTGTGGGTTTGTGCGACTTGTGGGCATCACACGGTGGCATGTTTATCCACTCGTTTAATCACTGATCGATGTCTTCATGAGAATGGCATCTGTTTCTGTTGCCAACAACAATGCCGCAAAACCCGCCACTTCCCATAACCACATTACTGAGTCTAAGACAACACAGAGGTAGAGTTTTTTTTAGATCCCGTGCCATGCGAATCAATGGCACAAATGAAGAGTTGAGTTTAAGAAGGAACTGCAGATGCTGGAAAATCGAAGGTAGACAAAAGTGCTGGAGAAACCCAGCGGGTGCAGCAGCATCTATGGAGCGAAGGAAATAGGCAACGTTTCGGGCCAAAACTCTTCTTTAGACTGATGTGGGGGAGGGGGGGGGGTGGGGAGAAGAAAGGAGAAAGGAAAAAGGAAGATGAGTAGCCCGAGGACTGAGGGAGAGCTGAGAAGGGGAGGAGACAGCAAGGGCTACCGGAAATTGGAGAAGTCAATGTTCATACCGCTAGGGTGCAAACTGCCCAAGCGGAATATGAGATATTACTCCTCCAATTTCCGGTGGTGCTCACTCTGGCCATGGAGGAGGCCCGGGACAGAAAGGTCGTATAGAGTTGAGAAATGTTATGACACTGAACTCTTCTCTGAAGGGAAGGAAGTAGGATGAAATGAGAGAAAAACAGGTAATTTTCCTTTCTCAAACAGATTGGCTCTTTAATTCACGCAAATTTCGGAATTACTTTTTAAAGTGAAAACCCTGCGATACGAGTCAAAAGCCACAATAAGATTAATTAGAATAAAATATAAGTAAATTAGGAAACAAGAGTCAGGTTACTATGTCATAGAGTGTTGGAGAAAGTGCATCACACTTTTGACATCCTGATAGTGATTATTGTTTCATAGTCCTGACCAGCTTCAAGATGGAGAAGGGGGAAAATAAAATTCTTGGTCCTTTGGGGCATAATCATTAAACCACAACTATAGTCGTTTCCATTACAAATATCTTTAATAAATGGCAAAAAACATTGTTTGTCTAAGTTACTAAAGATTAAAGACAATATAGGGGGCACGTGGTATTTAAATTACCAAGGAAGAGATTACTACACTAAGAACTTGAAGTCAATCAAAATAGTTGCCAATTTGCCAACATGCCATGTAAGTTCTTTGATGAATAGTGATTACTGATCACCATGGAATAGCTTCAAAAGTGTTGTCCAGGATTGTGGATAAACAACAGCAGGGATGGAAGCTGTAGTTCCACAATCTCTTATTCCCAGTCAGATGTAGCATTTACAGGAAAGGATTTTCAGGAGATCATGGTCAATAACCCAAGTCACACACCAGCTGAGATGGACCATGATGCTGGATCACAGATTCACTCCCAATGGCCAACCCTCCTAGAAACTGACCAAACACTGTGCATGGGAACTGCACACTCAGAAAGTCTGTTTAAACTGGAAAAGTCCAAGATGAAAAACAGAAGGATCTATATCTCAACAAATGCAAGGATGGCTTTAATGTACCATTCCATTACTGTGTGACCCAGGAAGATCCATTGGACCTAGAACATAAAAGGCAACTATTATGTTCCATAAACAAATTATATAGAACCAATACTAGCAGATCCTTCACTCAGATCATAGATCCATTTAAGGAGAACCCTTGCATCACATAAAGGAGAAGGGAATGAATTAAAAGGATGAGATAAAGGAGATGAAGGCAAGGAGGAGTGGAGCTTGTGTGGGTAATGAATATGCCAACTAATTCAAGCTGCATGTTTACACATTGTAGGTTCAATGTAATTCTACATTAATCATTCTAAACTCTGAATTGCCTTAACGCCAAAATATTTGCTGTGTAAAGGAAAAAAACACCATAAATGTTAGACCACTTGTTAGACCAGGAAGGATGATCTTATGAAATGAGTCAATGCAAAGATACAGTCAAAGCTCATCTCTCACAGGAAAGGAGAGATAAGTAATCTAGGTGAGGTTCTCTGATCAACTTTTCAAGATGCCCTCACTGCATTTTTTTATGGGACAGTAACTCTAGTGGAGTGGAGTTTCCTGTGTTATGTCGTCATTTGGCTCTGGTGTCACTTCAGTACCACACTATAGCCAGCAGATGTCTCTGGAGAGCAATCTGTAATTCTCATCATCCAATGCGCTGGCCACTCTTGGTAAATATAAATAACCCATACTTGTAACTCCATTGTTTAAAATGTAAATAACGGGAAAGAAGGCCACTATATTATTCTATAGAGCTCAGAGAATTCTTGACTGCCTGGCCCAGAAATATATATATATTTTTTAAATGTTAATTTTTCAGAGATACAGTACCTGAGGTGCACAGTGAATACATGACTTATTTGTTCCCTGAAATATGAATTATGTCATTGTACCCTTGCATACTTGCAGGTTCTCCCTTTACAAAAGGAGATTTGGTGGGGAGATTCGCTATGGCTACTTGGGATGGTTTAAACTGATCTGGCGGGACGAAAGTCGTGGTGTGGTAGATGGGAAAGTTGGGGCAAATGTATTGAAGTTAAAGTGAGTAAATCCAGTAGGTGGGATAGGCAGGGGCAAGAAATGAAGGTCTGATAGTCAAAACTGCAAGAAGCCTAACAGGCAAGGCAGGTGAACTCAGGGCATCAGTAGGCACTTGGGATTGTGATATCATTGATGTACCTGTCCATATGTGTTTTAATCTGCATTAAATTCCATTGACCATTCAGCCCATTCGCCCGCTGATCAAGATCCTGCTGCAATTTTGATAATCATCTTTGCTATCTACGATACCACTTTCTATATCAATAATACTGAGCAGATTAAAAGAGGGTACACTATTTTTAGAATACTGACAAAATTCTGAGAGCAATCGGGACCCAGAGAACATATGGTTAAGCATGTTCCAAATGTCTGGCTTTGCAGGAGTAAACATGAGATGTACTCACCCTTGGCCCAGGAGGACCAGCAGTTCTAGAGGCACCTTTTGCTCCCTCGGCACCCGGTTCTCCACAATCGCCCTACCACACAACGAGATACAAATTTATTTGATCAACAAAAAAAGTCATAATTAATAACGGATGCCTATAACATTGCTTCTGTTTAAGGGACTAGGACAGAGTCCAGTCAAATAAACTCAGGAGGAACTCAGTGTCTTAAATTAGTCTTAAATTGACCAGTATGTGAAATGAAAAAAATGTTTCACTGTGGAAGATGAGATGCTCTGTTGTGAGTGAGCTGCAGTTTATTGATGAGAGCAGCTTACTGTATATATTAGTTTACCCTAGAGCAGAATTTTCTAAATAGCTTCTGGAAATCTATAATCTACAATTTCACTGTACCTCGTACACGAGACAATGATAACCCTAAATCTTATTCTATTAACATGCCCTTCTCTTTCTTTTGCCTCAAGAGTGAATTCAGGTTCCCCTCAGACACAACTGTGCTGTTCCTCAGCATTGTAACTACACTGCAGGAATAAGCCTCTCCTGAATTCCTTGCAGTATTTATTAGAGATTCGTATGTGCACTTCTCATAACCTAACCTTCCACTTATTTTATGAACCCATTCATAATTTTAAAGATCTTTATCAAGTCATTCCAGTTTGCTGTGAAGAGCACTGTTTGACAGTTCACTCGGTTTTGGAACTTTCTCAAAAGTTTATAGAATCTACAGAATTTAATCTAGGCTGGCAGTAGCAACAGGATGGATGCTTGGGGAAGGAAGCAAGTGCAGGGCATAGGTGAGTATGACATATGGACATAAGAAAACAGGGTTAGAAGTAGGCAACTGGGCTCTCAAGCCTGCTCCATCATTCAATATGATTGTTGCTGAACTATGATGGCCTCAGCTCCTCTTCTGTGCCAGTTACCCTTAACTACCAAATCTGCAATCTTTCACATATTTTTCGATTTGACCGTAAATATTTCTCATTCTCTGGCCTCCACCATCCAGATATTTTGAGAGAAGAAATCTCTACACTCCTCTGTTTTATAAATATCATGTTAATATTCCGACCCAAAGAGTTGCCTATCCATGTTCTTCAGAGATG
Source organism: Malacoraja senta (assembly GCA_038087875.1). NCBI lineage: Eukaryota > Metazoa > Chordata > Chondrichthyes > Rajiformes > Rajidae > Malacoraja > Malacoraja senta. Next base: position 6,823,174 of record CM075985.1, on the reverse strand, counting down.
CTGCCAGACCCGCTGACATACTCCAGAACTTTGTGTCTTATTTAATCTAGCTGTTCCTTGTGTCTCTCTAGTTAATATGTCCCTTTGCTTTAGCCTCTCCCATCTCAACATCTGTTCTGTTAAGTCTCGTTACCATCCCATATTTGTTAATACGATCACCCCTCACTCTTCTTAACTCCATGAAATGCAGAGCCAAGCTACTTAGTCTCTCCCGATTGTTTAAAATGTTTGAAAGACACAACATGTTATCAGGTCCTTTGGCCCACTGACTCCATGCCGATTATCGATCACCAGTTCTCACTGGTTCTATGTTATTCACCCTTTGCACCACTTTCTACACACCAGGGACAATTTATAGAGGTTGATTTACATACAAACCCGCAATCTTTAGGATATGAGAGGAAACGGGACAACACTGGACAACAGAGGAGGTGGTTGAGGTAGGGACTATCGTAACATTTAAGAAATAATTAGAGGTAGATGGATAGGACAGGTTTAGAGGTATATGGGCCAAATGCAGGCAAGTGGGACTAGTGCAGATGGGACACTGTATGACTATGACTCCATAACACTTCTGTCCCATGAATTAGCCTGGAAAATCTATTTTCGACTGCCTCCAATACTATGACTGTTCACTGTAGAGGGATCAAAACTCACTCGATGATTTCTCGCAGTCGTACTCATTCTTTTAACTTTGCACTTCAGGAGTCTATCAGGTTTCTGATTACACATCGTCCTTCTCAAGTATAGTAGGTCATCCACTCAGACAATTGTGGGACTGGTACTGTCTCTCAGCCAGTTGAGAAGCCCCAGCAATTATAAGTAATCCACACACTGCACTTGATACACATACTTACAGGTAACCCAGGTAGTCCTGGCTTCCCCTGCAACAGCACAAATCGCAATTAGTGCACAATTAACAAACCTGCTTAAATTAGTTTTAGTCTCAAGCTCCAGAAGAAAATATTATTTCTAAAAAACTTACTTTCTCGCCTTTCAATCCCATTGGACCAATTACTACCTGAAAGAGGAAAGAGGAGTCACTGATCAGAATCCAAAACACTTTTGCTTTTACTCTCGGAGGTGTTTAAAGATTAGCTGCTAATGAGATCCTCTACATTGGTATGTTCTGCGAGTGAATATCATTACATCGCATGCTGTCAAAAAAAAATCACCATTTATCATCAGTTAATGCTCACAAAATTGCGGAATGATAATGTAAAAATGATTACATATGCTCCCAATGTTTACCAAGGAGCGAGGCGGCAGAATTATTTTATCAAATTGCTTGCCTGACTATTATTTGCAAATCTCTTAATTGCAGAAACCCTAAACACAGGAGGCCATTCACCCCATCATGTCGGTTCAAGCAGTTTGAAAGAGCTGGTGTACCTGACGCCTTGGCTGCTCCAAGGAATATTTGGGCAACCATGTTTATGTGTTTTCACGTGATGTTACAAAATGCCAGAAAAAAATGAACATTGTAGAAAGATTAAGAGGGAAATGAGGAAATTGTTGATGCTAGAGTTGAAATTACTGGCTGAAAGTGTCAATAAGTTAGAAATCTTAATCATATGTAAACTGCACTTTGATGGCGTACTTGAGAGCGGTGATCTGTAGGGCTATGTTTAGATTTACATGTATTATATATAATTGTCACATATGGTATGGTGAAAAGTTTTGTTTTGTATGCCATCCAATCATGTCAGATGGTACTATATATAAAGACAATGAAGCCAAACTCAAGTATGATAGATAGAACAAAGAGAAAGACATAGAGTGCAGAATATAGTTCGCAGTATTATAGTGTACATGGTGATGGTAGTGCTGGAAGGCCAAATATCCTCCTGTTTTTGGTTTTAGTTTTTAGTTTTAGAGATGCAGGCCCTTCGGCTTACCGAGTCCGCACCGACCAGCAATCCCCGCGCACTTACACAATCTTCCACACATTAGGGCCAATTTTACATTTATCCCAAGCCAATTAACCTACAAATCTGTACGTCTTTGGAGTGTGAGAAGAAACTGAAGATCTCGGGGAAAATCCACGCAGGTCACGGGGAGAACGTACAAACTCCATACAGACAAGCACCCGTAGTCAGGATCGAACTCGGGTCTCTGGTGCTGTAAGACAGTAGCTCTGCCGCTTCTCCGCAGTGCCATCCTGTGCTGCAAATTTTCTGTGATTTTGTATAATTACTCTAATAGAGCAAACATCAAAGATTATTGATTTACTATAATAACAGGTCCAGGGGGCAGGAGATTAGTATTTTGGTGAAGCTGTGGGCAAGTTGCCTTTGATGAAAGTAGGCCTGATCTGGAATCTCAAGAACTTCCAGATCAAATAAGAGGACTCATGTAATTATATATTTCGGACTATTAAGTTCAGACCCTTTGATTGGAAACAAAACCATCTTTACTTTTTACAGGACTTAGCTATTCTTCACCACACCATCAATTTTCCAACAATCACAAGACTATCACATAAAATGGTTTGGTACTTACCAACTCTCCTGCCTTTCCAGTATCTCCGTTAAGCCCCTTCTCTCCAGGCCGGCCAGGCAAGCCCAATGGACCCTTTCCGATAATTAGAGAGGACATGAGATATGGAATTAGCAGTTTTATTTTCATTGTTGTGATATCCTCCACTCATGTTTACTTCACTGGTTCCACATATCTTAGTTCTTATCATCTTCTGCCAATGACAACACGCATGGCCAGCTAAGTTGGGCTGAATGGACTGATAACCTTCTCACACTATTGTTTGCTGCCCCTCCCCTTCCCCCACAACTGGTATCAGCTAAGAGATGCCAACTTTCACTATGAAGATAGACACAAAGTGCTGGAGTAACTCAGCAGGACAGGCAGCATCTCTGGAGAGAAGGAATGGGTGACATTTCGGGTCAAGACCCTTCCTTCTTGCAGTCTGAAGAAAGGTCTCGACCTGAAACGTCATCCATTCCTTCTCTCCAGAGGTGCTGTCTGACCCGCTGAGTTACTGCAGCATTTTGTGTCTATCTTCAGTTTAAACCAGCATCTGCAATTCCTTCCTACACAAGCTTTCACTACTCTTTCCAATGCTACTGCTAAGTGCCTAGCAACGCCTGCCAACACTTATTTGATGACCTCTCCATATCCATCATTTCCATGGTGACATGGTGAATGTGATAACTGTTATCTCCAAGTCAAGCGGTATCCTAATTTGGGTATTTATCTCCAATTCCTTGTCACCTCCGGGTCTAAATTTTGAAACCCACCCAACCTAACTGCAATGTGCAGTTTTTACTCAGAGAGTGGTGAATCTCTGGAATTCTCTGCCACAGAATGTAGTTGAGGCCAGTTCATTGGCTATATTTAAGAGGGAGTTAGATGTGGCCCTTGTGGCTAATGGGATCAGGGGGTATGGAGAGAAAGCAGGTACAGGATACTGAGTTGGATGATCAGCCATGATCATATTGAATGGCGGTGCAGGCTCGAAGGGCCGAATGGCCTACTCCTGCACCTATTTTCTATGTTTCTATGTTTCTATTGTCACCACTGAGACTCCAGTGAAACAGCGCAAAAATGTAGCACACCAATTAGAGTGGCTGCTTATAACACCTGAGACCCAGGTTCAATCCGGATCTCTGGCAGTATCTTTATGGAGTTGTATTTTCTCACTGTGTTTTCTCCCAGATACTCCGGTTTTCTCAAGATGCAAGTGTTGGAGGGTGAAAGGTAGAATCTGGGAGCGGGGAGGATTGTGTAGAAAGGAATATGTGGAGAATTAAACAGGATTTGTGCAGGATCTATGTAAATGGAGGATTTATGGTCAGTGCAAAGTCAATGGACTAAAGGGCCCATTTCCATGTTGTATGGCCCTTTGATTCTAAATTTCAGATGAAGTAGTACAAAATCAAAAGAAGCTTGGCGATTGAAGAACTCTGAATTTTGTTTACCATTACTTCACAAGACAAGTACATATTAAATATATGCTTTTCTGTGCGCAATATTAAAATACGAGTCATTCCTCTAAGAATCATGAAGCATAACTGCCTGCATTCGTCAGGCCTGTTCATCCATTACAGCTTAAACAAAAAAAAATTAGACCTGATCCATCCTTAATATCAAAGATTATGAAATCAAAGCAGCTGGGAGGAGCAGGTAACATGCAGAATATCCATAATGTTCACAGGTTATAGTAGTAGAATTAGGCCATTCGGCCAATTGAGTCCACTCCGCCATTCAATCATGGCTGATCTCTGCCTCCTAATCCCATTTTCCTGCCTTCTCCCCATAACCCGTCATCGTATTGACTAGCAGAACTGATTTACTGGAGCGAGCATCTTCCTATTCTTATAATTCATATTTCAGTTTTCTTATGTCTTAGGCAATTACTTCAGAGGAAGAAGAAGGGTTTCGGCCCGAAACGTTGCCTATTTCCTTCGCTCCATAGATGCTACTGCACCCGCTGAGTTTCTCCAGCACTTTTGTCTACCTACTTCAGAGGATATCCGAGTCTGTATTTAATATAATTTTCCAGTCTATTGTATTTTCATCCTTGCAGAGTTGTTTAACATTAAATTCTCTCGCAATTAGAGGGTGATATTAGCATTCCACGGACGGCTTCAGTCAAAAGGAACGTAATCAGCTCGCACAAAGAGCAATTAAAACAGCAAATCAAAAGTGATTTAATTCTCACCCGTACTCCTCGCTCCCCCGTGTTACCAGGAGGACCCACTTCACCCTAATTAGAAAATAGGTCCATGAGTTAACAATTATATTGCAATGGGATCAAATCATTAGCAATATGTTAATGTATGGCATTATTCTTAGAAGTGAAATGGAAAACACATAAGCTGATTGACTGTACCTTGCCTGCTTCACCCTTTTGGCCTTCCTTACCCTGTTAAAAACAAGACAAGAAAATTAAGCTGTATTTTCTGGCTGTGGTAACATTGCGGAATTGTTGAGAAGGGGGTCCCGCAAGGTTCCTCCTTGGGACCACTCCTTTTCTCTATTTTCATAAACGACCTCCCCAATATCTGTTCTGACTGTCAAATACAACTATATGCCGATGATGCGGTGCTATATACATCTAGGACTAACAAGTCTGAAATTGAAAGAACCCTTCAATCAGATCTTATTTCTGTTCAGAAATGGCTATTATTTAACAAATTAATTTTAAATAAAAATAAATCATGCAGTATGTTATTTGGTACCAGACAAGGCCTTGGTAATTCTGTAGATCTGACTATATCATTTAATGAAGGATCACCATTAGTACAAGTATTGAACTTCAAATAGCTTGGTGTTTGGCTTGACCCAACGCTTTCATTTACGCAGCATAGTGAGACGATTACTAAAAAACTTAGCTGTAATCTAGCTATTCTTTACCGTCATATAAATTGTTTCACCTTTCAGATGATGAAAAGAATTGTCTCTCAACTACTACTACCAACACTGGATTATGCTGATATTGTCTATCAGAATACATTTGATATACATCTTCAACCCCTTAATGTAGTTTATTATAGTCTTTGCAGATTTATTTTAAGGTGTCCATATACAACTCACCACTGTTCTATGTACGAAACTTTAAACTGGTTATCCCCCCACGCTTGAAGATACTACCACTGGTTCCAGTTCATCTTTAAATGCATCCATCTTAATTACCCCTCTTATTTAAAACAAGACCTATTACCATACACACCCTCATATTCACTAAGACATATTCAACAACCCTTCTTTTTGATTCCAAGAACTAACAAAGAAATTGGGAGATGTGCATTTAAATATAAAGCTCCTTCTGACTGGAACACTCTGCCTAGTACCATAAGAGCCATTAGTTCATTTTGTCTATTTAAAAATACACTTTTAACATTTCTCATAAAACCATGTACCTGTTTCTAGTATTAGAGTATTGCATAATGACTAACATTATGCTGTAATACATAACTTTTGTTATTATTGGATTTAAGTTAATTAACAATTGTTATAAACTATAACAAGTGGGGATGGAGGGGTTTTGGGTTTGGTGTGTGTGTAGGTGGGTCAATGAGAGCCTTTATGTATGTTATGTCTTGTGCTGTATGTTCTATGTTGGACCCCCTCGAAAACGAGATGACTGTCCATCTCAAGGGGTTATCCATAAATAAACTTGTTGAATCATCATGTCTGTTTCAAAAACATTGGTCACAGGTTGTTCCAAATTTTCATTTCCTTTCATTATGCATGGTCTTTATTCTACGAGGCAGTCAGGAGGCTTAATTCCAAGCCCATTCCAAGACCATGTTCACTCTTAAATTGAAAATAACACTTGATAGCACAACAAAGCAAGCTTAATGAAGAAAAAGAAACAGCAGGCTATACTGCATGCAGGAAAACAAATCTATTAAATATATTCTTTTGAGCTACTCAATGCATTGGTGCTAGACGGCAACTCCCATTAATTGCAACGAAGAGCAATGTGGCCTCTGCATTTCCTAGCCTGCTGTCTCTGCTTAATATCTACCAATCCACCTGCCCTTACCCTCTCTCGCCTTATCCTTCTCCTTCTCCTCCTCAGTAATCTGATCGAAAAAAAATGTTATCTCGGGTATGGTACTCTCATGTCTGAATTAGATGTTTGTAGGTTCAAGTTACACTTGGGAGACTTGAGCATGAAACTCCAGGCTGATGCTCTACTGCTACAATGTGGGAATTATTTTTAATCCACCTGTGGGTCCATAGGTCCCCATTTTAAGTCTCAGTGATTTATAAACTCGGGGGGAAAAAACATGCCTTGTAACGGAAAAAGTAAGAAACTTTAAAAAGCAATCCTCTGACCACAAGTATTTTTGGAGGGCTACGGAAGGTGAGATGGATGCAATATTAGGAGTATGTGAGATTCTTCTTCAGTTAAAATGTCTCTGCATTGCTGAGAATCAAGAGCTCTGATGAATTTGGAACATTCTTGTAATGAAGATATTGGAGAATTGGTTGGAAAGGATGAATTATCAATGCATAAGTAATATAGACTGGTCCTCTTGCAATATTGGATACAAGGTGGAAAGGGTAACAGTGCCACATGAAAAGTACTTGGTTCATGGGCTGACGAATGGTGATAGATAAAGTTAAAAGATGCATCATATTGACAAAGCATGATCAATGATTTGATTAGATACACCAACTTTCAATTATAGACAATCATTCTTAATGTAGAATGCAGTGACTGAAAGGGTAAAGGAAGCGGATTCAATACTAATTTTTAAATGCAAACTTTCTTAATGGAAAAAATATTGCAGGTCTTTGAGGAAACATCCAGGGAGTGAAAATAATTAAATAGCTTTACCAAGCTATTAACACAAGTGCAGAGGGCTGTGGCCTTTGTTACATTATTGTGAGCAACTGATTCCTTGTGAGGATTATTTTTGGTAATCTTCCATCTAGAAATTAATATTGCTTAAATCTATGTAGGAACTAAACAAAGTAAAGAATTGAATTTGATGGAATTAGTTTTAGGAATTAAGATTAGGGGTTTAGTCATTAGCTTGTTTATATTACTATTTCTTACAGTATGTGGAGGTTATTATTCAGGTTTAGAATCAGATTAGATTAATGTCATATACACCAGGGTACAATAAAATTGCACGATTGCATGAAGCTCATAGAGTAAACTGCAATAAATACTGTTCAGTATTAAATAACAATAAATACATTGATGAATGCAAAACAGCAGAATTGTGCAAAGACTGACGTGTAATCTGAAGTAGTGCGAAAAAAAGTGCACGTACAGAATAACTGAATGAGGTTGGGTTAACAGTAAGAAAACATATCTGCATCTCTGGGAAGGTGTGAAAGAGGTGGAAGCACCTGCCACAAAAACCTTTCCAAATTTGCAACCAAAGCACTGACAATTGAAAGGGAACTGATTCTCATCCACCATCACTACATACAAGTGATAGAAATCGACATTGAGTCTCAAACGTGCTGCAACATGCCCGCGTGAAAGATGAGGTGCTGTTCCTCAAATTTGCAACAGGCCTCACTATATCAGTGCCAGTGGTCACAGACAGAAAGATCAAAATGGGAGCGGGATGGAGAATTAAAGTATTCAGCAACATCGAGCTCTGTGTCATCCCTGTGGACTACATACTCTGTAAAGTGGTCATCTAATCTGTATTTGGATCATAAGGAGGAATTCACTAGGTGAATACTGTCCATTTCCCCCAGAGATGCTGCCTAACCTGCTGAGTTCCTCCCACACTTTGTGTTTTACTGAATGCAGTCTACTTGATCTGAGGAAGTGCAAGTGAATTCCTGCATCATGAATTGTGTAGATGACCAATACAATTTATCACCACTCTTACTTTGGCTTCACCCTAACAGAAACATTCTCTTTGTCCACTCTCATTCAACTTAAAACTAACTTGTTTTCTGACTTTCCCAGTGTTGATAAAGGGTCTTTGACCTAAAATATTAATCCTGTTTCTCTTTCCACAGGTTTTGTCTGACCAGCGATTTGTTTTTAGCCCTGTTTAAAGATCTATCCCATACAAACATAGTCTATTATAATAGCTCTTATATGGCCGCTAGCTTTTACTTACATCTTTACCTCTTAATCCAATAGGTCCTGGGTTTCCAGGACCACCGAGAGTCCCCTGCGTCCCTTCCTGGCCAACTTCACCCTGTTCAAATAGGAATATAATCGGTGCTTTTATTTGCTATTTGCTGCTAACCATATATTGTCAGCAAAGTGGAAAGCAGAGTCTCATTGAGTGTGAACAGCAAAATTTGAGCTCACCTTTTCACCAGGTCTACCCGATAAGCCAACATTGCCCTGTTGAAATAACAGAAGTGAACAATGCATGAGGACATTATTATCAATGCCCATTAAACATAGAAACATAGAAAATAGGTGCAGGAGTAGGCCATTTGGCCCTTCGAGCCTGCACCGCCATTCAATAGGACCATGGCTGATCATCCAACTCAGTATCCTGTACCTGCCTTCTCTCCATACCCCCTGATCCCTTTAGCCACAAGGGCCACATCTAACTCCCTCTTAAATATAGCCAATGAACTGGCCTCAACTACCTTCTGTGGCAGAGAATTCCACAGATTCACCACTCTCTGTGTGAAAAATGATTTTCTCATCTCGGTCCTAAAAGACTTCCCCGTTATCCTTAAACTGTGACCCCTTGTTCTGGACTTCCCCAACATCGGGAACAATCTTCCTGCATCTAGCCTGTCCAACCCCTTAAGAATCTTGTAAGTTTCTATAAGATCCCCCCTCAATCTTCTAAATTCTAGCGAGTACAAGCCGAGTCTATCCAGTCTTTCTTCATATGAAAGTCCTGCCATCCCAGGAATCAGTCTGGTGAACCTTCTCTGTACTCCCTCTATGGCAAGAATGTTCTGCAATTTCCCCTGCAAACATGTGACATATTAAGCTACAGTTCATTAAGTGCCCAACAGTAGCACAATTATAAACATATGTTTATTGTGAAACTATAAATGACTATTTCTCTTATTACAATATCATCAGTAAAACATCTCAAGATGGTCCACAGAAACGTTAACAAACGCAGGTTGTGCAGGAGCATGTTGGAATTGCTTGGGCTAGAGGTTACAAAGGGCCAATGTGGATCTCAACAAGAATTGAGCTGAGGCAGAGTTCAATTTGGTAAGATGCAGATATTGCAACCTGTTCCATCAAAGGAACAGGATCTAGCTTAGACCAATAAATCTTAGACCAATACTACCTGGTGGCGCAGTCAGCGATGGCAGTCTTGCCAACGGTCTGTCTGTCTTTTCGTCTTTTTTGTTATTTTTAGTGTGTTTTAAAAAGTTTGTGTTAATGTTCTCTGGTTTGTTTTATGTGGGGGGTGGGGGAGGGGTTCAATCTCTTACCTTGCTGGAGTTGCGATTGTTTACCAAATCGTATCTCTGGTCGCTCTGCGGCCTAACATCATGGAGCTGGCGTCCTTGCTCGAGATTGACTTTGAGCACCACTGCGGGTACGTGGACTTACCATCAGAGCCTGCGATCCCTTTCCTGGGATCGACGCTCCAACCGCGGCCTGCGGATTTCACCATCGAGGAGCTCGCAGTCTCGGGTAGGGGATGTCGGGAAGCTCCAAGCTGCAGAAGGTTCGACCAGCCCCAACCCGGGGTCCGATCGCCCGGCGCGGGGGAGCTGAGATCCCTCCGATGCGGGAGCTTGATCACCCCAACGCGGAGGGTCCGACCGCCGGCTACGGGAGCCAAGATCGTCCCGTCAATGGAAGGCTCGAGGCCCCTGACCGCGGGAGAACAAAGAAGGGAAGAGATTTAACTTTTTTTTCGCCTTCCATCACAGTGAGGAATGTGGAGGAGTCACTGTGGTGGATGTTTATGTTAAAATGTATTTTGTGTGTTTTGTTGCTTTTTATTGGTATGACTGTATGGCAAATCAAATTCCTCGTATGTTGCAAAAACATACTTGGCTAATAAAGTATGATTATGATGTGATAAAATGGCACCATTAATGCTTTCTGAGAGAAATTCATTTGTACAATTGGAGGTTCCTGAAGGCCTCGTGGTGAAGGCCGAACAGTCTCTGGATGTTTGCATTTTGTGGAGTCAGAAAGAGGAGAGTCCTTCATGACTCTGTTAAACTGAGTGAACAAGAGGAACTGTCAGCACCAGCTGTCGCTTTGTTAATACACAGTATAACTCCTTAGAGCTGAGTGGGACAATGGATCTGGAAATTACTAACATGTCCAGCCCTAATGCTGATTAGATTTTAATGTCATTTGTCATAAATACGATGATATCATTTCTCAATTTGCTTTAAATCATTAGTGGGAGATATTATATAGTGTTTTGCATATTCCTGCATTTAGTAGCAGTTGTTTGGTGACATAAGTAACTTCCCACTCAAACGTCAATCAGCAGACATTTTACTTAGACCAAATTAAATCTCCTGTGCCATTGTTGTTATCAAGTCTTTACAGGTCAGATATGGTGTTGTTAGATATACAATAAAAATTTCAACCTCGAACTTAGAACTTAGCAACAACTTTCCGGCGTTGGAAAGTTAATTTTTCCAAGCCAAGCAAGTAGCAACTAAGTGAATCTGACAATACAGAATAGGTATCAGTATTAATTAGATAGAAGATAGTAACAAATAAACAAAGATCATTTGAGCTACAGAGCACAGAAACGGGTTGTTAGGTACAGCACATCATGCTGATTTTCTGCCCATCTAAACCAGCTTAAATCTTGGTTGGCATTGACGAGCTGAGCCTAAGGCACTGTTTCTGTGCAGTACGATTCTATAGACTCTAATCCCCTTTGCCCATTTTAAGTCCATGTCCTCCTCCACCATACCTATTTAACTGACTATCTAAATGTCTCTTAAACGTTTAGTGATTGTATCAGACTCCACCACCTTCTCTGGCAGTTTGGCTTACGTTTAACATTGTCAGGTGTACCGAGGTACAGTGAAAAGCTTTGTTTTGCATGCTTTCCATCAGTAGGCCCCCCTCGGTCATGACTGACCATGGGTGATGCATCCTGGTCAGATGCAAGCCTGGGCGATGTCATATGGAGGACAGGCTGTTGCCCATGCAGCACGTCCCCCCTCTCCACGTCGCTGATCGATCCAAAGGAACAGCAGGGCCTTACAGTTTGGCACCAGCGCCGTCGCAGGAGCTGCCAGAGCGATGTTGTAGACAACAATGAACTGCCTTAGGGGCTCCGACTCCGGATTTTCTTGAGATTTACTCCTGGAGCCTTTTCCATGACTGAATATGGCCACAAGGCAATGGAGGTTTTATATCAGAGTTTTCCCTCTCCTAGATGGACTGCCTTCCCAGGCTGACGAGCCCCATCTGCCCGAGACTAGTGGGGGCGGGAGCGTCTACCTTCCCGTGCAGGTCTATAGCACCTGCCCACTGCTTTCCATTAGATCAGATAATATTACACGTAAATATAATCGAGTCAGTCTCCTTTGCGCTTGTTTCCTGCACGATACATCCTTCGACAGAGTGTGACAATCAGCATTGCAAACAATACTCCAAATGCGCTCCAACTTGTGTTTGGTAAACTTGTGTTAGAAAGGGCAACATTTATTGTAGGTTATGTTGAGAGAGACCATTCTCACTTCCCATGAGTCAGACTTTGAAGGCAAGACTTTTATTCAAAATCAGATGTGGGTGGCATTCAGATGTGGGTAGATCCACCCCCCTGTCATGTATCAAGTACATTTAATTGGTTATTAAATGCTATCCTCTCAGTGCAAACTATTGAAAATGACAATCATCTGACAGGTTAGAAAACATATACCAATGCGTGTGTCCCATTATAGTCAAAGATAAACTAGTAGGAAGCTTTGGTTACTCACCCTTTCACCTGGTTCTCCTTTGGGGCCAGGTTGGCCTGGAATTCCATATCCAGGACTTCCCTATAAAGGAAAATATATCATAGTTTAAAAAAAACAACTCAGGGTTTTGCTGGGGATTTAAAAGCCTTAGAGTAGAAGGATTTTCAAAAGTACTGTGAAGTATAGTAATTTTAAATGGGAATGGATGCTAGGTGTTGAAGACTGGACTGGAGAGGATTTAATTCTCACTGATGGATGAGACTCCCACTGGATGAGATGCGCCTCTGGAAGCATGGGCGGAGAGGCCACAATTGATTTTGATGTGCGTCAGAGAAAGGAATTCCCAACTTGCTCACATAGAAGCCAACCCCTTACCCTTTAAAATGAGTATTAGTTATCAATCTAATCACCCCTGACAATAATCCTAAAATTCATATTCTCCACTGAGTTGCAAGGAATCAAATGTTTTAAGTTACTGAAGTTGACAAAAATATTTAGATGCCTATTTCTCCAATTGCAGGCACTTACCAAGCAATCCATTGCAGCTCACAATCTTGTGAGGACGGGGCTCACACTGAGCCTATAGCAAGGTGGGCTTGACCCTTGGTTAGTATAAGATGGGAAAGCAATTCCAGAAGTGGGATGAGTTGTCAAGCCAGCAGTGACCCTGAATCTTTTACCTCCAATCTTTAAGGACCTGCGTGGTCTTGTTGAAATGGCCAACATTCCCACGGCACCAATTTGAATGTCAACTTTGCAAATAGAGATCCCTTGTCTGCCACCTGCTTGTTAACGAGGCTACAATTTAAATAAGATGATAACATGGTAAAGAGCAGCAATGAATCTGAAGGATAATAGGCTTGACTATGAATTAAAGAATTCATTCCATCGAAGGAGCAAAGTGAAGATCAGCCAAAAGAAGACACAAAGTGCTGGAGTAACTCAGTAGGTCAGGCAGCATCCCTGGAGAACATGGATAGGTGACGTATTGGGTGGGGACCCTTCTTCAGGCTGATTCTTCTTCAAAGATCAGCCATCAGGCATCTGTGTATCTCTAAGTAAATGAGGCCCATCATTCATCCACATCTTAGTCAAGTACTATTGTTGCATCGTGTGCTGTCCTGGTGAGCTTGCAATGTTAAATATAGTATTGATTTGCCACCAATTGTCGACCATTAAAGTCTTGATTTTAAGACTTGTGTATCAAAGTGAAAAGCTCATTGGGTCATTGGGCAAATAATACCAATACCTTTTCACCTTTAATCCCTTGGATTCCTTGATCGCCTTTGGGTCCCACAGGTCCAGGTGGTCCAATATCTCCCTACCAGAAAGAGAGTGCAAACCTTTATCACCATCTGATCAAATGTCTGAATCTATTTTTTTAGTGTTTGATTTAATCATGATCAAAAAAGTGCAGAGATATAGAGAAAGAGCATGATAGTTGAACTCACTGGATTTCTCTTTGAAAGAGCAGGCAATGAATTACCTTATTTTATTTTACCATGTTAAATTATTAACGATTTTTGACTGGGTGGATGTCATATGATTACATTTAGAAGAATATGGAAACCAAATGGTAATCTTATTTGTCACATGCCAATCACTCAGATTTGCTACGTGAATCCAAGCAACCTATAACAAAAAGTTTTTTTTTTTTGCAACATTTTTATATTCATAAAGCAATTGGCAAATATCGAAACTCAGTGTAAAGAACTGAACATCACTTACCCGGGCTCCTTTATACCCAGTGGGTCCCACTATCTAAATTACATAAAACAAAGAATTAAAATAATTAAAATACGTACATTTTTCATTCTTGATTAAATGTATCATTTTTTCATGTAATGTATACAGATTTGAAATATTCAAAGTGCATTTTGAAACAATGAGAAGCATGGAGAATTAAATTATATGTAAACGAGGCAGCTGACACAGACTTAGCATAAAACAAGTAGATCGGGATAGACGGCTAAAAGAAACTGTGATTAAATCAATGTTTCAGGGAACTAATCCCAGGAATGAGTAGGTTAACCTATGATGAGCGTTTGTCGGCACTCGGCCTGTACCCGCTGGAGTTTAGAAGAAGGAGGGCGGACCTCATTGAAACATACAGAATAGTGAAAGGCTTGGATAGAGTGGATGTGGAAAGGATGTTTCCATTACTGGGAGAATCTAGAACTAGAGGTCATGGCCTCAGAATTAAAGGACATTATTTTAGGAAGGAGATGAGGATTTTTCTTTAGTCAGAGGGTGGTGAATCTGTGGAATTCGTTGCCACAGAAGGCTGTGAAGGCTGTGAAGGCCAAGTCAGTGGATATATTTAAGGCAGAAATAGATAGATTTTTGATTAGTACAGGTGTCAGAGGTAATGGGGAGAAGGCAGGAGAATGGGGCCATGATTGAATGGCGGAGTAGACTTGATGGGCCGAATGGCCTAATTCTACTCCTATTCCTTATGACCTTATGAAACTTTTCATTTTCCTCAAGGTAAGTAGACATCTGAAACATTTTCTTTTTTCAGAGAAGTAGGTATTAAAGGAAGAGGGAAGAGATTCAAAGTTGAGCAAAATGTCAAGAAAAACATACCCCTTTGGCTGGGTCTCCAGGAAAGCCTCTATCGCCCTGTTAGTCAAGCAAATGGGACAAAAGGAAGGTTAAGTGGAGTGATTAAGATCATTATAATCCAAGAGTAAGCTTGAGCAGACCACTTACTTTATTTCCTTCAAAACCTATGGGGCCTGGAAGTCCCTGTCAAAAAGACAAATTAGGAAAGTATTAAAAAAATCGTAAAACTTTAAGAACTTTCCTAAATAAAGTATCCAATATCCAATACAGCAACTACCAGGCTATATTCAGATGCAATAACAAGAACTGCAGGGTCCTGCCATTTCAGTTGACAATTTGTCAGTGCAACCATGAGATGTGATCTTCTTTTCTCCCATTGAGAAGGTTTATTTCAACTTTGTTCTTGATACTACATTTCTGTCCATTATTAATCTACACCCTGACAAACTGAATTGGAGTTCCAGTAACCCGAGGCAGAAGGCTCGATTAAATACCTCCCACCACCAAGCAACATGAAATACACGTATTATTTTGCCTGTTGTGCAAGATTACAATTTCACTCAGCTTCTTAACCATAGATTCAATACATTTTGCTGCTTCTCATCTCTGTTAAGGGACTGTCCCACTGCGGCGACCTAATCCACGAGTTCAGAAGAGTGTCTTCGACCTTCAAGCTCGAGGGCACTCGCCTGGAAAACCTTGAGCTGGGTCGACCGTCGGCGATGAAACCGCGAGCTGGATCGACCACCCCCCCACCCCCACACACACACCCCGCAAAGGCGGGGGCCAGGGAAAGTGGGGGAGCGCTGTCTGAAATTCACACCCAGATGAAGAGGAAGGTAAAAGACGGCTGCACAGTGTACGGCAAGTCCTTTAGAGAGCGCGATGGGGGGGAGGGGTGGGGGGTGGGGAGAGAAGGAGAGAGAAGGGGGTGAGAAGGAGTGGAGCCACTTTTAAGAAGTCAGACAACGTTTGATAAAGTTTAGCGGTCGGTTTTCCTTGGTCCTGAAAACTCCAATGAGCCACTTAAAATGCCCGGTCAGCGAAGGAGATTGCCTACGGCTGCCCTCGACTGCCTATAACTACATAGCGACCCCATTCCACTGCACTACGAGTTAAAAAGAACCACGCCGACCAAATTTTACTCGCGGAAAAATGTTCAACATGCTGAAAAGTTTTCTGCGACCTAGCTGAGGCCGCGAGTATGCGGGAACTTCCCTCGAGCATGAAGGAGAGTTTCAGTGACCTCATAGGACCACGTGTCGGCCATGCTGCGAGTGTGAGTTGAGGGCAAACTCTTCTCAACTCGCAGATTAAAGGGCAACTCAAATTTCACTACACCAATTGGTGTATGTGACAATAAATGTCCTTTGTCCTTTGATTAGGTTGCCGCAGTTGGACAGCCCCTTTACATCTCTCATTTTGCTTCCCGCAGGGTAATCACAGATCATACTATACCTATTGCTGTCAACATCTACCAGAACCCCCAAACTACATCCCAGAAAATAATTAGTAATATGTCAAAACTCAAAACGGATTTAAAATATATGCTTACTGCAAATCCTCGTGGACCCAATTCCCCAGTTTCACCTTTGGCTCCCTGTGGATAGGAATAAAAAATGTTGTGAATTAGTGCAAAGTTTTCCATCCAGTATCATTCTAAATATCCAGCTTCTTGGCTCTTTCATACTTATTTTGCATTGTGTTCACACCATACAATGATTGAATCAATTTTATCCGCTGTGGTCCTGATCTTACCTTTTCTCCTCCATCTCCTTTAGGTCCTCGTTTTCCCTGCATTATTGAAAAAGAGAATAATTCCAAGCTAAAATAAACATCTCCTCAAGTGTCAGAAATGTATTTACTGCATTAGTAAACTCAATAACGCAACTAAACATCCCATATAATTGATTTTGCAATGTAGTATTGTACAGTTATAGGTCCAGAAATTATTTACAAAAAAAAATGCTGTACTGTTTTAAATTAGACTTAATCCAGAGTAGAGATATATGACCACCATTTCACGGTCTCGAAGCACCCATCAGAGAATTTAATCCTGACTTTCCAGTGACATTTATTTTTCTGGTATAAAACACCTCAAATGTCATCAATAAAAATGCAAAATACTTTCAATCATCAATTCTTTAATAAAATACATAACGTGCTGAAAAACCTTTGATGAATTGAAATTTACAGGGAGTTGCGGCAGTGGGGTTGACGATATGCAATTTCAGTTGAAGGTGATGATGTATTGATGATGAGTTAAAAGATAAATATACAAGATAAGTAATAACATTTCATGCAAAGGATAATGCAATTAGAAAATACGACAGATAGAGGAGGGCAGATGGGCAGTGTAAATGAATTAAAAAACCAATAAAATAAATGCTGAGAGAACGAAGCAAGAAATATAGTGAAATTCATCAATCAATTAAAATAAGGAGCAAATATGTATTTTTTAACATCTTACATAAGAATAAAGATAAATGATTGACATTGCCTTCGTGCAGCTAAATCAAAGTGGATTAAGAATGAGTTTTCCAACCAGGGACACCAATCTTTATGCATAGCACAAAGTCAACAGCAAAACAAAGTGTAACTTACACAACTCTCACCTTTTGGCCAACCTCTCCCTCTTTCCCTTTGTCCCCTTGATTGCCCTGAAGTGAATGAATTGACAAAATAATACTTCAATAAACACATTAAGATTTGAGATTTTGGAATAAAGACAGACTTAACTGTGTTTCTAAACATGCCATGTAAGTATCCAGAGAACCGGCCTCCACCGCCCTCTGAGGCAGAGAATTCCACAGACTCGCAACTCTCTGTGAGAAAAAGTGTTTCCTTGTCTCCGTTCTAAATGGCTTACCCCTTATTCTTAAACTGTGGCCCCTGGTTCTGGACTCCACCAACATCGGGAACATGTTTCCTGCCTCCAGCGTGTCCAAACCCTTAATAATCTTATATGTTTCAATAAGATCCCCTCTCATTCTTCTAAATTCCAGAGTATACAAGCACAGCCGCTCCATTCTCTCAGCATATGACAGTCCCGCCATCCCGGGAATTAACCTTGTAAACCTACGCTGAACTCCCTCAATAGCAAGAATGCCCTTACTCAAATTAGGGGACCAAAACTGCACACAATACTCCAGGTGTGGTCTCACTAGGGCCCTATACAACTGCAGAAGGACCTCTTTGCTCCTATACTCAACTCCTCTTGTTATAAAGGCCAACATGCCATTCGCTTTCTTCACAACCTGCTATACCTGCATGCTTACTTTCATTGAAGGACCCCCCAGATCCCGTTGTACTTCCCCTTTTCCCAACTTGACACCATTTAGATAGTAATCTGCCTTCCTGTTTTTGCTACCAAAGTGGATAACCTCACATTTATCCACATTAAACTGCATCTGCCATGCATCTTCCCATTCTCCCAACCTGTCCAAGTCACCCTGCATTCTCATAGCATTTCTCAGATATAGGCACATGGCCCCCCAATCCCAGAAAAAATAATATTCAGACATTTTAACAGAAGGAATTGACTTGCAGTTACGTAACACCTTGTAGCATCTCAGGACATCACAGCACTTTGCAGCCAGTTTGATACTATTTTTAAGTTTGGCCACAGTTGTAATGCAGGAATTGCAACTGCAATTGTGTAACAACAAGATCGTACAAAGTTGTGAAGCCCTAACGATTAGCTAATCTGTTTTTTTTATGATCGTGTTTGATGAATGAATTTAGGGCAGCACAACAGGAAGATCTCTCCTGCTCTGCACCTTCAAAGGGATGTATAAATGACTTGCCTTGTGCCCTGGGCTCCCCTGTGGTCCGGTAGATGCCTAAAGATGACAAAATTATCATTAGCTATTTAACAAGAAAAGATAGTAGAAAAGTCAAAAAAATTGTTTTGTAATTATAATTGTGCAGGTTCCGTATATTGTGGCTATTAATCATCAGGTTCTAAGCTATATATCCGTTAATCTCTCTGTTCAACCTGCAGAATATTCATTCCACCAAAAATAGGAAGAATAGTGAAAGAGGCAGCTGTCATTTTAATGAAAAACCTACCTTGACATTCGATGAATTTTTAGGGATATATATGTGATGACTCGCGTGATCATCACTGATGAACTGAAATATTAATTATTTCCTCCGGTCCTAATGTATCTGATGAGTCATTTTAAAGCTTATTTGATAAACATGGTATGCATGTTATCGCTGTTTCAGAGTGGTGTTCTTTCATTTTAGAATTGGTTGAGAGCTTCAAGTCCCTTGGCATTAATATTACCAATGATCTGTTGTGATCCAACCACATTGATGCGACAGCCAAGAAGGCACACCACTGCCTCTACTTCCTTAGGAGACTGAGGGAATGTGCATGTCTCCTATAACTCTAAGTATGAATGTTCTGTTTTGGTACATATGAAAATAAAACTCTCTTTATTCTTATACAGATATACCATAGAAAGCATCCTGTCGTGTTGTACCACAGCTTAGTTTGGGAACAGCTCTGCCCAAGACCACAAGAAACTGCAGAGAGTTGTAGATGTTGCCCAGTCCATCGCACAGACCAGACTCTCCACCATTGACCCCATCTATACTTCACACTACCTCAAAAAAGCAGCCAACATAATCAAAGGCTTGTATCACCTTGGTCAATCATTCTTATCCTTGCTCCCATTGGGCAAAAGGTACAGAAGATTGAAAGCCCCACCAGATTCAAGAACACCTTCTTCCCCTCTGTTATCAGGCTTCTGAATGGTCCTTCCATAAGCTAGGGTACTGTTCGATTCACCCTCACCCCATTGCGGATATTGGACTTTGTCTATGGAACTGATGAGGTATAATGCTGAGAATTATATTCCTCTTTGCTCTCCCTACGATACTTGTTTAGCATGATTGTATTGATGTATGGTATTATCTGATCTGTTTGGAAAGCATGTAAAACATAGCGTTTTACTGTACCTCAGTACACATGATAATAATATACTAAAACATATACCAATATATTATTTAATATTATTAAACTACTGTTATATAATTAAAATATAAATATATATGAAATTAAATTTAAAAAAAACAGAACCCTTCACTATTTAATAATGGAGACTGATAACACCATTAAAATGAACGGACCAAGCTAGTTGTGTTGCTACAACTCCAGGGATAGGGAAGGAGGTTAGAAGTGGCGCCATATGACTTCCAGCAAAGTCCTTACATCTCCAGAGTATGGGGAGGAATGTGCTGACGTGAGCATTGCAACAATCTGACAGTTCTCTCGGGAACCGTTGTCAGCAACTTCCACCTAATGTTCCCTTGTTTTAGGTCACCCAATGACCTAAACAATCTGCGCTTCAGGGTATAGAAAAATGTCAGAAAATATGCAAATGGGAAGGATGAAAATGAAAAGTTTTCAAGAGAGAGTTAGATTTAGCTCTTAGGGTTAAGGGAATCAAGGGATATGGGGAAAAAGCCAGGACGGGGTACTGATTTTGGATGATCAGCCATGATCATATTGAATGGTGGTGCTGGCTCGTAGGGCCGAATGGCCTAATCCGGCACCTATTTTCTATGTTTCTAAAAACAAATCTCCAATCCATTTCAAACTAAAAGATTTCCCATTAATCCTTAAATCAAAGTTGCCATTTCATTGGATGAATCTCCAAGTACATTAAAATGCAAGCAGTTCATCCATTGCTTTAAACACCCATCATTGGTAGATAAGGTTCTGATTGTGAAATCAATTGTTTTACCTTCTCTCCCTGGATCCCCTTTTGTCCTGGTATTCCTGGGATGCCAATCCCATCAACTCCCTAAAAGGAAATAATTATCAAAGTTAATCTTCTTAACGTAAGAAGTCTTTGCTACATGCATGATCCATTCAGTTGCTCATGTTGTCTTGGGCCTCATTAACCGATGAGTTATGTAGATTTTTAAGCAAAATGTACTTTGCCAGCTCCATTCAATTCCCGGACATTGCTAGATAGATGGAGTTATTGTTCAGGTCAGCTCTGATCTAATTTTACGGTGGAATAAATTCAAGGGTCAAAAGACACTAATTCCTATGTTCTTTCCTAACGGAATGATGTCTATCAATAATGATGACTTCTGAACAACAATGAGCTGTGCTCCATAAAGTGTCCAAACCAGAAATATCCTGGGGCACTCTAATACCCTTACCTTTTCTCCTTTATATCCAGGGAGCCCAGCAACTCCATCAAGTCCGATCGGTCCAGGCAAACCAGCAATTCCCTGAATAGAAATATTCACAATAACAAATATATTTATGTAACTAGCTTGTTTCAACCGAAATTCCCTCAAGTCACATATCAACTCTCTAGATTCACTAGGGGCAGGTTATATCCTGCAGGTCTCAACCCAGTTCATATTATCTTCGGTTATGCTTATGGCATTATCAGAAGACTGGGATTTCCCACTGACCATCAGGAAGATAGAATAACATGTGATACTTACAGGCCTACCCGTATCTCCCTTGTCACCGTTAGGACCCGGTTTGCCACGTGGGCCCTGTTGAATAATCATACATTTCATTCTTATTGGAATGAATGGTACACTTAACTTCCATTTACAATTGATATTTTGTTTTCAGACTGGAAGTCGTGGAGTACTGTATAATCTAAGGACATTCAATTTAATATAACTTAAGCAACTTAATAAAAGCCAGGGACGAAGTAATTATTTCTAAAGCTACCATTCTAGTACATTAACTCTCCCATGACACATATCAATAAGTTCCATGTGTTGGAAGGAACTGCAGATGCTGGTTTATACTAAAGATCAACACAAAATGCTGGAATAGCATTTTGTAAAAATGGACAGTTTTACATTTTATGGTAAATAGCTCTAATTCAATCATCTCTCTTTGAAGGTAAAACCTCTCTAAAGTCTGCTTTAAAATCATTTGCTACACATTCCATTTATATGTTTTTGCTGAACATTTTGAGGTAGAGGAAATCATCACATTACCAGCAGTCTGGGTAATTTAGCACCTCACATAAGGTCAGGTTTAGGGATCAAGGCTTTTTACAGACTGATCAAGGTTGGGCAAAGGTGTGCATGGATGCCACTTTGTGACAATATAGTGTTTCAAATAAGATGTTAAGTCTGGTTGTTACTGCACAGACCTGGAGGTAAAAAAAACCTTAACTGGAAAATATATAGCCTGTACATGTAAGTTTCAAATCTTTAAAATGGACATAAACGGGCAAATGGCCACAAATGGTCAGCTATGATTTTAGTGATCTTTGATCTTTTTTGTATAGTCTGACTGTTTATTTATAATTCTGAATGAGTTTCAATCCCAGAGGGAAATTATCGTATTTCAAATAATAAAGATAAATATGATAGCTTAAACCTGCTTACTTACCTTGGAACCAACATCTCCTAGCTCACCCTGTAAAATACAATTGGCAGATTAGGCAACATTTGTCATGTTAAAATGTTTAGCGGTTGTGCGTCCACAAGTGAAGATTGCTGCCACTTATCGGCAAGTATGTAAAATTATGAGATTCACCGATATGGTAGACAATCTGTGTAGGAAAGAACTGCAGATGCTGGTTTAAATTGAAGGGAGACACAAAATGCTGGAGTAACTCAGCGGGACAGGCAGCGTCTCTGGAGAGATGGAATGGGTGACGTTTCGGGTCGAGACCCTTCTTCAGACTGATGTCAGGGGAGTGGGCGGGACAGAGATGGAATGTAGTCGGAGACAGTAAGACTTGGGAGAACTGGGAAGGGGGAAGGGATGGAGAGAGAGGGAAAGCAAGGGCTATTTGAAGTTAGAGAAGTCAATGTTCATAGCGTTGGAGTGTAAACTACCCAAGTGAAATATGAGGTGCTGTTTCTCCAATTTGTGCTGGTCCTCACTCTGACAATGGAGGAGGCCCAGGACAGAAGGGTCAGATTGGGAATGGGAGGGGGAGATAAAGTGCTGAGCAACCGGGAGATCAGGAAGGTTAAGGCGGACTGAGCGAAGGTGTTCAGCGAAACGATCGCCGAGCCTGCGCTTGGTCTCGCCGATGTACAGTAGTTGACACCTGGAACAGTGGATGCAGTAGATGAGGTTGGAGGAGGTGCAAGTAAACCTCTGCCTCACCTGAAAAGACTGTTGGGGTCCTTGGATGGAGTCGAGGGGGAGGTAAAGGTATTGCATCTCCTGCGGTTGCAGGCGAAAGTACCTCGGGAGGAGGCGGTTTGGGTGGGAAGGGACGAGTTGAACAGGGAGTTGCATAGGGAATGGTCACTGCGGAAAGCAGAAAGGGGTGGAGTTGGGAAGATATGGCCAGTAGTGGGATCCCGTTGGATGGCAAAAATGTTGGAGGATTATATGCTGTATGGGGTGGAAGATGAGAACAAGGGTGACTCTGTCCTTGTTGCGAATGGGAGAAGGGGGAGCAAACGTGGGGCTGCGGGATATCAAGAAGACCCTCGTGAAAGCCTCTAATGGAAGAGGGAAACCCCCGTTTCATAAAGAATGAGGACATCTCCGATGATCTAGTATGGAAAACCTCATCCTGGGCGCAGATGCAGCATGGACGGAGGAGTTGGGAGTAGGGAATAGAGTCTTTACAGGAAGCTGGGTGGGAAGAAGTGTAGTCTATATAGCTATGGGAGTCAGTAGGTTTGTAGTAGGTCTCTTACTGTAGTGCTGCCTCCTGCACTCAAGCAGAACTCACTGACTTCATCAACTTCATGACCGACTGCATCGGTGCTGCCTCCTGCACCCATGTGGAACTCACTGACCTCATCAACATCACGACTAATTTCCATCCTGCACTCAAATTCACTTGGACCATTTCCAACATCTCCCGACCATTTCTGGATCTCACCGTCTCCATCACAGGTACAGACTATTCACCGACATCTACAGTACATGTCTAGGAGCAAGGGGCAGAGCTTTAAGCTTAGAGGGGCAATGTTTAATGGAGAATTACAGGGAAAGCTTTTTTACCCAGATGGTGGGTGCCTGGAACGCGTTGCCAGGGATGGTGGTTGTGGCAGATATGAGAGTGGCATTTGAGGCTTTTATATATACACATGGATATGCAGGGAATGGAGGGATATGGATCACATGCAGGCAGAAGAGATTAGTTTAACTTGGCATCATGTTCAGCATGGACATTGTGGACCAAAGAACCTGCTCTGGTGTTTTATTGGTCTATGTTCAATGTACCATTAAATTGGCGGGTTAGTTTAAGAGAAATCCTATTATAATTCAACCACAGGACCACAGAAAGAGATAATTCAAACCGCCATACTTTTGCAGTTCTTTGAAAGGGTTATAAAATCAGTCCATTAGTTACCATCCAGCCTGATATTATTTCTCAATTAAGTATTTACTACTCTTTGATTCAACTGATATACTGTTTTGTTTTTTTTAACCCATTTCCCTCCTTTCTTAAAAAGGGAGAGAGTTACTACACCCACTACCTTTCAGTCCAGGGGAACAATTGTACAATGTATGAAATTCTGCAACACAAAGCCCTGGGTACCTACTACCTTCCTGACCTCCTCTTTCAAAACCTAGAATGCAACTTATCAGGACGTGAGGTAGGGGGGGGGTACTGCCTTTTCTATCCAATAATGCTCATTTATTTTAGCTCATCAAACATTCAAGACCTGCACTTCTACACAATTCCAGAAGATGATCAGGCATGATCACATTGAAATGGTGGTGCTGGCTCGAAGGTCCGAATGGCCGACTCCTGCACCTATTGTCCATTGTCTATTGTCTAATATTTTCTGCGTCTTCCACCCCGAAGGTGAACACTAAATATTTGTTCAATTTCTCTGCCATTTCTTTATTTCACAATACAATTCCTCCTGACTTAATCAGTAAGGGATTCATATTCACTTTGTAATCTAGTGCTTTTTATTTATTCATAGAATATAAATTTGCCAGACTATCTTGTATTCCTTGTATACTTAAGTATCTTGTATACTTTCCATTTTCACATCAATGCCGTTGTCATTGTCTTGACCATAAAAAGATTGTAACATGTAAAGGCAATGGAAACAATTCACTAAATAATTTCATAGCAAGTTGCACAGTTAACACAGGATGAGGAGTTTGCAATGGGACAGATGAAAGCAGGGATTTGAGTCAACCCTGATTATTCTTTCATAGCGTCAACAGAAGCACAATAGGCCAAATGGCCACCTCTATTCACGTTGTTTCTCAGCTCTGCGAAAAGAGACTTCCAATTTGTAATTGGCTTTGTCTAAGGAACAGATGTGCTACAATGCTGAGGTCTATATTCTGCCCTCTATATCTTCCCCTTTGCTCTATCTATTGGACTTGAGTTGGAACTGATTTTATCTCTGGATGATATATCTGATCTGTTTGGGTCAGGTCGGGGGGAGTTCCCTCCGCCACGGGTGCCATGTAATCCCGTGCTACCTGCTCCATGGTCAGATAGTCGGCAACTAAACCGTCTCCCCCACCTGGTCTACATTTATCCCAGTGAGGTCTGAGAGTTGACCACTGAGTATGAATTCGACCAAGATCCTGTGAACTGACATGACTGGGAACAAAGAGCCCTTATCTGATGTAAAGACATCCTTTAACTGATTACATTGGACTATTTGAAAGAAGCCACTCAACTCAACCCATTGATCTAGCTAACGGTCCAAACCCAAAGTGTCGCCTATCATTGTTCTCCAGAGATGCTGTCTGACCCGCTGAGTTACTCCAGCACTTTGTGTTCCACTCTGTGTGTCCAGCCAATATAGTTCTAATTCAGTTGACAAAACTTCCACGATTGTCCTAGAGTCTCCAAGAACTAAAGGGTATTCGTCAGCAACACCTACCATAAAAATAATAGTTTATTTTCTTTATACATTTTTACATGATAATAAAAATATGGAAGAAGAGGATAATGGTTACTGCCTGCTGTTCAGGCATCATTAATTAGGTAAAGTCTACACTTCCTTATCTCTGTATCTCCCTCTCCCCTGACTTCAGTCTGAAGAAGGGTCTTGACCCAAAACATCATCCATTCCTTCTATCCAGAGATGCTGCCTGGCCCGTTGAGTTACTCCAGCATTTTGTGTCTATCTTAGGCAAAGTCTTAACTTTCCAATTGGCTTGTAAAGTGGATGTGCCGATGAGGTTGGAGGTTTGGAACAATTAATGGTGGGGAGAGTGAGAAGAACTATCACAAGGAAACCATCTGGTGTGTGTGCACTCACAGTTGGCAAATGTAAAGGGTGGGCGGAGGGAATAGCAGTTTAGAAGATAGCCATTGCCTACCTTGACTGAGTGGCCTGGTTGTCCCTGAGGCCCTGGCTGCCCTGGTAGTCCCGATGGGCCTGGCACCCCTGGAAGTCCTGGCTCACCACTTGGACCCTAAATAAGAAAGGATTCTTGATCAGTGAAAAGTAAATCTTATTAAAATGGAGACGACAAAATGTGGAACAACCTGAAGGAAGGGGGAGAATCATACCCATCCCCTTGCCCTGAGCCACATTTTTGGGCTAGGATATACTTTATGACCAACCTGGGAGTATTCATGCAGTGAGATGCTTAAATAATTTTAGAGCCACAGTGTGGAAATGGGCCCTTCGGCTCACCAAGTCCATGCCGACCAACAATCACCCATGCATTAGTTCTATGTTATCCCAGTTTCACATCCTACACACTAGAGGCAATTTACAGAAGCCAATTAACCTACAAACCCGCACATCTTTGGAACATGGGAGGAAACCAGAGCACCTGAAGGAAACCCACGTGGTCACAGGGAGAACGTATGAACTCCATACAGACAGCACCTGCAGTCGGGATCGAACCCAGGTCTCTGGCGCTGTAAGGCAGCAACTGTACTCTGCATCACTGTGCCGCCCCTGTGATGTTGTGAAGATCCAAGCCCCATTGTATCACGATACAGGAGGTGGTTTTTAAATAGAATTTCATCACAACAATGTCACCAGCTACAACTTCAAATTGCCTCATAAATTATTTGCCTGTAACCAGTAACTTTAAAGCTAAAATAAGAATATCTGGTAGATTTAGTCATTGCATTGTAACTTTTAAAACCATTCGTCAAATATATTTCCCCTTAAGCAATCATTCCTCACTGGTGACAGGTAGGAAAAACCATTACTGTGTTTAAGAATCACCAAAATAAATTGCAGAAAAATCCATATCTATTTGCTTGATGGAGAGTGTGAACATTCAGCTGTTGTAAACAGTTTCTTTATCCATAGGAGCAAGAATAAACCTGGAGCTCTTTGTGCTGGTTCCTCAAATCCAGGGAATCATGGCTGATCTATGACCTAACTCCACATATCAGCCTTTGCCCCATACCTCCTTATAGAAACCTATCAATCTCAAATTTTAAAATAAGAATGACTGCAGCATAGATTGCGGATAAGTCTCTCTGACTTTACTCCTAAAGGTGGTGAATCTGTGGAATTCATTGCCACGGAAGGCAGTGGAGGCAAAGTCAATGGATATTTTAAAGGCTGAGATAGATTCTTAATTAGTACGAGTGTCAGGGGTTATGGGGAGAAGGCAGCAGAATGGGGTTAGGAGGGAAAGATAGATCAGCCATGATTGTATGGTGGAGTAGACTTGATGAGTCGAATGGCCTTATACTGCTCCTATCACTTATGAACATAAAGGGGCCTGCTCTAATGTTCAGATTAATGACCCATGTCATTTCAGATCTCGACTGGTCCTGGATTTTTACCATTCACAAAGAATTGTGTTCTATCCTTTTTTATTACAAAAAAAATACTTTTGATAATTTTATGTCTCCATTTATACTGTGAACTGATGTAGATACATTTCTATATCACTGACCAAGTTAGTTTCCTGCATTTTCACCATTGCCTGCACTCTTTCTTTTGCTAAGTACACGTAATGAGATCATACTTCAGACCTCAAAATTCATTCCCAGTCAGCTGCACTAAATGGGCAATATTGTATGAACATTCCATTGTACCTTGTCTTTAAATTCATGGAACAAACTGTGATGGATGAATTTTGATTCACACATGGTTTATTAATGTATTGAAAAAATGTTTTGTGTGATACCACGATAACGTTCTTATCTCCTCACCACCATAAGCAAAGTAAAATGACAGCATATTAAGATCACAATTTCACTTCCTCCCAACACTGGAGTCCTCTCTGGATTTTCCCCTATTGGATTCATTTTCACATAATTTAACCAATTCTTACCGGAGATCCAGGTTCTCCTCTCCGGCCAGGAATAACATCACCTCCTCTTAGAACATATCCAGGTTCTCCCTATAAATAAAAAGACAAATGGCAATGAATGGGGTGGCTTGCAAGACAGTAGATTGGACATTTGGCCTATGCAAGTGATTACTTTAGTGTCCAGTTGAGATATATATAACTGGGTTCACCTCTGGAGCGATTTCTAGCTTCACTTCAAGATAACGAACGTGAGTGGATCTCCCTTGATATCTTTCTGTAACCAAAATATACCAATGCCACTCTGAAAAGCTTGAACTGTTCCCCAGTAACTACCATCATTTATGGAAGAGATTTTTTTTTCCACTAATAATACTGCATGCATAAAATAATACTATTAAAATGTATCATTTGAGCACAAGCAGCATCCCATGTTAATCAGAGAAGTTTACAGCACAACAACAGGCAATTTGCCACCTTGTGCACATAAACAAGCTATCCAATTAGTTCCTCTCCTTTTCTCTTCCCTCACAGTCTGGTAGTCCTTCCCTTATCAAGTGCATGTCCACTGAATCTGCTTCCAAACAGTGTGTTCTGGACCATAAAACGTCAGTGCTTCTCTTTGTTTCTCCAATGATTCTTTGGTTGACAGTTTGAAGCTTATATACTCAGGTTACCTATTCATCTGTCTGCAGAAACCCTTCCACCTCACAGCTCTATCCAAACCTTCACAAGGGCTGTCTTTCCATTGCAATTTCTGTAAGCTGCTCCTTTTCATAATACACGAGGTATCATACTCACTCTATCACCTTTGGGACCTGGAGGACCTTTAAATCCAGGAAAGCCCTAGAGAGAGAAAGTCCACAGGTTATGGAAAAGAAATCAGACAAAATCCTAGAAATAATACTAAGCCCCTGGAGCCAAGGACAAATGATGCATTGAAGGATGAAGACATTCCTCCATCGTTTTCTCTGCTGCACAACGCTGATTCTAACTTTCCCATTTAGCAAAAGTGGAAAAAAATATGGCAATCGTTTGGCAAAATAAGAGAGTAAAACATTTTTGTGAAAACCACTGGATTTCTGCAAAGACTCTTACATTCTGCTGTAAGGCACAATCCCCTACCCTCGTAACATTAATCCGTGTTCTCCTTCTGATTCTGACTGTACACTTCCCTCCATTACCTATTTACATTTCAGATGTGCATCAACCTCTGTTTTTTTATTTAATAACCTAAAATCTTTCGATAATTCTCCGGTGCATTACACTTAACCATTCGTCAGTTCTCTCAATCACTCTCTCTGTAAACACTGAAGGAGTTTAATTTCCATGGGGAAATCCATGTTTATAACAGACGCTGAAGCCAACAG
This sequence comes from Malacoraja senta, assembly GCA_038087875.1. Lineage (NCBI taxonomy): Eukaryota > Metazoa > Chordata > Chondrichthyes > Rajiformes > Rajidae > Malacoraja > Malacoraja senta. The sequence continues at coordinate 6,793,735 of CM075985.1, read as the reverse complement.
TTCCATTAAATGTAATGTCAAGAGTCTAATATTGAGGCCTGGAAGTCAAAGTGAGAAGCAGTTAGTTGATGATGTCTGTCTTTACAATCTGTGATGGGCTGTAGTATTTAGTAACTAAGCCAGTTTCATCGAAGTGGTAATTCTTCAGACACTGCACTCTGTTAAAGTATGTCAACAATCTGCCAATTTGCTGCATATCAAAGTTCTGATCATTTAGAATCACATAACAATACAAAATAGAAGTAAGATATTTTTCTTATTGAGTCTACAACAGTTTTCTTTTCAAAGAATAATCCACTTAGATTCAATTTGTCCACTATTTCTTCATAGTCCTGCAATTGATGGATTAGGTCTTTGCCCAATTCCCTTTTCAAGAATAATAAAGAATTTGTTTTAGAAGTTGAAGATTTACGCACAATGCTTCCGAGGTGTTTCCAATTTATACTCTCAATAGGAAAATCTCATCCCCATTTTCACCGGTATACCTTTATATCGCCTCTGGAAGTGGACAGGTGGAAAACGTGGCAAGAAAGGTGAGAACGGAGGTTTAGAAGATTCAGAGGGAGACCTCAGCAGACAGACATCTTTACCATGTCACATACGTATAAACAGAGAAGGGGAATAACCCACCCAATATTGCTCCAGCAGTGCTGAGTCTTTTGTCATAGAGTCGTAGAGCTGTACAGCATGGGAACAGGCCCTTCGGCCCACCTTGTGCATGCTGACAGGTTGACATTCTGGGCTAGTCCCCATTTGCCTGCATTTGGCACATAGCCCTCGAAACACTTCTTATCCTATGGTCTGATAAGGGACAGATGGCGTAAAGTCACTTGCAATGTTGGGGCAATTTGTTGTTCCTATCTGCCACCACCTCTCCTCATTCAGTTCCATTTGTCACCTTCTTTTCCTATCTGATTCCAGAATCTGCAGCCTTTTGCCTCCATCACAGTGAGGAGGTGCCTGGTGAACTCACTGTGGTGGATGTTAATTTGTGTTTATTGTGTGTTTTGTTATTTATTATTATATGTATGACTGCAGGCAACGAACTTTCGTTCAGACCGAAAGGTCTGAATGACAAATAAAGGAATCTCTAATCTCTAATCTCTTTTGTTCTCCATTTATCCCAGCCTCTGCTGCTAATTCAATGATGGATGAGAACTATCCGAATATTTGAAAGAGTGCTCTGGTAAAAGAAACCCACATTTAGTTCCATTTCCCATGACTCTGTCCCATTCCTCAGTAGCAGCGAGAATTGTCAGTATTAAACAATCCATCAGTGGTGGCGCGGTGACGCAGCGGTAGAGTTGCTGCCTTACAGCACCTGCAGCGACAGAGATGTGGGTTCGATCCCGACGACGGATGCTGTCGGTATGTTCTCCCCATGACCGCATGGGCTTTCTCCAAGATCTTCAGTTTCCTCCCACACTCCAAAGACATACAGGCTTGTATGATATTTGGCTTGGGTCTGTATACTTGGTACAATTATAAATTGTCCCAAGTAAGTTATAGTGTTTTTTTTTTTTTTTTTTAAACAATTATTTTTTAGAAGTACAATAATGTGGTACCAAAGTACCTAATGCTTATTGACATATTACATTTCATATACAACTTCTTATTTTTAATTTAATAATGAAGCAAAATAAGAAGTTAAAGATTACAAAAGGAAAGATTGAGATGAAGTGTTGCGTGAGATAGCAAAATAGCCCTAGAAAAAAAATGAAGAAAAAAAGGAGAGAAGAAAGAAAGAAAAGAGAAACAAAAGAGAAGAGGAAAGGAGATTGAAAGCGATATATCTATTTGATAATCCTACCCCCAGTCACCTATTTCTGAACCATTATATTTCTATGATTGTGTTGCACCATATACTTGTAGAAAGCCGATAAAGGGAGACCATATCAATAAGAAGAGGTCTACCTTACCTACTAGAAGGAGTCGTATTTCTTCAAGATATGCCGTTTCTGACATATTTGAAATCCACATTTTCACCGTTGGTGTTGGCGAATTTTTCCAAAATTTAAGTACGAGTTTTTTTGCCATTATTAAACAGTAATTAAGTAAGGATTTTTAATACGTATTTAGCATATTCCCATCTTCCATTGATCCAAAAATAATCAATTCTGTATTCTGTTCCAGTCTTCTATTAAATAATTTTGTAAACATTTCAAAAATTTCATTCCAGAATTTATGAAGTTTTATACAGGAGACAAAAGAGTGTGTTTATAGTGGCATTCTCAGCTAAGCATTTATCACATATTGGTGAGATATTTGGATAAAATTTATTCAATCTAGTTTTCGAGTAATATAGTCTATGTAAAATTTTGAATTGGATTAAATTATGTTTTACATTAATCGAACATTTATGTATACAGTGGCTTGCAAAAGTATTCATACCCCTTGAACTTTTCCACATTTTGTCACGTTACAACCACAAACGTAAATGTATTTTATTGAGATTTTATGTGATAGACCAACATAAGGTGGCGCATAATTGTGAAGTGGAAGGAAAATGATACATGGTTTTCAAATTTTTTTACAAATAAAAAACTGAAAAGTGTCGCGTGCAAAAGTATTCAGCCCCCTTTACTTTGATACCCCTAAATAAAATCCAGTGCAACCAATTGCCTTCAGAAGTCACCTAATTAGTAAATAGAGTCCACCTGTGTGTAATCTAATCTCAGTTTAAATACAGCTGTTCTGTGAAGGCCTCAGAGGTTTGTTAGAGAACATTAGTGAACAAACAGCATCATGAAGCCCAAGGAACACACCAGACAGGTCAGGGATAAAGTTGTGGAGAAGTTTAAAGCAGGGTTAGGTTATAAACAAATATCCCAAGCTTTGAACATCTCACGGAGCAATGTTCAATCCATCATCCGAAAATGGAAAGAGTATGGCACAACTGCAAACCTACCAAGACATGGCCGTCCACCTAAACTGACAGGCCGGGCAAGGAGAGCATTGATCAGAGAAGCAGCCAAGAGGCCCATGGTAACTCTGGAGGAGCTGCAGAGATCCACAGCTCAGGTGGGAGAATCTGTCCACAGGACAACTATTAGTCGTGCACTCCACAAATCGGGCCTTTATGGAAGAGTGGCAAGAAGAAAGCCATTGTTGGAAAAAAGCCATAAGAAGTCCCGTTTGCAGTTTGCCACAAGCCATGTGGGGGACACAGCAAACATGTGGAGGAAGGTGCTCTGGTCAGATGAGACCAAAATTGAAGTTTTTGGCCTAAATGCAAAACGCTATGTGTGGCAGAAACCTAACACTGCACATCACCCTGAACACACCATCCCCACTGTGAAACATGGTGGTGGCAGCATCATGCTGTGGGGATGCTTTTCTTCAGCAGGGACAGGGAAGCTGGTCAGAGTTGATGGGAAGATGGATGGAGCCAAATACAGGGCAATCTTGGAAGAAAACCTGTTAGAGTCTGCAAAAGACTTGAGACTGGGGTGGAGGTTCACCTTCCAGCAGGACAACGACCCTAAACATACAGCCAGAGCTACAATGGAATGGTTTAGATCAAAGCATATTCATGTGTTAGAATGGCCCAGTCAAAGTCCAGACCTAAATCCAATTGAGAATCTCTGGCAAGACTTGAAAATTGCTGTTCACAGACGCTCTCCATCCAATCTGACTGAGCTTGAGCTATTTTGCAAAGATGAATGGGCAAACATTTCAGTCTCTAGATGTGCAAAGCTGGTAGAGACATACCCCAAAAGACTTGCAGCTGTAATTGCAGCGAAAGGTGGTTCGACAAAGTATTGACTCGGGGGGGCTGAATACGTTTGCACGCGACACTTTTCAGTTTTTTATTTGTAAAAAAATTTGAGAACCATGTATCATTTTCCTTCCACTTCACAATTATGCACCACTTTGTGTTGGTCTATCACATAAAATCCCAATAAAATACATTTATGTTTGTGGTTGTAACGTGACAAAATGTGGAAAAGTTCAAGGGGTATGAAAACTTTTGCAAGCCACTGTATATATCAGGTATTTTTCCCATGCTTCTTTCGCAATTTTTATCTGTAATTCTTGTTCCCAATTTTCTCTAATTACCTCTGTCGATGGAGGTTCCTGTGTTCCTGCTACACCTTCAGTGTACAGAATAAAAAGTTTAACCAGGATCCAGGTGAAGGGGCACAAGATGGTGTCCTTCCTCCCAGCATATTCCACATATGCCAAGTGACACACCCACACAGATCCAATTCTAGACGTAAAAGGACACAGACTGCTGGAGTAACTCAGCGGGTCCGGCAGCATCTCTAGAGAACATGGATAGTATGGATGTCAGGGGTTATGGAGAGAAGGCAGGAGAATGGGGTTAGGAGTGAGTGATAGATCAGCCATGATTGAATGGTGGAGCAGACTTGATGGGCCGAATGGCTGCATCCACTGGACTGGAGGGCGGGAACTTCGGCAGCTTCGACCGCCCTGGGCCGCGGAGTTTGAACCGGCCCGTTCGGATTCAGCCGCGGGACTTACTTACCATCACCCGGCGGGGTCACAACATCGGAGGCCTGGATCGCCTCAGCGCAGAGGGAGAGCAAGGAGGGAAGAGACATGGACTTTGGGACTTTTTGCCTTCCATCACAGTGAGGAGGTGCCTGGTGGACTCACTGTGGTGGATGTTAAACTGTGTTGAGTGTGTGTTTTTGTTATTATTCTATGTTATTACTGCAGGCTAAACCATTTCGTTGCACTGAAAAGTGCAATGACAATAAATTGAATCAAAATCAAATCAAATCAAAATCAAATTCTGCTCTTATCACATGGCCTTATGACCTCATGATAGTTGACGTTTCCATCCTGGATATCACTGCTGGATGTTTACAGAGTAATAATCTGCAGTCAATTCCAGATTTACGTTAATAATCGTAACTTATATTTTAACAGATAATTTTGACAAATGAAGTTGTTTTCTGAAAGGATACTTACTCTATCCCCTTGTACTCCATGGGGACCCTACAGGTAAAAAAAATGCAACACCGTATTAACTTTTTGAGAGCTGGTTCAAGAGGATTTTGCATATTTTTAATCATATTTAGAAATGATAATTATGAATTGGAGACAGAATTACATGGTAATAGCTCAACTGAGCATAGATTCAAATTGTGCTGTGCTATATTATTCAACAAATTCATCAGTACTTCAGGGTGGTGAATCTGTGGAATTCTTTGCCACACAAGGCTGTAGAGGCCAAGTCAGTGGATATTTGTATGGCAGAGATAGATAGATTTTTGATTAGATCAGGTGTCAGAGGTTATGGGGAGAAAGCAGGAGAATGGGGTTACGAGGGAGAGATAGATCAGCCATAATTGAATGGTGGAGTAGACTTGATGGGTTGAATGGCCTAATTCTGCTCACATTACTTATGTCTTATGACCTTATGGTTAATTCAGATGGAGCTACCATAATATGGAGTGTACCGGCATTTATCTTAAAAGGGCTAAATTGTCAGTTAGAATATTTGTGGGAAATGCAGAGCATGGCTATATCTCTATAAACCGTGAAAGATCAGCAGATGCTGCAAACAGGGTTCTTCTTTAATTAACTACTTACGGCATTTTCTCCTGAATTAATTCTGCTTTCAAGTAGATTTTGTTTCAGTTGTGCATTTACATTATCATTCAGCAAGCAGAAAATTGTGAAAATAGCCAAAAAGAGACTGGGCTGAATCACGCTGAGAATTAATTGACTGTTGCGTAGAAAACCTCTGGCTAACTTTAATCCATGCATCAATACATTCAGGACATCCTCACTCACGCATAGCAGCACAGAAGAATGGGATGCTCTTGTCATTTCCTGGTTCGTCATCCTGTAACTTGACTTTCATGGGTAGGCAGCATGGTGATACAGAGGTTAGCGTTGCTCCTGACAGCTCCAGTGACCAGCTTAAATCCTGACTTAGTTGCTGTTTGTGTGGAGTTCATACGTTCTCCCTGTGACCACATGAGTTTCCCCCAGGTGATTTTGCCTCCTTCCTCATGCAAGGCTGTGCTGGCAGGCTATTGTATATAGCTTACCCCCCCTCCCCCCCCCCCCCCCCTTCCTGGTGTAACTAAGAGGCCAAAGGAATCAAAGGAAGGTTGATGGGTGTGAGAGAATGGGCCAAAAGGAATAGAATGAAAGAGAGGCACAAGAGATTTCAGATACTGGAATCTGTAACAAAAAAAAGAAGAGCATTTTGTGGAGGAAAATGGACACCCTAGGTTTGAGATGAAGTCATTCATGTAGAGCTGAGGGGAAGTAGTTAGTATAAAGTGCTGGGGGGAGGAGAGGAGCAGAGGCTTGGAAGTGATAGGAGGGTATAGGTGAGGAGGTAGCATTCCGATGGGGTGGGAAGGGTGGAGATAGCAACCAACGCTGTAAAAGTAATCTGATAGGAAAAGACCGATAAATGGAACTCATTGAAGGGTGGTAGAAGATGGGAACAACAGAGGGTGGTGTGGGGTGAGCAGGAGTTGGGAAAGCGGTGTTAAAGACGCAGGGAAAGATTGGGGAACCAGCAATACTGAAGAAGCTGACATAAATGATCGATGCATCAGCTAGTTTCCATGGGTGATTGATTTAAGTTTGTTGCAGGTTCAGCATTCAAGTTCACCACCTATGTTGGATGTTCTTTGTCCACCTCACAGCCAAAAACCACTTTCTCCTCCCGTGCTCTACCTCACTGACAGTCATCTATCTCGTGGCACGACCACCTTCATAACTCAATACAAATGTTCACCCAGCATCATCCATGAAGTTGCAGCAATAATGATTCTGTGTCCAAATGTCTGCAATCACAATTACAAAAGCTGGGTCTTTGTGCAGAGAGTGTGAAGAGGTGGGATGAGTGATAGGTTTCAGTTGCTTACCCTGGGCCCGGTAGAGCCAGGAGAGCCAGTACGGCCTGGGCGTCCCGGGAGGCCTGGAATCCCGTCTTTTCCTGGTAGGCCCTGCATGGTTACCAAGCAACACAATTTGTACAAGCACCCCCCAACCATCAGAATGAAAATCAGACCTAACTTTCCCAACATGGAATAAAGAAACGCTCCAAAATGTAAAAATGGCATGCGGAATTGTAATTGTTTCTATTAGTACAGTTTTGTGTCTTAACATTGTATGTGCTGTAAAGAGGGAGATATCCATAGCGAACTGGAGTGTGAGAAGGTGACACTTTGAAATGACAGGAGTCGATGAGGCAAAGCGCAGAAACAGGAGCAGGTTATTCAGCTCCTCGGGCTTGTTTTGATCTCTGGAAGGTGTGAGCCAAAGATCTTAGATCTTTGGTGTGAATTATGCTCAGAGGTAAGTCATCCCACAGCCAATCAATCAAGCAGAACTCTGCAAGTAGTCAGTCCCCTTCTCAGTCCATAGCCCTGTAAACATTTCCTCTTCAGGTTCTACTCAATTCCATTTGAGAGTCGCAATTTTCACCGCTATCATCGACATTTTGGTTCTGCTCACATCTTCTCACTTCCATAAAGTTATTCCCTTCTCCCTCAGATTTCTTTTTGCCATTTATCATTGTGTGACCCTCCTGGTGCTGGAAGCTGTCTCTCCCTCTTTACTTCATTAAACCCTAAAGGTTTCAAAGGTCTTTTATAGCACGTGTACCAATTAAGGGTCAGTGATATGCGAATTACCATACAGCCATACGAAACAAAAAGCAACAAGACACACAACTACATACAAGTTAACATAAACATCCACCACAGCGGATTCCCCACATTCCTCACTGTGATGGAAGGTAATAAAGTCTAATCTTCTTCCTCTTGGGGCAGTGGAACCATCCACAGTCAGGGCGATCGGAGCTCCTGCAGCCGGCGGTTGAAGCCTCCACATCAGGCGATCGAAACTCCCGCCTCAGGGTGATCGAAACTCCTGCGTCGGGGCAGTCGTAACTCCCGCGGCTTGGAGTTCCCAATGTCGGTCGCTGACTAGAGACCGTGGGCTCCGTGATGTTAAGTCCACAAGCACCCACGGTTGAAGCTCCAAGGTCGACCCCTGGCAAACAGATCGCGGGCTCCGTGATGGTAAGTCCGTAGGCTCCCCGCGATGGAGCTCCCGGTCGATCTCCAGCAAAGGCCGCCAACTCTTCGATGTTAGGCCGCAATGCGGACGGAGATACGATACGGAAAGAAATCGCATCTCCGTCGAGGTAAGAGATTAGAAAAAGTTTCCCCCAACTCCCCCACCCTCCACATTAAACAAGCTAAAGAACACTGAAAACATACATTGAACACATACTTATTTAAACACTAATGTAGAGGCAGACAGACTGTTGGAAAGGTAGCCATTGCTGGTGCCACCCGGTGGAGGTAAGAACGCTGACATTAAATTCTCTTAATTTCCACTTCAATTTCAGCCTCCTCGCTCCCTCCACATAACAAATATTTAATGCAGGAAGTAAATGCAGATGCTGGTTTATACCCAAAATAGACACAAAATACTGGAGTAATTCAGTGGGTCAGGCAGCATCTCTGGCAAAAAGGAATAGGTGATGTTTCGGGTCAAACCCTTCTTCAGACCTGTCTAACCCGTCATACCCACCTTTTCTCCAGAGATGCTGCCTGACCCATTGAGATGCTCCAGCATTTTGTGTCTATCTAATGACCATATCGCCAAGTTCAGTATTAAAAGAGAACAGGATTATGTACTCACCCTTTCTCCTTTTTCTCCCTTATCAGCAAAGGCAAATGATTCATATCCTCCACTCGTGTGCAAGCCCAGAAATCCTTGCTGTCCCTGGAATTCATGCAGCATAGCATGTTAACGTAGTGTAGAATCAAGGAACTGCAAATGCTGGTTTACAAAATAAGACACAAAGAGCTGGAGTAACTCCATGGGTCAGGCAGCATCTCTGGAGAACATGCATAGGTAACGTTTCAGGTCGAACTGATGAAGGTCCCGACTCGAATCATCACCTATGCATGTTCTCCAAAGATGCTCCCAGACCCGCTGATTTACTCCAGCATTGTGTGTCTTCTCATGTTAATGAAGTGGTTTGGTTGCCTGCTGCCTAAGACATTATTAGTAGAAGACATCAGGTAATACTAGAAGAACTGTGCGTAAACCTATGTACTTTCAGTCTTGAGGCCATTTTTTTTGTTGCTTCCCATCGTGAAAGAGCCGGCTTTCAAAAACGTCTTTCATGACCTCAGTCATTCCAAGATGGAACTCGTGAACGGTCTTCATTGGGTCAATGTTGGGAAACGTAGCTGTTTGATGACATTAGGTGGCCACTTGTTGACTGACTGAGGAATAAATGATCCCCAGGAACATTTGGAAAAATGCCCTTGTTCTTGATAAGTTAGCACAATGGGATGTATTACATCCAACAAGAGAAATATAACAGCAAAGACGACAGATGGCAATTCACTGCAGGAAAGAGCAGGTCTGGGTCTGGATCAATCGCTCAACTCTCTGGAGCAGAACTCACAATCTTTTGATTCAGGAGCAAGAGAAAGAGAGGGGTTATGGGGAGAAAGCAGAAGAATAGGGTTAGGAGGGAGAGATAGATCAGCCATGATTGAATGGCGGAGTAGACTTGACGGGCCGAATGGCCTAATTCTGCTCCTATCACGTATGACCTTATGATTAATGAACTACTCGGCCAAGGCTGAAATATCTTAAGCTGCTCTCCATCATATCTAAGAAAGTATTTCTGCACAGCTTGGACAAATGTATAAAATGCAATGATGCGAGAATTGCACACACTGAATAAGCCCAGTCTTGTTCCCAGCTCCATGTTAGTTATCCTGGTCTCCATCAAGCAGTTCCCGGAATTATAATTGGTGTCAGTTACATTGTGAAAAGGGAGAGAGGGAGGTCTCGTCAGAGTTCCTCTTTCGTAGAGCAGGGAACAGTACAGGAACAGGCTTTACAACCAGGGCAGGGTACTATATTGGAAAGAGCAGAGGGATAGTCATTAGGAGAGATAGGATGTCTCTAGAGTAATGTAGCCATTCAAAAAAAGAATAACTAGTGCAGATAGCAAAAGACAATTAACAAACTCATCACTGTGTTGTAGCACACGCCAACACAGGGTTGGAACCCAAATCAAAATCACACACTGCACAACCATAGGTAGGCCACTCTTTAATAAAATCCAGAAACATTGGAAGAATTTCAAATCAGCGATGGGATCTGAATGCTGGTTTTAGTTGAGTCTGTACTGAGATTGTTATCTCATAATCTGTCACAGAAGCACAATGATCTTACTTTCAATACTCTTACTGCTTTACCAACATGCCTGTTTAAACAGAACATGATGTCCAATAAACACTCACCAGTATTCCTGGAGGGCCCATTACTCCCTAAAAGAAGAATAAAAATACTTCAGAGTGATTTTCCACTGTAATGTTACTCAGAAATGATCCATGCTCTGGTCTAATTCAAATTCACACGTACTGACTGCATTACACCAACTACAGATACAGGGCTCACTTTAAAGCTCAAACCATCTTGATCCCAGTGTTCATGACTGATAAAATTCCATGATAAAATGGTCTTTCTGGCCATCTCATCTTGTCAATCCTTTAGCCTGAATCCACTCAAAATCATCGCGCACCACCTGCGTGACACAAAATGCTGGAGTAGCTCAGCGGGACTGGCAGCATCTCTGGAGAGAAGGAATGGATGACGTTTCAGGTCAAGACTCTTCTTTCAGACTGAAGAAGGGTCTCGACCCGAAACATCACCCATTGCTTCTCTCCAGAGATGCTGCCTGAGTTACTCCTGCATTTTGCGTCCATATTCAAATGACGTCACGCGCTCCAGACGGCTGTGCGGGCGCATGAAGTCGCGCGCGACCTTCGTGGGACCATCGCGCTTCAACACGACCACGAGGTCGCGTAATTAGCGTGCCAAGGACACTTAAGTGGGACAGGGGCTTAACTCATTTAACTATAAACATTGCAAATAACCTATTTGGATCTCTATTCTCCCAGCCATTCTTCAACATTCGAATGAATGGACTTCAAAAATAGTGGGGCACCAGAAGGCCACTGGGGAAATCGCTAATGAAGAGCTGCCTCCTGATTGCCACATTCACACACGAATCCCAAACCTGGCGGCACTTATGCTGAGAAAGGGCATGAAACTGCTAGCATTTCCCAGCAAACGCCAACAGCCTACAAATTAATCAAAAGTGATGATATAAAACCACAAAAGGAACAACCCATCGTAACTCAGTTATTAGTTTGGTCACTGTACTTGCTTTAATCGGCTGTACTTGATTTGTGCTTACTGTTCAAGTTTATTAAACAAAAGCTTTTCACTGTACATCAGTACACGTGACATTAATAAACCAAATTCCAATAGAATTTTTTTATATTAGAATGTATACAGAACGCAAGATAAATATAATAACAAAAACTGCAGATGCTAGTTTATACGAATGAAAAACACAAAGTGCTGGAGTATCTCAGCTGGTCAGGCAGCAACTCTGAAAAACATAGATAGGTGACGTTTCAGGTCCGAAGAAGGGTTCTGACCCAAAACGTTACCTATCCATGTTCTCCAGATATGCTGCCTGACCCGCTGAGTTACTCCAGCACTTTGTGTCTTTCTACAAGATAAATATGTTAATACTGTTACCTGTTCTCCTTTCGGACCCTGAAAAATAACATTTAAGAAACAATTAGTCAATTAGTCTTTTACATTTTTAAACAATTTTACAAGAATAAAACTTTTTTTTTTAGAAGTCTATTAATTCTGGAGAAAGGAAGTCTGCATGATCTTCAGCCCCAGATATCAGAATAATTTGCTGCTAGGTATTCTTTCCATCAGATTCAATAAAGCATCTTATTCATAAAACTCAGAACTGCATTCCTGCGGGGCAATTTCAATTCCAACTTAATAAAAAGCAGCTTGCATTTATATTACACCTTTAAAATGTAGAATCCTGGAGGATTGGAAAACCCTGCTCCTAACTTGTTTAATTCTGCACCTTGCTATTTTTGCCTGTCACCATATAGAGTTATAGAGTGATACAGTGTGGAAACAGGCTCTCCAGCCAAACTTGCCCACACCGGGCAACATGTCCCAGCTACACTAGTCCTACTATATATAAATAAAATCTATTATTATTATTATTACCTACCTGCGCTTGGTCCATATCCCTCTAAATCTGTCCTACCCATGGACCTGTCTAAATGTTTCTTAAACGTTGCGATAGTACTGGCCTCAACTACCTCCTCTGGCAGCTTGATCCATACACCCACCACCCTTTACATGAAAAAGTTACCCCTCAAGTTCCTATTAAATCTTTCCCCCCTCACCATAAACATATGTCCTCTGGTTCTCAATTCCCCTACTCTGGGCAAGAGACTCGGTGTGTCTGCCCAATCTATGGTGAACAAATTGTCCAGTAGTAAAGAAGATAAAACCTAACTCTTGGTGTGGAGTTGCAAAGTTCACAAGTGGGCTGTACAAACCTTCTTTCAAGCCAAAGCAAGGAAGATTGTCACGGAGCAGAATAGTCAAAAGATGCACAAATGGTTCTACCCCTTCAGTGGGGAATGAATTGAACACCCCATAACCCCATAAAGGCGGCACGATGGCACAGCGGTACAGTTGCTGCCTCATAGTGCCAGAGACCCGGGTTCGGTCCTGATTAAGGGTGCTCTCTGTACGGAGTTTGTATGTTCTCCCGGTAATCTGCGTGGATTTTCTCCGGGTGCTCCGGTTTCTTCCCATACTCCAAAGACGGATAGGTTTGTTGCTTAATTGGCTTAGTGTAATTGTAAATTGTCCCGAGCATGTGCAGGATAGTGTTAGTGTGTGGGGATCGCTGGTTGGCGGGGACTTGGTGGACCGAGGGGCCTGTTTCCGCGCTGTATCTCTAAACTAAACTAAACTGAGCACACTTTGAGCCCCATCTCCTTTACAAGCTCACCTTCTGGCACTGGGATGCACAGGGGCCTTCTGGCTTTCTGATGTCTTCAGTTTCACTCTGGGAGGCTTTGGATATAATCGATTCTGTTTGCTGGTTGTCCATGTTGGACTTGGCTTCCAATTGGCCATGTTGAGGATGCTAGAAAATACAAGAGGGATCAGGTACTTGCTTCAGCCAAAGTGTAAAAGTGATGCAGTGAGAATTAATGCTATCAGTTGCCCTAGCAACCAACCACCAATGGCTTGCATTAGAATGAAAACTCACAGAGATGAAACCAGACTGCATGCAAATAACATGTATTCTGTTGTTGCAATTTCAAAGAAAAATGAAGGCTCTTGCTCGTGCTGCTCACATTTCAGATAGCTTCTGCCCACCGGTGACCTTTGTCGGTAATTCGCAGCAGTTCGGTGAGATCAATGTGGACAAGTTCTTTGCATTAAAGTGAGACTAGAGTATCGGAGGTCATCAGAGGAAATCTGAAGCTCGAGGTAATTGATGAGTAAATCTTCCACTTCAGGATGCTGACAGGGCTCTCCGCTGAAACAGCGCTCATCGCGTGACTTTCCATCTATTTTAATGCTTAATGCTGCAAGCGCTCAATTTCTGATGAAGGGTCCGGGGGTGGGGGGGGGGTGGGCGAACTATGTTCGCCATAGCAAGCAGGCAGAAAATTGCTCTGGAATAGATCTGATTAAGACTGACATCAGATCCTGGAAGCATGAACTCAACCAAATAGTCAAAGAAAAGTGAAAAGATGGGAGGACAAACAAAAAAACAAATGACCTGAACAGATCCTTCTGCTGGATCAGACCAACAGTCCGACCTTGTTGGTTAAATGTGTGCCCCGCATTCTTAAATGCTTAATTATCTTTTAGTGTCAACATCCCAGCGGATTAAGAAACTGACAGAAAAAATGATTGTAAAAGCTTTGACCAAGGCTTTTCTATTACTATCTCAAATAACAAATCAGCACCAACTGACTGTCCCTCAGATATTCCTTGCTTGGCAAGCATTTGTTGGCCATATCTCACAGAGGCACAGCTGGTAGAGCCACTGCCTTACAATACCAGAGACATGGTTGCGATCCTGACCCGGGGCGCTGTCTGTGTGGAATTTGCACGTTATCCCTGTGACTGCATGGGTTTCCTCTGGGTTATCTGGTTTCCTCCCACTTCCCAAGGACATGTGGGTTTGTAGGCTAATTGGCCTCTCTAAATTGCCCCTAGTATGGAAGGAATGGATGCAAAAGTGGGATAACATACAAAAGGGTTCAGAGAAAATTTACCAGGATGTTGCCAGGACTGGAGGGTGTGAGCTATAGGGAGTGGTTGAGTAGGCTGGGTCTCTATTCCTTGGAGCGCAGGAGGGTGATGGGTGATCTTATAGAGGTGTACAAAATAATGAGAGGAATAGATCTTGCCCAGAGTAGGGAAATCTAGGACCAGAGGTCATAGATTCAACGTGAAAGGGGAAAAGATTTAATAGGAATCTGAGGAGTAACATCTTCACACAAAGGGTGGTGGGTGTATGGGACAAGCTGCCAGAGGAGGTAGTTGAGGCAGGGACTATCCCAACGTTTAAGAAATGGAGGGTTATGGTCTGAGTGCAGGTAAATGGGACGAGGTGAGAGTAAGTGTTCGGCACGGACTAGAAGGGCCGAGATGGCCTGTTTCTGTGCTGTAATTGTTATATGTTATATATATGTTATAGGTACATGGATAGGACAGGTTTGGAGGGATATGGACTAAGCGCAGGCAGGTGGGACTAGTGTAGCTGGGACATGTTGGCCGGTGTGGGCAAGTTAGGCCGAAGGGCCTGTTTCCACATTGTGTCACTCTACGACTCTATAACTAGTGTGAACAGGTGATCGATGGTCGGCGTGGACTTGATGGGCCAAAGGGCCTGTTTCATGCAGTATCTTTCAATCAAATAATCAATATATCTCCACATTGACTGAATATGTGGGGAACTATGGACCATGTTACATGATTTTAAACCTGCATGTTGTTATGTCAACAAACTGCACAATTATCTTCTGTTCAAAATAATGCCATGTTCATGTTCATAGAATGATCCAGAATGGAAGGACACTGCCTGGCCAATCGGGACTGTGCCATATCTCACTTCCCCATTCTTTCCCCACAGATTTGCAAAGATTTTCTTTGCAAATGCTAATCCAATATCCTTTGGAATCACGTATTGTCTTTCCGCTGACTGGATTGCACGCAACAAAAGTTTTTCACTGTACCTCGGTACATGTGACAATAAACTAAACTAAACTAAAAAACTAAACTAAACTAAAAGCAATTAATCTCTTCCGTCAGCCTTTGAGGCAATGCATTGTTTATCATAATGACCTACTGTGTAATGAAATGTTTCTGCATGTAGCCTTTGGTTCTTTTCCTAGTTCAATCATATTTATATCCTCTGGTTCCAACCCTAGAAACCATGGGGATTATTTGTCCTATTTTCCCCGTCAGAACTCTTTCAGCTTTTGAACATCTCCATTAAACCTCCCTTTGAACTTCTCTACAACCAAAGTTCTGCATCACTCTCACCGTTCGAGTCAATCTCCTCTGTGTTCCCGCTGGTATTTTGGAGTTGACTCTCAGAGGTCAGCGTGATCATCTGTAATGGAATGTCCAGAGCATACAAGGGGTGCCAGACTATGAGCATAAGCAACTCTTACCTCAGTCTCTCTGGCTTCCGTGCAGATTTTTTCTACCAGGTCTCTTTCAATCAAAGGCAAATCATTGAAGGTGTTGGCAAAAAATATATTGTCCTGATGACCGCGGTAGATAATTTTCTTGAGTTCCTCCACATCTGCACTTGTAATCCCCACAGGGATGATCTTAATACCTGAAAGTCAAGTGGGGAGACAAGGAACTGCAGATGCTGTTTTACAAAAAAAGACACAGTGCTGTTATCCCACTTTCTTATCCACTCCTTACATACGCGGGGCAATTTTTACAGAGGCCAATTAATCTGCAAACCTGCACATCTTTGGTATGTGGGAGGGAATTGGAGCACCCGGAGGAAATTCACGTGGCCACGGGCAGAACGTGCAAACTCCACAGTCAGCAACCGAGGTCAGGATTGAACCCGGGTCTCTGGCGCTGTGAAGCAGCAGCTACACCAGCTGTGCCACTGTGCTGCCCTTCATCCAGGCGTTCCCAAGCTGAAGCACTGGATTTATTGAACACCAGACTCAATCTCCTTCAGAGGGTGCCAGTAGTGGTATTGGTAAATAATGAACGATCCATACCTAAGCCAAATGCCACTCTTGCTGGCACTTCCACTGCATCTTGCGAGCGTCCATCAGTCAACAGGACCAGAATATGGGGGACATTTGGTCGCATCCCGGCAGCTGTCTGGAATAGCTCCTTTAAGACGTAACCTATACCTTTGCCTGGGAAAACAGAAGAAAATAAAGTACTCGGCACATAAATAAAAACTTGCATTTATAGAAGGTCATTCTAAAGCTGTAGAGGATGATACATCATCTGAAGTAGTGTGTGCAGTTTTGGTCTCTGTACCTAAGGGAGGATAAATATGAAAGATAGACACAAAATGCGGGAATAACTCAGCGGGTCAGGCAACATCTCTGGAGAAAATGGATAGGTTACGTTTCGAATTGGGGCCCTTCTGCAAAGGATAAATACACCCTAGAGGCAGAATAGTGCAGCTTTACTGAGCTGATTCTAGGATAAGGGGACTGGCTAACAGGAAAAAATCTGGAAGGAGATACCAACATTCACTTTTTAGTAGAATAGAAAGTTCATTGAAACTTTAAGACTTTAGAGATACAGTGCAGAAACAGGCCCTTCGGCCCACCGAGTCTGTGCTGACCACCGATCACCCCATACACTAACACTATCCTACACATGAGGGACAATTTACAATTTTACTGAAAACCATTAACCTACAAACCTGTACGTCTTGGGAGTGTGGGAGGAAACCGGAGCACCCGGAGAAAACCCTACTTGCAGACTAGCAAGATCAGGTGAGAGGTGGGGATGCAGACATGAGTTGGAGCCTTGATCTTACTGAATAACTATTGCTTCTATTTCTTATAGTGGCTCTCCTGACCTTGGGACTCTCAAAATGCTTTACAAGGAAGCACTTCATATTTGCACATTTCGCTGCAATGTTGTAATATAAGGTATTGTAGGTAGTACAGTTAATGCAAGCAATTAGGAAGGAAAATGGTAGGTTAGCCATTTTTGCACAAGGATTTGAGGAGAGCAATAAAAGCATCTTGCTTCAACTACTTGGTCCCCTGGTGAGGATGCATATGCAATATTGTGCACAGGTCTGGTCTCCCTGACTGAGTAATGACACACTTGTAATGGAGGGGATGTAGTGACAGGTCACCAGGTTGAGTTGTGGGATGGCAGGATTTTACATATAGGAGATGAACCAAACTAGGCCTATACTCTCTTACGTTTAGAAGAACGAGAGGCCATTTCAATATACCTTTTCATGGAGATTGACAAGATAAATGATGTTGCTGTGACTAGGGCCAGTAGAGAATGAGATGGATACATGGTCAAGATGTGTATTTACACAATATATAGAAACAAGGAATTGCAGATGCTGGTTTACACAAAAGGACACAAAGTGCTGGAGTAATTCAACGGGCCAGGCAGCATCACTGGAGAACATGGATACGTGATGTTTAGATCATCAGGTTGAATGGGGTGCCAATGTGAAATGCCACCTATCCATGTTCTCCAGAGATGTTGCTTGACCCACTGAGTCATTCCAGCACTGTGTGTGCATTTGTACTTGACTTTAGAGTTTTCTCTGAAATCCCCAGGAAAATGGTAATTTATACATAACTGTAAAGTGGATCAAGTGCAGGGAGTTCCCAAACATGGATAATAGAAAATATAGATCATGACGGATGGTTTACCAAAATGGTTTATTTTTACCTGTCCTGGTGTTGCCCCCTCCATATTGCACTCCTCTGATGGCTCTCAAGATTGAATTTCTGTCCTTGTACTGATTCAGTGGGAACTCAGTCCTGGGGTTGTCACTATAATGAGCCACGGCTACCTGTCGAGTGTAAAGAAACCACAGGAATGGTTCATGTTAACCAGAGACCAACCAGCAGCTACAAATGGAAACCCACTAGCACGTACCATAAACTTGTACTATACATGATGGAACCAAGGAGATTGAAAGATATCAATAACATTACAACCTAATGCTTGTCCAGCACCGCACCATGATCAGGAAACTTTTTGACATGACTGGTGACCTCGACCTGTGCCAAGTCATCAAAAGCCTTCTAAACAACTGGCGCTTCTTCGTCCAACTAAACGACAAGAAGAGCAAATGGAAAGCCCAAAAGAATGGCCTACCACAAGGCAGCGTACTGGCCACCCTCCTCTTCAACATCTACACCAATGACCAACCACTTCCCCCACAATGCCGCCGCTTCATCTATGCTGATGACCTCTGCATCACCACCCAACAGGAGAACTACCAGAAGATTGAGCCTGTCCTGGAAAGCGCCCTCCAAGAGATGACAACCTACTACAATAACAACCACCTGAAACCCAACCCATCAAAACCCCAATTATGCAGCTTCCATCTTAAAAATCGAGATGCAGGAAAACAACTGAGCGTCTCATGGGATGGCCACAAACTCTCCAACCACTTCCACCCCGTGTACCTCGGAGTCACACTCGACAGGACGCTCTCTTTCAAAACCCACCTTCAGGACACCAAAGCCAAGGTAAACACTCGCAACAACATCCTGCGCAAACTGGTAAACTCAAAGTGGGGCGCTGATCCACCAACCATCCGTGCAACTGCCCTAGCCCTGTGCTTCTCCACAGATGAATACGCGTGCTCAAGCTGGAGCCGCTCCCACCACACCAAACTGGTTGACACAGCCCTCAATGACACCTGCCGCATTATCATGGGATGCATAAAGACAACGCCAGTCCCGTGCCTCTACGTCCTAGCTGGTATTGCCCCCCCCCCCCCCATATCAGATGATCCATCGTCGCCCAAGACGAGCGGAGAGCACAGGAGATCGATACCAGGCACCCCCTGCACGGACACACAGCACCTCCACCCCGACTGAAATCCAGAGCCAGTTTCTTGCAGACAGTCCCACCTCTCCAGACAACCAAAGAAACAGCAAGGACCAACATCTGGAAAGATGAATGGAACCAGCTCAACACACGAGCCCACGACTGGATGGAGAGAGGAATGACTCCGACTGAATGCCTCGCCAGCGGGCACGACCTCCCATGGCCAACCTGGAAGACCCTCAACAGATTACGAGTGGAGCAGGGGAGGTGTAAAGCACTTATGAAAGCATGGAACTACCAGGCAGAAGACACATGCAGCTGTGGAGCAGTACAGACAATGTCCCACCTACTGGAGTGTGACGACGCCCCCCAGTGCAGCCCCCAGGACCTGGCTGAACCGACTCGACCAGCTGTGACCTGCGCCAGATACTGGCAGAACGACATCTGAGATTGCAACGGACTCGAAGAAGAAAACAACCTAATGCTGAGATAGATAACAATCTGGTCAGATTTGCTAATCTCTGATAAAGTCATAAGTCATAAGGTCATATGTGATAGGGGTAGAATTAGGCCATTCGGCCCATCAAGTCTACTCCGCCATTCAATCATGGCTGATCTATCTCTTCCTCCTAACCCCGTTCTCCTGCCTTCTCCCCATAAACCCTGACACCTGTATTAATCAAGAATCTATCTATCTCTGCTTTAAAAATATCTATCGACAGCCTCCACAGCCTTTGTGGCAAAGAATTCCACAGATTCATCACCCTCTGACTAAAGAAATTCCTCCTCATCTCCTTCTTAAAGGAATGTCCTTTAATTCTGAGCCTATGACCTCTAGTCCTAGCCTCTCCCACCAATGGAAACATCCTCTCCACATCCACTGTATCCAAGCCTTTCTCTCAGATAAAACATTTACCTCCTTTCATATTGAAAGGGGAATTCCCTGCCATGGCTTTACTAAAGAATGTACTGCCTGATGCACAATACAACCACTAAGCAAGAAGGAAACTGGCTCGGTCTTTGGCCCACACGGTCGTCTTTATCTGACCTTAATCCATACTGAGCAGGAGAACAAAACATTGGCATATCCCAACCATGTCCCACAAAAGAAGCATTATATGGGAAGGAGACAGCCAGGGAAAATAGCAAACTTATGATGCAACGTCATGCATTTTGGTTGAGTAGAGTACTCGTCTCATTATTTTATTGGACTTCTTGTGCCCTTATTCCAATTTTACTCTACAGGAAGGCAGAAAACAGCAAGTGGTAGCAGCTCTTTCTTAAACTATTTACTAATATTCCACTCAAAGCCTTCAGAGGCTCTAAACAAGCTTCAGAAATCCAGCAATTTAGTGGTTACTTCCGAGAATTCTACTTTCCCTCTGCCATAAATTCATAATTTTAATATTAAAATTATGCTAGGATTTTGGCAATATTTCATTTGTTACCTCCCCTACTTCAAGGACACTTTGGAGAGCAATATCACTCTGCCTGCTATTGCAAAAACAGTGTGATAACTTTGGCACCCGTTTACATTAGTTTCATCAACTTCAATGAAACCAAATGTCAGCAAAACCAGCAGTGTATTTTAGTTTAGAGATACAGCGTGGAAACAGGCCCTTTGGCCCACCAAGTCCACACTGACCAGCAACCACCCATTATCTAGGTCTAAGCTATAAACTAGGGACAATTTACAGAAGCCAATTAACCTACAAACCTGCATTTCTTTGTAATGTGGGAGGAAACCCACAGAGAATTTGCAAACTCCGTACAGACAGCACCCAAAATCAGGTTTGAACCTGGGTCTCTGACGCTGTAAGACAGCAACTCTACCGCTGCACCACTGTGCCGGCCTGATGTGTGGGAAGTGGATGTGAAAATGAGATGATATAGAATAGTAAGATTAAACGAAAACTTACCAGTTTGAAGTTTGATCTTTATTTTATGAGGAGTTACGATGAGGGACTACGTGAAGAACCCGTCCAGCCGCACGTGCGTCAATCTTCAAAGCAGCGGTGTGAAATCACAGGTAATAGTGACTGAAGTATAATAGTAAGACGAGAGAAGACTAGAACTACCAGATGATATTTATGAGGGTTGGGATCGGAGGGCGCGTAGTCCCTCATCGTAACTCCTCATAAAATAAAGATCAAACTTCAAACTGGTAAGTTCTCGTTTAATCTTACTATTTTACTTCGGAGTCACGTGAGTGACTACGTGAAGATTTCAAAGCTCTGTGATTTCATGCCGCGAGAAACAAGTCTACACAACCACAACTGCTTCATTGACAAATGAGGGAAAACATTCATAATGCATACAGTCATGACATAGATTTAAAACATGCTGATGCTGTTAAATGAAGTAATCATAATAGTCCCATCTCTCATCCGGATGGAACCTATAAACAGAACGTAAAATAAGATTGAGAAATACCCTGGTCTGGCAACGGTTATTATCAAATGTTTGGAAATTCGTTCTTTTGACCATGCTTCAGCCGTTAGGATGTGGCCCAGCGAGACATAATTAACTGTTGCTGCTGCTGTTGTAGCAGCCCTGGTAGAGTGAGATCTGGAATCAGTATCTACTCCTGCATAACTCAACTCCGTTTTATCACCTGGAAATGGTCTGAACTGATACGTTCTTATAAAGTTTTTTGTAACTAACAATCATAGCTAGCTAAGAGCCTCGAAGGCTCTTGGTGACCTTGACGTATTGTTGTATATGTGAGCCCTCACATAACTAAAGGTCCCTGGATATGCCTTAACCTATTTTGAAACCTGACACCCCTTCTGCTCTGCTTAAGTAAATTATAAACATAAAATACTATACATATTATTTACAGATGTAATCATCCTGTCCCGTTGCAATTATGTAGCGACTGACCTGTTGCGCTAAACCAGCGCCAGGAGGATAACTACCTAATGAGATCCGCCAAAGCTAAGAATGTAGCTAGAAACCCCCTGGTGAAAATAGTGTTAACACAATGTCAACCTCCCATACTGCATTGTACTTGTCCTGGGAAAACTTGTGTTAAGGATATCCTTTACTAACTCGATATCCGGGGTGAACTCAACAAAGTGGATCTCGTTTGCTGCAGCAAATCTGATGGAAAGCACCTTGGCACCGTTAATGACCCTATAACTCAATATTGTCAAAGACCATTAAAAATGAACTCCAAGAGCTCCGAAATCTGTACCATTTTAAATGTAACATGAGCATTAAACAAACACTTCCCATCTCCTGAAGAAGCAAAATACTGCTTTTTGGTACTATCCCAACACTCTGAATACATACAAGAATAGGGGTGACAACCCAAGCCGTAGGCAGTCTATTGAGAATCTGTAGAACATAAATTGATTTTATCATGCAACGGTTGATTTCCCGAGCCACAGGCTGAACCAGCAAGTTACGTTTAAAATAACCATATAAGGGGATCAGGGGGTATGGAGAGAAGGCAGGTACGGGATACTGAGTTGGATGATCAGCCATGATCATATTGAATGGCGGTGCAGGCTCGAAGGGCCGAATGGCCTACTCCTGCACCTATTTTCTATGTTTCTATGTTTCTATGTTTCTATGTTGCATTATTATTATTCCCGACAAATCGGAAATTAAAACTGCATAGGCCAATCCCACAGCTGGAACCTAAAGTGGGCTCTTGATGACTTTATTTGAAGCTCCGACTGATGAAGCAAAATAGAAGAAGACATAAAAGATCATTGCTCCTGCTTGTAGCGAGAATGTATCTTTCGCCACTGTTATGCCACACATTTTTGCAACCTGTGAATTAGCATGAAAACAACATATGTATGTTCAGTGTTGCATTGAATCAGAATTTCATAAATACGGTGTGGTCCAACACCCATTCTGTGTTGTCATTGATCTGTACTTGATGATACTCCAGTGGCAAATGAGATTATGTACCTATTACGGGATTCTTTTACTTGATTGCACCCCTGTGATTATCATATGGCACCATCATAGTGTATCAACATGAAGTTGAGCATGCATATGCATATTCGCTCAATCATTCTTTAGCCCATAAAATGCACGTAGGGTCTATAGATAGTTGATACCAATAACTGCAGAGTTAATAACTCATGCAAATCTCCTTCACCAACTAGAGATGACATTTGCAATTTCCCACCTTAGGCAATTAGCATCATTTTGCAATATAATGACATATTTATTGATCAACTACTGGAGCAATGCTGACTACTGTTTGTCCATCATAGTGACTTTAGTAGCTTCAGCTGGTAATAGCAAAGGTGTGTTATCAATGATCTGCATGGCCCTTAATAGTTTGCCATTAAGCATGCTGTCAGTTCTCCCACTTGCACAGCTGCATCACATCTATTACATTGCCAATTAGTCTAATGAATAGACAGCTGCTTATAACAACAAGGCTATTCCAGGTTTCTATTGACTCTAATCTGTTGCCCAGGGCGGAGTCACAGGCCAACTAATAGCCAAAGGCAAACCCCAATGACCAACTAGTCCATTTGATAACAACTTCATTTTAACTGGATAGAGGAGCCCAATTTCTCAAATATAGTTTGAGACTGAAACAGTGGATTTTAGCAAAATACAGCATTAAAATATCATCCAGCCAATACATAACAAGCGTTTTTGAACTCTAAGTAGTCCTCTTTGAATGATTTATTGTCATCATACTGTTATATTGCCTCATCATAGCAATGCCTCCAAATATCTCCGATGATCACTGTAAATGGGAACACCCTATGACATCAGTTGTTAATCAGCCATCTTTCGTAATGAACAGGCCACTTCTGCCATCATTTCATGTCTGCCCTGAATGGCAACTCTGGCCCGATTCCTGAGCCTGTCCCATAATTCTGAGCATGACTCAAAAGACAATTCTTGTCATATTTCCGAGCCTGTCTCGAAGGCAATCCTGGCTAAAATACTGAGCCTGCCTCAACACAATTCTGGCCCAATTCCAACCTGCTTGGAATGCTATTAATGTCCAGTTTTACATGGTTAAATGCCTCTGAGTAGATGACAATGTCTTACTCATTTGTGTATTGTACAACCAAGTGTAAATTTTAACAACTTGTAAGTGGTACCTTAGTTGTAGAGTAGAACTGGTAGAGTGCGTGAACCCGCTGACCAACTTTCATGCTGCCACCAGCTTCAGTGAACCGCTTACTACCCATGAAGACGTGAGGTGCGTTGTCACCGAAACTATGAAGCTTTGCTCGTCGTTGGCCTTAATTGGTCCAACAGCTTGTGCTTTGTCCTCCAGGTTTTGCCTGTTGAATAGGTCTTCCCTGAATAGAAGATTCGACAGCTGGTTCTCACGCCTCTGATAGCGGTGTTCACTGCATTGTGTTGGGATGGCAACCTTGCTGCCAGGAATGGTACCTCTGACACGTGCCCTACATCCCTGGGGTATGCTCCACGGCTATACCCTCAGACGCGGCGTCAGATTTACACTGACCCGGCATGCTGTCCTCCTCCATAAGGGAGACATTAGGCAGCCCTGTTACAAGGCGCTGCTGGCACGGCCTCTGCAATAGGCCCACCCTTCCGGGTCAGAACA
The DNA here is from genome assembly GCA_038087875.1 of Malacoraja senta. NCBI lineage: Eukaryota > Metazoa > Chordata > Chondrichthyes > Rajiformes > Rajidae > Malacoraja > Malacoraja senta. The sequence continues at coordinate 6,769,239 of CM075985.1, read as the reverse complement.
AAACTGCCCCGGTAAGCTCACCTCCTCTATTGAGGGAGACATTATGCAGCCCTACTACAGGTGCTGCTGCCATACATTAAGCAGCCCTATTACAAGGCGCTGCTGGCGTGGCCTCTCGCATAGGCCGGCACTGCCATAGATTCGGCATCCCCATTAAGCAACCCTGTTACAAGGCGCTGCTGGCGCGGCCTTTCCCATAGGCCGGTACTGCCATAGACTTGGCATCCCCATTAAGCAGCCCTGTCCAAGGCGCTGCTAGTGCGGGCTCTCCCATATGCCCAACACTGCCGCAGACTCGGTATCCCCATTAAGCAGCCCTGTCCAACTCCTGTGGTTGGAGTGTATCTAGATGGAGCTCCCTCCAGGCCAACCTCCAAATTTTCTTGTTACCGGAAGGGAACCCTCCCGGCACCAGGGCTGACCATTTTGGTCCGTTTACCCCATATCCTGGGGACCACTGCGGTCTGGGTACCTCATTGCTGCTGAATTTCCCCTCCCCGGGAATCCCAGCGTCTATATGCCTTGCCGGAGGGAAAACCTCCCGGCACCAGAGCTGACCGTTCTGGTCTGTTTAACCCCTATCCTGGGGACCCCTTCGTCTGGGAGCCACATTACTACTGGATTTCCCCTCTCCGGGAATCCCAGCGTGTATATTTATATCGGAGGGAAACCTCCCGACCAGTCTGCTGGATGTCCCCTCCACGGGAACCCCAGCATGTATGTTTATATCGGAGGGAAAACCTCCCGACCGGTCTGCTGCATGTCCCCTCCCCGGGAACCACAGCGTCTGGCAGTCACTGCGATCGCAAAACCCGACATTCGCCAGCTAACCGCTTCCGCGGTCGGACCTGGGTTGCCTCATAGCCATAGCTGGTTCCTTCGTCGGTCCTCGCGAATCACCCGGCAGGAACAAGAGGTTCCTGCAAGGAAACAAAACAGGTAAGAAATACAAACTTACCTGAAGTTTAAACTTACCGCGTTGGAGGAGCTCGGCTGCTCCAACTGTCCGCCTGCACCAATGCGCCTGACGTAATGACGCACGTGCGGCTGGACGGGTTCTTCACGTAGTCACTCATGTGATTCCGAAGTAAAATCAGTGTGAACGGGCGCTCGTCATGGGCCGAAGGGTCTGTTTCCATGCTCCTTCTTTCTTCCAATCCACCAAATTGAAGGATTGATGAAGCATGTTTGGATGCCTCTGAAGGCTTGGAAAGGAATATTAGTGGAAACCAGCAGCTGCTGGTTCACAAACGAAAACACAGAGTGCTGGATTAGCTCAGCGAGTCAGGCAGCATCTCTGTAGAAACAAGGAACTGCAGATGCAGGAATATTAGCCGATGTGTTCAGACATAGCTACAGCCTGCCATTTTATGTCTTTCTGCGGAGTAAAAAGCAGAATGATGACCCGAGAAGCACAGTAAAATACCGAGATGAGAACTTGTTATCTAGATGGCTTCCTCCACCAAAATGCATGACAAGGCATCACAGGAACCTAGGTCAGTTTTACTTACTACCAATAGAAGATAGACACAAAATGCTGGAGTTACTCAGCGGGACAGGCAGCATCTCTGGCAGCATTAAAAAGGTACGTGCCAGGGAGACGGTGTTTGCCATGGAACTGTTGCGATGGTGGGCAAACTGCAATGCATCTGGTCTTGTGTAGGAAGGAACTGCAGATACTGGTTTTCACCGCGATAAATACAAAATTCTGGAGTAACTCAGCGGTACAAACAGCATCTCTGGGTGACGTTTCGGATTGGGACCCTTCTTCAGACCAGCCTTACTGCCATCCAGCCATCAGACTTACTGCCATTCTGTTTCCACAACTGGCCAGTCTTAGGGTTTCCACTTACCTGGTTCCCTGCAGGTCCAATCTTTGGGAAGTATGAGATGATCCTGAAGAGAAAATCCCTGATCTTATTAAAATTGTTCTGGCCAATGCTCCAGGATTCGTCCACCAGGAATACAATGTCAGCCTTGGCTTTGTTACAAACTGATGGAGGAAAACAAAAGCAGTTAGTGCAACTCAGGAATCCCCGGTGTATTTAATCCTGCGCAAAAATTGTTCTGGGGAATTCACCACAAATAAAAAGGTTAACCCGGAACAGACAAATGAAGAAAAATACATCGCGTTTACTTCCAAAGTACTGAAAAAGTACAATTTAGCATTTTTAAGTAGACCATATGTGGCATTTAACCTGCAAAACTTCAAAAACATTTGGACAGCTATACAGATAAGAAGTGTTTAGAGGGATGTAGGTCAAACTCAGGCAAATGGCCACCATGAAGACCATATTGACTGGCATGGACAAGGTGGGCTGAAGGGCCTGTTTCCATGCAGTATAGTTATCCAACTCTATGACTCTAGGAGGTCATTCCATATCTCATGCAGTTACCATCAATCTATTAGATCTGAGCTGATCTATACCTGAGCTTCACTTGAAGGGACAAGGCCTAAAATAGGGAATTTAAGTGAATGTCACTTGGATGGTTTGAGCTGTCGGTACCACACAGAAAGAGTTTGATACCTTTCATTTTATTCCATTTTGTGGTCAGACTCACATTTGCCCCCTTTAACACCAGGGCTAATTATATTAAATACAAAATTAACGTTCAATTCTCATTTGAATATCAAGTTCCAAGTTTCTACCTCTCTTTGTGTGTAGAAGTGTTTTCTAACTCCACTCTTGAAAAACCTTACTCTAAACTTTACGTTCTATATCTAGCATAATAAACCTACTTTGAAGTTTGATCATGTCACCCTTAATCTCTTTGGAATTCCTCAATGTGCCACCTTGGTTGAGACCACTCCTGAGCAACGCAACAATCTTTTGTTAAGCAAGAATAACACTGTGTTTTGTTTCTATAACTTGCGTTGATAAACTTAGTATGTGATAATCTTAGTTTTGGATCAGTGAGTCTGATAATGCCTGGAAGTGTTGGTAGTAATACGAGTCAACATAGGCTCTATCCAGAGCAGGGTCAGCCACTTACCAGGCCCCTCCTGTGTGATCTGAAAGGCTGGTGCCCTCCTTGTTATGGGAGAGGTTGTGCTGGGGGTTGTAGTCGTGGGAATTGTTGTGGACCGTGAGGCCACATCAGCTTGACGATTGGTTTGTTGCACTGCACTGGATCCAGATCCAGCAATAACAGCGACTGGTGAAATAGCCATTGGTGGTTTTGCTGTCGCAGAAGGTTTCTTTTTGGTGCCTATGTAGAAGTGGAAAAAGAGATCCTTTCATTGACACATTAGAGTCAACATGGAACATAGAACAGTACAGCACAGGAATGGGCCATTCGGCCCACAATGTCTGTGCCGAACACGATGCCCAGTTAAACTGATCTCATCTACCTGTACGTGATCCATATCCCTTTATTCCCTGTATTTCCATGTACCTATTCAAAAGCCTCTAAAACGCCTCTATCATATCTGTCTCCACCACCACCCTGGGCATTGTGTTCCAGGCCCCTGTGTAAAAAACTTAGCCCGCACTTCTCCATTAAACCTTCCCCCTCTCACCTTACAGCTATGCCCTCTAATATTGACCATCTCCACCCTGGGGAAAAGGTTCTGACTGTCTACCCATTCTAAGCCTCTCATAACTTCATATATAAAGGCATTACTTTTTTGTGATAAAATAGAATTGGTTAAAATAGGCCTTTACTTTTAATACATTCAACTTACCTGTATATTTTAAAATGTCGTTAATAGGCAATTAACTTTTGACCTTTAATCTTCTATGGCCTTCTGTGGCCAAACAAATTAAAATATCAGATCTTCTCTTCTCAGGTTTTTATCCCATTTATCCCCGATGACTGGTGAATATCCAGTGATTCGGTGGCATTGTTTAAACTTAATTGTAGGACTGTAGGACTGATTCAAAGATAAACCATGTAGTAAATTGCGGTCTGCAGAGCAAGATACACTTCCTCAGTTCATTTATTCCCAGGATCCAGTGAAAGCATAAGTGGGCACAATGGAGTGCTGGAGTAACTCAATGAGCCAGGCAGCATCTCTGGAGAACATGGATAGGTGATGTTTCGCGGTGGGACCCAACTTCAGACCCATTCCTCACTCCATTGATTCCCACACTCTATAGCTGGACCCAGAGGGATAATACTCATTATGGGCCTGTTCCACTTAGGTGATTTTTTCGGCGACCACCAGCGACTGTCATAGTCATAGCAGGTCGGCGAAAAAACGGCGACTGGACCCCCCTACGACAATGTCTACGACAACCTACCACCAAGTCGACGTCAACCTATGGCAAGCTACCGACAACCGGCGACCCATTAGGACATCCACCTACGACCACACCTACGACAACCTACGTCCACTCGCGACAAGCTACGACAAGGTAAGACAATTCAGTCTCCGGTACCTGTCGCCGGTTGACGTAGGTTGACATAGGTACTCACCAATGGAATTCACCGAAGTCAGCACCGGCGACAACCTACGTCACCTGGCTACAACCTACGTCATCCTGGTGACAACCTACGACAGCACCTACGTCAGGAGAAGTCAAGCTACGCTCATTGGCGTCAAATCAACTGTCGCCGACTGTCGCCAAAACGTTTTGAACATTTCAAAATCTAGCGGCGACCAGAAAAATGCTACGATTCTTTGGGCGACTGAGGAGACGACTCACGACCATGCAGCCGACACCCCGGCGACCAAGTGGTGACACCCAAGTTGCCTGTAGTCGCCTAAAAAATCGCCTAAGTGGGACAGGGGCATAACTCCACATCACTACGGCACAGTGAAAACTGAGAGTGGCTGGTGCCTTTCTCCTTCGTGTCCTAGTTCCAGGTGTCATCCAAGTTGAGGTTGTGCGTCCTCTGTACCAGTAATACTGTTGTGAGTTACTGAGGAACCTTAACTAAAGACATATTAAAATTATAAGGAAACAACAAATAGGAAATCATCATTAAAATTACACTAAAAAAAATCAACCACGGTTGCAGATCTAAACAAAGTTTGAATAAATCTTGAATAATTTGACCAGGAGTGTGTTATTATCTCTCCAGAGATGCTGCCTGTCCCGCTGAGTTCCTCCAGCATTTTGTGTCTATCTTTGTGTGATATTATGATCCTCCTGGTCTGCAATTTGTTGCACCTCCTGATTATGGCACTGTTGAGCTTTCAAGATTATCTGTGCACCCTACTGCCCCCTGGCAAGTATTTTGCATACTGCAGACTGTGTTTGATCAGGTATCTGTCACTCAGGACAAACCATGGCAGGGATGCAGTCAGATTACTGAGGCTATAATAATGAATGCACTCACGTGTCTGGGCTGAGGTAACTATGGGCATTCCTTGCCTGCTTCCAACCATGGTCGAGACTCGAATGGTGTAGGTGGAACTCTCTTGCAGTCCACTTATCACATAAACCGCAGTATCAGCTGGGACAATCCGAGTCCTCTCAGGACCTCCTGAAGGGAAAAGTAAAAGGCGGAAGTAAATGAGAACGTGGCTTGTTTTGGTTCTAGCATCACCAGGCATTTCCTCAGAGCTGCTTCCGAACAGAAACATGGGCTGGGGGAGCCCATTGTGCTCATGAAGTCCAGCTCCTGTTTTAAACCACATTGTAATGTCCCTGTGGGATGTTCACTGGAGCGGTCTGAAGGAAGGCTTGAGAGAAAACTGCCTGCTGACATTCATTAATTCTCAAACATGAATAGTTGTCCCTCACACCATGGGTGAGAGAGGGGTGCATGTGGTTACTGACCACTAGCAATTAAGACATATTATGACATAGTCTGAAGAAGGGTTTCGACCCGAAACGTTGCCTATTTCCTTCGCTCCATAGATGCTGCTGCACCCGCTGAGTTTCTCCAGCACTTTTGTCTACCTTCAATTTTCCAGCATCTGCAGTTCCTTCTTAAAGACATATTATAAGTTCATTATGAGTTCCATCAGCCTTGTGCAGGGCCCTTTTCTGGATGGAACAACAAGAGCGCCTCACAAGGATTTGCTCTCAGCCCCTTACTCTACCCTTTATACACGCGACGGTGCAGCCAAATTATGTCCTACTCCATTTAATAGTTTACAGACGACATCCCTGTAGTGAACCGGATGTCGAAAAATGACGAGACAAGAGTTCAGGAGATATACAGTAGAGCTCAGCAACATGGTGTCAAGACAACAATCTCTCCCTCAATGTCAGCAAGAAGAAGGGCCTAGTCATTGACTTCAGGCTGTGCCCTAGACTCTCCAGGATGTGCGGTCTTTCTGACTGAATGGAGTCAGCCCTGACCATGTGCTCCTAAACTAGACTTTAAATATCTTTGTTTTGATGTCTTGTGATTATGATTCATTCATCATCCTACTAATTTGGTCAAATAACTTCACATTAAAGATCTCTGACACTCTTTCAGCAGTCAAATGATAAACACATGCAGGTGAAATCAATATTTCCTGCTGCAAGCAGGGATTGCAAACTCAGAGTAGCAAGGTTCTGAATTTCACCACTGCACTGAAGCACATTGCCAACAGAACAACTCAATAGACAATAGACAATAGGTGCAGGAGTAGGCCATTCAGCCCTTCGAGCCAGCACCGCCATTCAATGTGATCATGGCTGATCATCCACAATCAGTACCCCGTTCCTGCCATCTCTCCATATCCCTTAACTCCACTATCCCTAAGAACTCTATCTAATTCTCTCTTGAAAGCATCGAGAGAACCAGCCTCCACCGCCCTCTGAGGCAGAGAATTCCACACAATCACAACTCTCTGTGTGAAAAAGATTTTTGTCATCTCCGTTCTAAATGGCTTACCACTTAGTCTTAAACTATGGCCCCTGGTTCTGGGCTCCCCCAACATATTTCCTGCCTCTAGCGGGTCCAAACCCTTAATAATCTTATATGTTTCAAAACATTCCCTCTCATCCTTCTAAATTCCAGAGTATACAAGCCCAGCTGCTCCAATCTATCAACATATGACAGTCCTGCCATCCCGGGAATTAACCTCGTGAACCTATGCTGCACTCCCTCAATAGCAAGAATATCCTTCCTCAGGTTTGGAGACCAAAATTGCACACAATACTCAATGGTCTCACTAGGGCCCTGTACAACTGCAGGAGGACCTCTTTGCTCCTATACTCAACTCCTCTTATTATGAAGGCCAACATGCCATTCACTTTCTTCACTGCCTGCTGTACCTGCATGCTTACTTTCAGTGACTGATGAACAAAGACCCCCCAGATCCCATTGTACTTCCCCTTTTCCCAACTTGACACCATTTAGATAATAATTTAGATTTTAAAAACTCATGGTGTTCTGCGTGGGTTTTCTCCGAGAACTTCGGTTTCGTCCCACACTCCAAAGACATACAGGTTTGTAGGTTAATTGACTTGGTGTAAATGCAAAAAAAAATTGTCCCTAGTGTAGGATATAGTGTTACTGTGCAGGGATCGCTGGTCGGTGCAGACTTGGTGGGTCGAAAGGCCTGTTTGCCCGATGTATCTCTAAACTAAACTATACTCACACCATTTTATTTTAAATGAAAAAATGACTGAAGGTTGTTTAAACCTGAAATGGTAACATTTATAGGGAAATGGAGCAAGAGTTGGAGAGTGAAGGGCCTGTCCCACGAGCATGCGACTGCATGCGGCAAGCGCGACCTAACGTGGTCGCTTGAGCCGTACGGCCTCGCGGGGCCGGTCCCACTTCGATCGGCGGAGCCGTATGGAGTTGTGCGTGGCTGGTCCCGACATCGCGCGGGGCTCCAAAAAACTGAGAGTGTTCAAAAATTCCGCGCGGCAACGGCCTGCGGCCCGCAGCCGCCTCAACGCCGTACGCACCGCCTCGACGTCGTATGCAGCGTCTTGACGCCGTAAGACACGCGCGAACTTCCCGCGGACTTCGCTCGAACTTCACGTCACTCACTCGACCTCCGCCCGGCCCCCGGCTTCCGGTTTGGTTGCGCTCGCCGCATGCAGTCGCATGCTGGTGGGACCGGCCCTGTACAGGGATCACTCGACCTCCGCGCGACCCCCGCGCGGCTCCCGCTTACGGTTTGGTCGCGCTTGCCGCATGCAGTCGCATGCTCGTGGGACAGGCCCTTGAAACTATTTGAATGGCTCTTTGAAAGACCTGCCACGATCAGAGTGAACAAATAATCTCCTGTGCTAATCATTGACATTTACATTCCTAGATTAAAGTAGAAGACCACCTTGTGTAAATATAAAATGAAACAGGAGATTAATTGTGGGGATCAACTAAAGAAACAATTCTATTGCCATTCACTGCACGTTGTCCATAAGGCATTTTATTGGCAGAGAGTTGGAGATCCATCTTACGTGAAGAAGGTCTTTCGGGTGAATACATGTGTTTAAGCAAATATATTCACCCGTGCGGTCATGGTGGCACAGCAGTGGAGTTGCTGCCTTACAGCGAATGCAGCGCCGGAGACCCGGGTTCGATCCCGACTACGGGTGCTGTCTGTACGGAGTTTGTACGTTCTCCCCGTGACCTGCGTGGGTTTTCTCCAAGATCTTCGGTTTCCTCACACACTCCAAAGACGTACAGGTTTGTAGGTTAATTGGCTTGGTAAATGTAAAAATTGTCCCTAGTGGGATAGTGTTAATGTGCGGGGATCGCTGGTCGGTACGGACCCGATGGGCTGAAGGGCCTGTTTCCGCGCTGTATCTCTACACCAAAACTAAATAAACTAAATATGTGGCATGCATCAAATATAGAGATTTAAGTTGCATTACTTGTAAGGTTATAATGGACAGGACTATCTCCCACCTCTCAGTAGAGCCCAAGATATTCGATATCCTGAGATTCCAGGCATCTTTTTCCAAGTGAGTTTTAGACTATTGGCTCCGGTTTCAATCACCTTCAGCTCCTTCACTGATTGAACCTGGTGAGAATCGAGAGAAGCTGCAAGAGATGAAAAATTATGGTGCAGTTAGAAACAACAGAGTCATAGAATCGTAGAGCTGTGATGTTGTTAAACTGGTGTAGAGAAGATTTACGAGGATGTTGCCAGGCTTGGAGGCCTGAGCTATAGGGAGAGGTTGAGCAGGCTAGGACTCTATTCCTTGGAGGGGTGATCTTATAGAGATGTATAAGATCATAAAAGGAATAGATAGGATAAATCCTCAGAGTCTTTTATCCAGAGTTAAGGAATCAAGAACCAGAGGACATAAGTTTAAGATGAGAGGGGGAAGATTTAATAGGAACCTGAGGGGCAACTATTTTACACAAGGTGTGGTAGGTGTATGGAATGAGTTGCCAGAGGAGGTATTTAAGGCAGGTACTATCACATCGTTGAAAAAGCATTTGGACAGGTATATGGAGAGGATATGGGACAAATGCAGGCATCTCATTATAAAATAGAATAACATGCCCAGGAATATTAGGAATGACTCTTAATCCTGCTCTGCCATTCAATTACATCACATTTCCCAATTACATTTTACCCACCCTTTTCTCCATATCCTTATGTACTCTTACTCTACTGAAGTCTGTCAATCTTAGATTTGAAAACTCAAAAATTTCCTAGCATCATGTGGCGCAGCTAACAGGGTCCCTGAGATCTGGGTTTGATTCTGACCCCAGTTGCAATTTGTGTGGAGTTTGCATGTTCTCCCTGTGACCACGTGGGTTTCCTCTGGGTGCCCCTGTTTCCTCCCACATCCCAGAGAGCATGTGCATTTGTATATTAATTGACCTCCATAAATTACCCCATGTGTAAGGAGTGGATGAGAAAGTGGGATAACATAAAATGAGTGTGAATGTGTGATTGATGGCAGGCGTGGACTCTGTGGGCTGAAGGGCTTGTTTCCGTGCTGTATCACTCAATTCGTTTATCATTCAAGGGAATTACAGATCAATTCGAAACTGGATTTTTATTTCTAATTATATTTGTGAATGGCTTAGCTCTAGCTTTATAATCATGTCCTGATGGTCTTGATCTACTCGCCAGAGGAATTAATTTCTCGACAATTCTCCACAGCCAAATACTTCTAATGTTTCAAGTACCTTGATCAGAGCATTCTTCAATCTTCTTCTATTGGGAGAAAGTAATCCACTTATTCCAGTCACTCCTCTACTTCACTTTTATCTTACTTACTCAGCTCCGATCATCATTCTGGTGATTTCACCGTGAAGAAGGAGGTTTTTTCTCAGTGAAGATATTAAATGAAAGATTACCCGGAGTTTCCCCATCCAGTTAATGTACCTGTTGTTTGAGTTAGAGACACGGCCGGCCCCTCGGAATTTCCGTACAGGGCATGGATGCTGATTGTGTAGCGGGCCCCAGGGTCCAGGCTTCCGATGTGGTGAGACAGCGTGTTGCGGTCCACGTACTCATTCTGTGTTGCACCTCTGCCTAAGAAAGAGAAGAAACACAAGGTCTTTAGAAAGGAATTGCATGGATTCAGCAGAGTGCCTGAAGATGAATCTCCGTCCCTTGTTCCATGTGTGTGAGAGGGTCATAGGGGGTTGCTGCCCAGGAGAAGTCAAGACATGACACTTGGAATGAGCACCTTGAGTATTGTACAGGACACAGGACTGGTGTTCCGATGGACAAGTGCACCACAAGGAAGCTTTCTCAACCCCTTAATATATCCTCTCTACACTCACAACAGTGCAGCCAAATGCTGTCTAACTCCATTTGCTAGTTTGCAGAGGACATTAATGTAGTGGGCAGGATCTTGAACAATGACGAGATGGAGTTCAGGAAGGAGAGGGAGCGCTTAGCAACATGGTGTCAAGACAACAATTTTTCCATCAATGTCAGCAAGACAAAAGATCTAGTTGTTGACTTCAGGAATCGTGGTGAAGTACATGCCTCAATCAGCTTCAATGGTGGTGGAATTTGCTGAGAGTTTCAAGTTCCATGGCATAAATATCTATTTATCCTGGACCAACCACTTTGAAGCTATGGCCTAGAAAGCTCTTCTCAAAAGACTATGGATGTTCAGCATGTCTCCAATGACTCTTACCAACTTTGACAGATGCACCCTTGAAAACATGGGTTCACAGAGTGACTGAATCCAGGTGAGCACTTTGATTGTATATATCCTGATAATATTTCAACCCACAGAAAAAGGCCTTTCAGCCCACTGCTACCTTGCTGGATTTTATGCTTCCACTCGAGTCTTCACCCATCCTTCTTTATTTAATCCCGTCAACATACTTTTGAAGAAGGGTCCAAATCTGAACCATCATCTATCCATGTTCTCCAGAGATGCTGCCTGACCCGCTGAGTTACACCACTACATTGTGTCTTTTTTTTTTGTAAACCAGGATCTCCAGTTCCTTGTTTCTACCCTCTTCATTTCTTTCACCTTCGTGTAGTCTGTAATTAGCTACTCTGTAATTATGGCATTATTGGCCTAGTGGTAGCAATCCTTGCTGAAGATAAAAATATTTTGTTTTCCCTTGCTGGGTTTATCAGTGACTGTGGAGACACAAGAAACTGCAGATGCTGGAATATTGAGCTAAAAACAAACTGTTGGAGGAACTCGGCGGTTCAGGCAGCATCTGCGAAAGGAAGTGGAGAGGCAAAGTTTTGTGTCTGAAGAAGGGTCGTAACCCAAAGCCTCGTCCAGACATTCCCGCCGCGAAAGGTCCTGACCCAAAACCTTGTCTGGACATTCCCTCCGCAGATGCTGCCTGATCCGCTGAGTTCCACCAGCGTTATGCTTTGTGTTATTAGTGACTGTCTGATATTTATGCCTGATCTGATGCTCTGATTTGAAATCTGCTTGAGTATAAAATTAAAATTCCACCCAAACCCATCGCAGCCCAGAGGCCCACAATTTTTCAATACCTAACATGAACTGAACCTGACATATATAGTTGAGTCCTGTTAGGTTTGGGTCATGTAGCTGAGGTTTAATTCTGATCTTGGCCTATGCGTAGTTGGAAAGGGCCCTAATCAGGTTCACATCTGTGGAATTCTTTGCCACAGAAGGCTGTGGAGGCCAAGTCAGTGGATATTTATCAAGGCAGAGATAGATAGATTTTTGATTAGTACATGTGTCAGGGGTTATGGGGAGAAGGCAAGTGAATGGGGTTGAGAGGGAAAGATAGATCAGACATGATTCAATGGCGGAGTAGACTTGATGGGCCAAACGGCCTAATTCTACTCCTCTCATTTGTAACCATATGACCTTATGACAGAAAAGAGAAAAGAGCAACAGTTTGCTAAAACTTCTGCAACATTCCTAATCTTTAATATCCAGTTTTATTCTGGTAAGCCTTTCTTACAGCCACTCCAGCGCCTTTAGGTTTTCTTTGATTGATCGCCTGTTGTAGCACAATAAATCACGCAGCGGCAGCACACACAGATACAGTACCAGGCTTCTGCATAAATAGTAAACAAACCCAAAGAGAATTCAGGAAAATCTACCACTCAGGGTAGTAGAGGCAAGTGGTATAAAACTTTCAGTTTCAGCTTCCGTTTAGTTTATTATCACGTGTACCAAGGTAAGTGAAAAGCTTTTGTTGCGTGCGAACTAGCCAGCGGAAAGACAACACATGATTTCAATTGAGCCATCCACAGTGTACAGATACATGATGAGGGAATAACGTTTGGTGCAAGGTAAAAGCCCTGTCCCATGGTATGAGTTCATTCCTAGAGTTCTCCGGAGTTTGCCCTGATTCGAACTCGGAGATTTACGGTAATGGCCACTCGTCGGTACTCGGGGCTCTCGTGGACATTTTTCAACATGTTGAAAAATCTTCACGAGTCTTCCCGTGCTTACCTGCCATTAGCGAGTCTTCCCGAGTACCTGCCGTTAGCGTTACGAGCCGCGAAGAGACGTCCCCGAGCTCCGATGTACCCGCTACGTTCATTCTCCGTGCTTACCACAAGTTTGATTTTTTTAAAACTCGGGAGAGCTCTTGGAATGAACTTGTACCGTGGGACAGGGCTTTAAAGCCAGTAAAGTCTGATCAAAGATAGTCCAAGGGTCTATCCACAGATAACCACATTGAGTCATAGAGTCACACAGCATGGAAACAGAACCTTTGGCCCAACTTGCCAATGCTGACCATGATGCTCCATCTACGCTCGTCCCACCTGCCCACCTTTGGCCCATGTCCTTCATGTTACAAACCATGCCGTATTTCCCCTCCATTCTCTTTCGAATAGAATCAATGAGTCATTGAGTTATACAGCAGGGAAACAAGCCCTTTGGCCCAACATGTACATGCCAATAAACATACCTATTTAGATGAGTCTCATTTGCCTGCATTTGTCTCATATCCCTCTAAACCTTTCTTATCCATATACCTATCCTATTTTTTTTAAACTTTGTTATAAACCACATGAAGGACCAAGGAGCAGAAACCTATACTGATGGGGTTAGGTTAAAAGAAATGGGATGAGACCTACGCAGAACATAAATAACACCTTGGACCAAATAGGTTCAAACCACCGTTTCTTTGCGTTACGTTCTATCATCATAAAGCCCACAAAATTTGCCAGCCTTTCATTTGTTGATCAACTTTGCACCCATCAGGAATTGAGTTAAGTCATCCTCGGACATATGTTCAAAGCATTCTTAAGTCAAGGATAGAAAACCCTAGAGGTAATAATGAGCTCGGGATAAATCAAACTGGCCTTGGGTGCTATCTATGGTGGAGTTTGCATATTCCCCATTTGACTACATGTTTCCTCCTGATGTCTGGTATCCATCCATATCTCAAATGTTTGCTGCTGGGTTTAATTAGCTGCTCTAAAATACACTTTAGCAGAGGTAAATGGCAAAAGGAGAATTAAAGGGCATGTGAGAAAGAATAAATTTATACGGTCACGAGGAAATAGGAGCGTGAATGGGATTGTTCTACTTCAAGCTTGCATGAGTTTAGCAGGCTGAATGGCTTTATTTTCTGTCATAATAAATAAGCAAGACCATCCCAAACTTTCTATATTCAAAGGGATTCAAAAGTTCTTAGAAATACTTAAGGGCTTAGATAGAACAAATCCACACCGCCTTTTTTTCCAGGGTAGGGGAATCAAGAACCAGAGGCAAATGAGACTCATACAAATAGGTATGTACAAGTTGGGCCAAAGGGCCTATTTCCCTGCCTTATGACTCTATGACCCATTGATTCTATTCCAAAGAGAATGGTGAAGAAATACACCATGTAAGTTGCGATCAATGATTTAGCAACAAGAGCAAATATTTCCAGTCACAAATAAAAATCAGGGAAAGAACTGCTAAAGGTTCAAATAGTCATAGACTGATACAGTTCAGCCCAACTTGCCCACACCGGCCAACATGTCCCAAGCTGCACCAGTCCCATCTGTCCGTGTTTGATCCATATCCCTCCAAACCTGTCCTGTCCATGTAAATAATACCGCACACTTGAAAGGTTTTGAGAGAATCTTTCTCTCGATGTACCTGATGTTGGACTCCATGTTATCTTGTACTCTGTTGCTCCAACAGTGGCACCCCAAACCACAGACACGGAGGTGGTGGTGTATGTGGTTACTCTGAAGGTCGATACGTGTCCAAGTGGTGCTGCAACACAGAGGTGGTCAGCGGTCAGTTTGACGAGTTGCCCTAAATGCACTCTCATTGTCTGCCCCTGCCTAATAGCCACATTGGCAACCTGTATAACCAGGTGCTTTGCCCATATTCATTGACACAACAGGACAATTTTCAAAGTTATTTGCAACAGCATAAGAACCTAAGAGATGGATGGACCATGAGCCTGCAATAAGGTTGTGGCTTATCTCCACTTTCCTGCCTCATCCCATGATCCTGGGTTCTTCAACGACATTGAATTGCAAATTTAAAATTACATTGGAAATCATACGGCACATTGCCCCAAATGTACTAGGCTGGTGTTAACCTTCCATTCCAGCCACACCCCTCTTTCTCAGCTAAATCTGTCAATGAAATTTCGCCAACATATGTTAGTGTAGCTTCTCTTTAAGTGCATCTCAAACATACAATTCCACCACTTCCTCTAGATGCAAGTTCTACATTTTCATCACACTGTTTAAGAACTTTCTTCTGCATTCCTTATTGGATTTCTTGACGACTACATTTATCTTGACGGCTTCAAGTTATGCAGGTGAATATATATTCTGTTAAAATCTTTCATCGTTTTAAAGACCTGCAGAAGGACACCCCTGAGCAATCGTTTCTCAAGGGAAAAGAGACTCCATCTGTTCATCCTTTCTTGAATTTTCTCTCCAGCATTCCTCGTGCCATTTATCTTTTGTAATAATACAGCCACAAATGGGTCCTGCATTCTAAGTGTACTCTACATGCAAGTTTAACATAACTTTCCTACTTTTCAATGTTATCCCTCTAGAAATAAACCCTAGTGCTTAGTTTCTTTTGTTCTTTGTGGAATGGGAAATAGAATTAATACTTCAGGTCAGATCAATCAGCTCTGTTGATCGGTCATCACTAAGAAATGTTAACTTTGTTTTTATCCCTCTACAGATGCTGCTTAAGTATTACCACCATTTTATTTTTTTCTTGAGATTCACAACATTTGTTGCAATTGACCATTTTATCATTTCATAAATCTGCATTGCAGCCACACGGCCACCATATCCTTCCTGCTCAAACCTGTCCGATATTTGTCTCCTCCCAGTTTTGTGGGATCTCAGTACACATTCCCTAAGTGGGTGGAAGTCTATACCTGCAGGTGATGAATATGGCGTTGTTTGTTTTATGTTTTACTTGAATCTTCAGTTACATAGAACATCGAACATAGAGCAGCTCGGCACAGGAACACGCCCTTCAGCCGACAATGTCCATACCGAACATGATTCCAAGTTAAACTAATCTCCTCTGTGTCAGCACATTATCGTCTATTTAAAATATTCTTAAATGCCACTGTATAAATCTGCATTGTAGCCATATCCTTCCTGCACTTACTGTACGTCTGATATTTTTCTGTTTCTAGCTTTGATGGTTCTCAGTACATATTCCTCTACCTGGTGCAGTTTCTTTATCCATGGTCATGTTTGCTGGTTCCGTTCTCATAGATGAGGTCATCCAATATAGATCATGATTCATTTTGCTTTTAATATTTTTATTATTCATTCACAGGATGTGGGAGTTGTTAGAAGGTTAACATTTATTGCTGACTTCCAACAGCCCTGGAGCTGGTGGTGGTGAGCTGTCACCTTGAACCAGCGTGGGTCTCCAGGTGATGGGACACCCATGATGGGTGAGTCACGAGCCACTTCAGGGTACAATTAGAACTCAATCAGATTGTCGTCGACATGGAGTCACATACAGGTTAGACAGCGAATGGTTGATTGATTTCCTTTCCTAAAATATCGACCTGATAGATCTTTACATCTTTCCTATGAGTCATGGTCAACTTTTTGATACTAACTTTTAATTCCAGGTAATTTTTCTTAACTGAATTTAAATTCTCCATTTTCCATGATAGGTTATCTGAAATCAAGAGTCTAGATTCTTCCTGGGTTTCTGGATTACCAGCCCAGTAAAATAACCACAGCTCAACTGTGCCTTTACAACTTACATCAAGACATTAGTGTGTCCAGATAATCAACAGATGCCAATGAAACTGGCTAAAGGACAGGTCATCATGAAAATGTCTTGTAGCAACATAAACACATTAGAATATGGGAAACAAGAACAGGAGTAGGTTAATCAGCTACAAGAGTCTGTTCTGCCATTCAATAAGACCACACCAATCTAGTCTTTCCTTATACCATTACCTTTCATGTTGTATAAACCACGTATCTTCTGGAAATCCAAACACATTACATTCACTGGTTCTCCTTTAGCCACCCTATTTATTAAATCCTCAATGAACTACAGCAAGTTTGTCAAACATTGATTTTCCTCTCTTAAAACCATGTGTCTCTGCTTACTTGAGTCATGATTTTTTAAATGGCCCACTATTACCTATTTAATAATAGATTCCAACATTTTTCTCATGGCTGATGTCAGGATAACTGGCCTATAGTTTTCTGCTTCCCTCTCCATCCTGGCATTACATGGTGCCATTACACTCATGATTGTTCAATCTTTTGAGATGGTTCCAGGATTCAGGGATTTCTGCTAAGTTACAGCCAACCGACTCAATATCTCAGCAGTCACTTCCTTTAAGATCCTAGGATGAGGAAATACTGGAAGCATTTCCCTCATGAATTCTTAACTCTTCTCACCTTTATTTAATAGCTCTGATCTCTAATCCTCGATCCCTCCACCAAAGGTAACAAGCAGCCTCCGTGCTATCCAGACCTCTCAGCAGTTAACACAAATTCCTGGAGCAATTTCCAAAATGTCACCTATCCATGTCCTCCAGTGATGCTGCCTGACTGGCTGAGTTACTCCAGCACTGTGTGTTCTACCCAGGATTCCAGCAGCTGCAGTTCCTTGTGTCTTTCATCATTCAACATACATATCAAATCTCCTCTTCCTTTTTTATCACAGTCCCAATCCCTCTAATCCACTATTCTCACATATCATTTTTTGGGCCCTCTTCAATTAAAATGCTGCTCACATGTTTTCACAGTTGCTGTCATCCCAGGGCCAATAACAGGACCAAAGACCACATAAAGAGACAAGACGTATTCTGTGTTGGCACTCAGGTGTTTGAGTTGGTGCGATGTTATGCCACTGCCCAGCACTACCTGACGGGGTCGATCTCTCCCAGTGAACTCTAGAGAGGAAGAAAACAATGTTAAAACACTCCCCTTAATGCACCACGTTGCAAGAAGGAAATAACAGAAGCCTTTAGGAAAACCCAATTTGTTTTTAATCAGATGGATTTTAGATCATAGTTCAGCAGCTTCTCATGATGACTTCCAAACTACAAATCAGGAACACTGGAACAGGAGCCATTCAGCCTCTGGAGCCTGTTCTAATATTCAATGAGGTGAAGGCTGACCTGTGCTCCATATCCCTTAAGACTACCACTTAACAAAAACCTGTCCATCTGCATTTAAAATTAAAATCTGATCCAGCATTTGATGCTGTTTCTTGAAAAGAGTTCCAAGCATCTACTGGCCACGCATCCTCTTCATAACTAATGGGAAGGTCTTCAATGGAACGAAAATTAAGAAGAGTTTCTCTTGAGCACGTTATTTCTCATAGTGAGCATATAGAACGTTTTGGACAAAATACAAATATCATTATGGGGTGATGTTATTGGGAATTGCATCAAAACTATCCATTTAGCAAAGTTAGTATGGGCTGGTGTTAAAATTCTGCATATGTCTCCTGCTCATTCTTTTTATCTAATCTCAGGCTTTCAGTAAATGTTTTTCTCTCTTTTCTCTCATGCACTGACTTTGTTTCATTTTTAAAGCATCCAGGCTTGTTCCATAACTTAACCTGTCCCTAGGTCTGCGGTAAATATATTATCTTGTTTCTCAGTTTGGATTCCACAATTGGGAAACATTCTCTTCTCATCACCTGGTCGAACCCATTAATAGTTTTAAAGACCTTCAACAAGTTAGATGATCGTATTTTCCTCCAGACTGGCGGAAAATACTCCAGCATTCAAAAGAGTGTTAGAGATTTAGATAGTTAGTTAGAGCTCTTAGGGCTAGCGGAATCAAGGGATATGGGGAGAAGGCAGGAACTGGGTACTGATTGTGGATGATCAGCCATTATCACATTGAATGGCTGATCATCCACATTCGAAGGGCCAAATGGCCTACTCCTGCACCTATTGTCTATGTATCTTTGTATGTATGACTGTGATCAGATGTATGATCAAGCATGGCTTCCACCCAATAGTGTGTAACGTCAGAAAGAGAACTGTTGTGGAAAGTGAGTTCCATCTCTACTAAAACTTAAGACAGACCAAAAAGAACAATCTGTGCTCAAATAACACTCTTAATCATTTGACTGACACTCCTCATACTAATTCGCAGCTGCATCTCCAGTACCTGGTGTGGGACCCCATGCCAATCTATACCCTGTGGAGCCTGGGACAGAATTCCATGTGATGACGGCACTGCTTGTGGTGATGGACGATGCTCGTAGGGTCTGGACGGAACCAGTTACCACTGAAAAATACAGAAAATAGTGAGTTGAGACATTGTAAATGGACCAGGCCGTTCTTGACGCAACCCAACCCTTGTTCAGTTCAGTTTAGTTTATTGTCACGTTTACCGAGGTACAGTGAGAAGCTTTTTGTTGCGTGCTAACCAGTCGGCGGAAAGACAATACGTGATTACAATTGAACCATTTACAGTGTATAGATACATGATAAGAGAATTAATAAGGTTAAGCTAGCAAAGTCCGATCAAGGATAGCCCGAGGGTCATCAAAGAGGTAGATAGTAGTTCAGCACTGCTCTCTGGTTGTGGCAGGATGATTCAGTTGCCTGATAACAGCTGGGAAGAAACCGTCCCTGAATCTGGAGGTGTGCATTTCCACACTTCTGCACCTTTTGCGTGATGGGAGAGGGGATAAGAGGGAGTGGCCAGGGTGCAACTCATCCTTGATTATGCTGCTGGCCTTGCTCAGGGAGCGTGAGGTTTAAATGCTTTCGCCCTCCCCACGTATCATTGTGCCACACTGAACAACCATGGTCCTGCTGATCTGGCTGAGCTGGCAAGCCTGCTACTGTGGCTGTTGCATGACGCAGAGTGGTCCCTGAGTGGTGACTGGGCCTCAGGAAGAAGATACAGAGGGCATGTCCCTGATGACCCAAAAGGCTTTTCCAACCATTCTTAAGTCTCTCACAATCAGAGAAAATTAAACACAGAAATTGCGTTTGATTTCGTTTTTATAGTGCGGACAAAGGCGCTTTGGCCCACCGAGTCCACACTGACCAGCGATCCCCACACATTAACACTACCCTGCACACACTGGGGACAATATTACATTTATACCAAGCCAATTAACCTACAAACCTGTACGTCTTTTGGAGTGTGGGAGGAAGCCGAAGCACCTGGAGAAAACCCACGCAGGTTACTGGAAGCATATACAAACTCTATACGGACAAGCACCTGCAGTCTGGATTGAACTTTGGTCTCTGGCGCTGTAAGACTGCAGCTCTCCCGCTACGCCACCATGCCATCCATAATTTAAGTGAGAAATTGATTTAAAGAATTTCAAAGAAAATTCAAAAATATATTTTTAAGGTGTTAAAATGTATGGAAACAAACATTAACTGATCTTAACTAACCAAATGCCTTGATACTAATTGAGAGTAAGGAATACATATTTTCATCCACAATGGTATGTCCAACTCCAATAGTGAAGCTCTGCCCCTAACCTTGTCCCAAGACTAGCAATGGAGGAGAAAGCCAGATGTGCAAACACGGCCTCCAGCATCGTCTTTATTTCTACTTTGCCATATTAGGGGAGAAAGTCAAGATCATGTTGACACACTAGATGGTTTTTACAGCGTATTAGTTGGTTCTCCCTGGAACTATCAGCTAAAGAGGTAAACAATCCAGGAAACTAATTTGGTCTTTAGTTATCCATATGGAAACCCAGCAAGATTTACAGTGACACTACATGCATTTATTCCATCTGAATATGAGTACCAACCTGAAACATCACCCGTCCTTTTTCTCCAGAGGTGCTGCCTGCCTGACCCGCTGAGTTACTCCAGCACTATGTGTCTATCTTTGGTATAAACCAGCATCTGCAGTTCCTTTCTGCACATGCATTTATTTATTATATATTACATAGAAACTCACTCTCAGGTGCTTTGGACTGGCATAATTCAGGAGACCCAGTGAGAATAATCTTGTGAGGGACGACCAAAAGGTTGGTCAAAGAATGTATGACAGTCAATAATGGGGTATGGGTAAAGGTCATGGTAATAGATGTGTAAAAACTATTTGGAGGAATATGACTTGGAAGAGTATATGTACCCATTGTGGAGCATCACATTGGCTGTGGTGGCAGACTGAGGAAAGGAATGGTGCCGGTGAGCGGACTGGGGTGGATGCATGTGGGCAGGTGTAGGTGGGAGTGATGTTTAAATGGAGGATCTACCAGTGGCCAGAATTTGAGAAGTGCTCATATTGCTGTGGACTGTACAGCTGGGGGAGGGTATTGACGTAGGGGTGTGGTGTGATAAGGTGGTGGGTTGTAACATCAACTAAATGGAGGAAAAGGATGATACATTTTAAACCGTGGAATCGCCAAAATGGGAGACTAAATATAAAGTCGAAGAATCATATCGCATGGAATCACCCGTCTACAGGCCGAACCGTCCCCAATCTAAGTTTGCCCCATTTTTTCATATTTGGCCCATATCCCTCTAAACCTTTCATATCCATCTCCCTGTCCAAGTGCCTTTCAAATGTATTATTATACCTGCTGCAACTACTTCCTCAGGCAACCTGTTCCTTATACCTACCACCTTCAGTGCGAACACATTGCCATTCAGATTCCTATTAAATCTTTTGATTTCTCACCTTAAACCTACAGTATGTCCTCTCGTTCCTGATTCACCTACTCTGAGTAAAAATACTCCATCCATTCACCTAATCTATTCCCCTCATGATTTTATACAACTCTATAAGATCACCCCTCAGCATCCTGCGCTACAAAGAACAAAGCCTGCCTAATCTCTTCCTGTGGCTCAGGCCCCCCCGAGTAGATCAGAAAGGGCAGAGTGCTGATGTCCAAGAGTGGACAGTGTACTGATGGCCGGTGTCAAATGATAAAACGTACATGTCGTAGCCTTCCCAGTGGTAACTGGTCCTTCTACATCACTAAAGATGGGGTTGACGGTCACAGTATACTCAGTACCAGCTTGCAAACCGCGAATCATGTAGAACTGGTAAACATTGCCCAAATTTACATTCTGCACGTCTCCATCTGTCGAAAAAGAAAATACAAAGGCAGCAATGATCTGTGTATTTTGCAACAGTCTTTCTATTTTTCAAAGCTATGCACAGAATCTGTTTCTACTTTCACTGTGCTACCATACATTATTGTCAACACAAAATGTTCCCCCAGGACAATCCATTGGCTCCATTAACAAAAAAAACATGTGAATCGAGTTATTTTCTCCATTTTCTTTTTCCCCTCACATTCCAAAGGCAAGAGGAAAATAATTGTAGAATAATGGACGTACTTTTTTTTCATTGTAGCTATTGTCCCATTATGATGTTTAGTTTAGTTTAGTTTATTATTGTCACGTATTGCGTGCTATCCAGTCAAAGAAAAGACTATACATGAATGCAATCAAGCCGTCTACAGTGCACGGATGAAGGGTAAAGGGAACAACATTTAGTGCAAGATAAAGTCTGACAGTCAGATTAAAGATAGTTCAAAGGTCTCCAATGAGGTACAGTAGCAAGGGCCGGGAGGTGAGGGGGCAAGATCATCTCTGACCCCTCTCACACTGGCCACAAACTCTTTGAATCACTTCCCTCTGGAAGGCAACTCCGGACTGTCAAAACTGCCACAGCCAGACATAAAAACAGTTTTTATCCACGAGTAGTTGCTCTACTCAACAGCCAAAAATCTGTAGCCTCCCTTTGATCTGGTATTTTGTTGATTCACATGCTTGATCAATGGTATTTTATCATTAATGTTTTATTATTATTAATGTTTAGTGTTTTCTGAGTCATTCGCAACTGTCACTGTATGTCATGTTGTTACTTGTGGGCGGAGCACCAAGGCAAATTCCTTGTATGTGAATACTTGGCCAATAAACTTACTTACTTACTTACTTAGATAAGAGGTCAGGCCTGCACTCTAGCTGATGAGAGGGTTTAGTCTTGCTAAAATAACATGCACAATTTGGGTTATAATGGTTTTAGACAAGGTTTAATTTATTGACCAAATTACACTGTTGAATTTTTAAATCATTATGCTTCAGTATTAAATATTATATGAAATATAAAGCAATAATACATTCCAGCAACTCTGTGGAGTCCCGTTAAAGAGATCTGACCCATGTGGAGTTCTTTCTGACCGACAGACTTAAAACCATATTGAGAATTCTATATTTTGGTGGTTTGGGTGATGGTTTTGTTCTACAATGACACACAAATTAATGTATGTATCTCTTCATTGTTGATTACAAATCTACATTATGTGAGCAATTGTACATGGGGCTCTTATATCCTTGACCTCCTTGTCTGTCTTATAAATTTTAGTTATTTCCTTAGTGCAAATAATCATCCTTTCTATCCACAGTTTCTTAAATGCCAAATATTTCTGCGGTGTGTCGGTTCTGTGGTAACCCCGTTATCCTTTATTTGGGTGCTTTGTTGAGCTTATTTCTTGAACACAGGAGACAAGATTATTTTCCCGACCTACTTGCCAAATGCCAGAGGATTTGCGAGATTTGCAATATTTATCTGTACCAAGTTTCAGCCACTTTTGTTTTTAAATATTCTGACAGATAGGTTGTGCTTTGAAGAGACATGGAGGTTGGTATAGATTGGAAAGCCATACTATTTAGTCAGCCTATGATAAACTTGGAACCCATAGCAATCCAGGTAAGAAAGTGCAGAGCTTTCCAATGCTATGGTTCGGTAAATAACATTAAACATTAATATAACAAATATCCAGACAGAGCATTGTAAATAAAAGCACTTCAATGGAAATAAACATGGGAAGAGATATTAAATAGTTCTTAGCTTATTAGCACCCATTTTACACTTTTGAATATAAATCAAAACTGATCCCAATATTTGCTAGTCTTACTTTGCAAGTGGCACATAACATCAGCTAAAGTATCTCAGGTCTCCAATAATTCAGTCATAAGAGTTATAAGAGGCATAGAGGCAGGTCCTCCAGCCCAGTTTGTCTATGCCGCCCTAAGTTGGCCCCATTTGCCCATGTTTCGGCCATATATCGTTAAACCTTACATATCCATGTACCTTGTCCAAGTGTCTTTTAAATGCTATTATAGCACCTACATCATCTGCTTCCTCTGGCAACTCGTTCCATATACCTACCATCATCTGAGTGGAAAAGTTGTTCCTCAGGTTCCTATTAAATCTTTCTCCTCTCACCTTGAATCCATGTCCTCTGGATTTTGATTCCCCTATCCTGTGCCCACTGATTTGTGACCCCATTTACCATAAATCTTTCCAAAAGTCTTCCAGTCTTTCAATGCCACCATTAAACAGAGACAAGGGTCTCTGTTCATTACCTCAAAGAGCAGAGTATATTACATCATTCCAGACCAGCTCACTTATCTCAAATGCAAACATCCAGAGAAGCACAGAAGTCTTTCCTGGCATTGGAGACTTGCATCTGCTCTGAGGTGAAGAGATCACACAGGTTGTACAGCTGATGTTTTTAAAATAAAATCATATTTATACAAATCTACACAGATTGCACAAAGTACTATGACATAGATACTATGGCCAAGATAAGATGACAGCCAGACATAGACTAAGATATTAGGGGCCTTTATGACTCAATTCCACAATGGACAATATAATCAATGATTGAAATGTAAAACAGTATTTCATAGACTCAAGAACATAATTTAAAGGAACAATACCATAAGATCCCCATGTAAGTCTGTAGCCAGTTGCACCTTTGGTCAGAAGCCACTTTGCCTGTATGGTGTCTGTAGTTGCATTCTCCAACACTAATTCCTCCACTGCTGTAAGTTTCACTGTTAAGAAAATTAAAACATGCTTTTTTAGACTGAAACCCTCCTCTTTTCAGCACAGTGTCTGTGCTTCATTTGCTCCCGATCATAGATAAGTAACGTCCCACATGCCTGTGCAGTAAATGCATTATATAACACCTGATCATTATTAGAGAAATGTTTATGATAAAAATAAGGACCCATCTAAAGTGGAGTCCATCATGATGAAATTTTAATTTGTATCTCTTTCTTAATATCCTGAGCCTCTGGACTGCTGCCCTCAGTAATGTTGAGGGATGGAGTAGTGATAAGAAGTTATGTTGTGGCACAAAAGATCTCACAGCAATTTTCAGACGATAGTGGAATGTTATCCGAATTTCTGACCAATAACTAAATCACCACCACTTGGATAGATGTTCTAATCTGTATCCTATTGCCAATAGCATCCTATTAATAGAATAGTTTTTCTGATCAGTATTTTATTCTATAGCCAATGTAAAACACCTTTCAACATTACATTGGTAGTTTTGAAATAGTGAAGTTTTCTAGCACAGGAAAAACCACAATACCATAGGCAATGACTTTATATTCATTCAAGTTAAAATCACAGACTCTTTTGTATACTAACGTTTTTAGTAAGCTAGAAGAGATTTTTGAATTTAAGCAGCTCTGTGACAAAATAATGAATGCCTGTGTGAAAATATATTTCCTAGAATCTTAGGCAGTCCAGAAAGGATAAATAAACTCCCTGGATCTTATGCAAGATGCAATTGAATGCAAAGATAAGCACCATGCATTTCTCCAGAAGTCAATGGGACAATCTCTCCCCTTTCACTGTACTTGTCTTTGAAAAGGAATCCCTTCCTCGCAGACAACTATCCAGACCAATACAACACATAGCCAACAAGATAATCTAACATAGTGCTGATTAATTCCTTTAGAAAATAATGTGTTGAATATTTGCCTAAGAAATGAATTCAAGTTTATGATAATAATTGTAGATATATTTAATGGAATGCAACTTGCCCTGTGATGTTGTGGCTAGTCAGCTCTGATTAAAGGAAATGGCTGTGCCAATGGAAACCATGGAGACTGGAAGGCCAGAGGGTGCTAAAAAAGTACTTTTGTTACAACACCTGAGCAACTCGTTTGAAGTATGAGGTAATAAAAAGGAACTGCAGATGCTGGTTTATACCAAAGATAGACCCAGAATGCTAGAGTAACTCAATGGGTCAACCAGCATCTCTGGAGAAAGATTTCTCCAGAAATGCTGTCTGACCCGTTGAGTTACTCCAGCATTTAGTGTCTTTCTTTGAAAAGTGGGATGTTGGATATCCAAACATGCATATCACTATGGCATTATCTCCGATCCCTCCCTATTGTACTCTGAAACCCCATTATATTTTTAGAGTGATACATGAGCGGTAAAACAAATTACTTCCAAGCTTCATTAGTATTTAAATCTCCATCATTTAAAAACACAAAATCATGATATTTCGTATGACATTGCAGAGCTATTCAATAAATGACATGCTCATTGAGGCTAATTTTGCACAATTTAACGTCTAACAAAGCTGCACTTAGCACAGGTGGAAAGACAATCTCATATGTGGTAAACTTTGAGTGATTCACTTTACATGTTTTGCTGGTGGTTGTCATAGGTTCACTGGGCCCCTCGGAATATACGGCATAGATGCTGATGGTGTAGTCTTTGTCCTCCTGCAGATTGTCTATCCGGTGAAACGAGACATCTCCTTGGACATTCTGTTCATAGGTCAACCCAGGCCTGTTGGCTGCAGGAGAAAGTGGTTTTAATGCAGGTAAACTACTGCATGAATCTCATTTCCACCAACTACCCAATCTTGTTTTAATGGTTGCGTTATCCTGATGAATAATCTTTTTTTTTTTTTCTTTTCTTTTTTTTAATAAAAACGTGTGATATATGGTGTGTGAAAAGGAAAAAAGGGGGAAAGAGGGAAAGTGAAGAAAAGAAAAGGAGAGAGAAAGAGAAAGAGTAGAGAGTAGGAAATTAAGGAGATCGTTATTCATATTCTGACCATCCTTCACCCAGTCCTGGAACAGTTAGTTTCTACGATTTTGTTGCACCATATGCTTCCAAAAAGTCGATAAATGGAGACCAACTCGTTAAGAATTGGTCTGATTTATCTATTAGGAGGAATCGCATTTCTTCAAGATGTGCGGTGTCCAACATGTTTGAAATCCACATTTTAAGCGTTGGTATGGGTGTATTTTTCCAAAATTTAAGTATACGTTTTTTTGCCGTTATTAACCCATGATTAAAAAATGAATTTTGAAATGTGTTCAATTTGTTCCCGTCTTCCATTACTCCTGATGAATAATCTTGAAAGTCATATTGTTGACAGAAGATCATTGACATTTGGATTTCATTAGATTTTCCATTTTTTGGAAAAAATGGAAATGTCTGCATCCTTAGCTTTTGCAGTGCATATGCTGCCTTGCTGCCTTGACTTGACTTGAGAATTGAGGAATTGGCGAGGCAATGACATTTAGCTTCAGTTTCACTGTATTGAGAAAGTGAACAGTCAAGCTGTGTGGTATGGTTTGAGATGGGCGCTGAGTAATGGTATATCGTGGTGTGATGTGCTGTTTGGTGTGTAGTATCAGTCAGCATGTTGTGGCATGTATGCGATTCCATAGTATGATGTGTGCTGTGTGCAGTGGGGCATGGAGATGCATAAGTACATGCATGAGGCTCTGCAATGGTGGTCCACACTCTCATTGTTGACTGCCTAAAGCTCACTAGTTAGATCAACACTTCTTGATGTCCCTGTTTAGAAAGGGCATTGTTAGCTTAATCAATGGAACAGCTAATGCTAGTAGGTTGTTGAATGAAAGTGCCAAAAGTCTTTGTCAAGCACCATGTTTTGGGAAGAAAGAGCTTCCCATCCAGATCTCTTTTTTAATATATAAAATTATGACAAAGAATAAGCACAGGTAGCCTTCACTAATTTTTTCCTTAACTCTATCCAGATTTAAGTACTTACAATATTTAAACAATGGGTAAAGATGACATGGGTAATACTGCTGGACTAATCAAACCCAGGTTAGTCAGGTAGGTTACTAATTAGAAACTTTAACTAGTTATAGAGGAGCAGAACTCAAAGTCAAATGGGCTTCTCGTTGAGTGATCTTTCAAGGCCAGAACCTCAGCATTTTGCCTTTACATAGAAGATAACTAAATCTGATAAAGGAAATAATGTTATTATTGTTGATGACTAAAGAGGGGTTCTGATGCTGTCTCCATTGTTAAATGAAATCTTATCGTCTCCACGTCTTTTTCCAAACTGCAGCTGTTTCTAAGTTTTCTATTACTTTTCTGTAAAATGTCCCTTGCCATAGGGCTTCAGATAGTTCTTATCTGGTAAATCTTACATCTCGGTATGTAGATCTTGTAACCCAACAAGGGCGCTAGTGGAAGTGTCCAAGCTACTTTCAGGCTGAACAATCCTTGCTCCGTCACTCGGAAGTTAGTCACACGAGGCAGGGCATCTGCAACACAGAAACAAGAAGAACATGGAAACTATCTGGAGATTCAACAGAAATAAATTGATTGCTGGTACTAAATACAAGCAAGCGTACTGGTCGCTGGTTGCATTTGCCTCCCGTACATGGAATTCTGCTGAAGTCAAAGAAATCAAAGATTATGGAGATGAATACACGCAGTGACTGACTTTACCCCCACTTGCTTAGCACCATTTTGGGTCCTGTAACTTCCAAGGTTGAAAGTCTCATTACAAAAGGTGCTCTTCATTGCCTTCGTATACCCAATGCATTTTACATGACTTCCTAGTATCTCTTGATTCCATTGATATTGTCTAGTTACCCTACACAAACATACACTATTGTCTGCTTTCATATTTTATGCATTTATCCAGTTATTTCTATTTATTTATTTATTTATTTAAAAAATATATATATAGATAAGAAAAATAAAGAAATAAAGAGAAGAAATTAGAAAAAAAATAAGATAAACTATCAATAATACAACTTAGGAGATAGGTCCGTAGGTCAGAAAACATAACTATTCATCTAGTCCTGGGTTCAGGTTTCAGTCAGGCCTCCACGCCGGCCCAGTCTACCCCTTCAAATAATCTATAAATGGAGACCATATTTTAGTAAATAATTCTGGTTTGTCAATGAAGACATATCTAATTTTTCCCAAATGTAAGGTCTCCGACATCTCCATAATCCACATCTTAATTGTGGGGGTTGCAGGATTTTTCCAAAATGTTAATATTAATTTTTTCCCAATTATTATACTGTAATCAAGGAAATTTCTTCGGTTTGTTGTAAATTTTAGGTATTGTTCTGATATGCCCAATATTATTAATTTAGGATCGGGATCCAGTTGAGTATTAACAACTACAGAGATTATTTTTTAAATATCTATCCAGTAATTTTTATACAATTTACAAAAGTATGGGTTAAATTAGCCGCCGAGTATTGGCATTTATCACAGATAGGAGAGATATTAGGAAAGATTCTATTTAATTTTGTTTTTGAATAATGCAGTCTATGTAGTGCTTTAAATTTATTAAAAAATGTCTGGTATTTAATGTGCATTGATGTATATGTTGTAGACTTTCATCCCAAATATCTTTTGTTATGGGTTGGGCTAATTCCTTTTCCCATGCTAGTCTATATAATTCCGTCGACGGAATCTCACTGTCTAAAAGAGTATTATAAATGTAAGATATTAATTTAACTGTATTAGGGTGTTTATTCAAACATTCATCTAGAATCTCTAGTTTTCTAGTTCTGTATTCTTGTATATGTGATTTAACATAATCTTTAAGTTGTAAGTATCTAAAAAAATTATTTGAATGTAATCCATAATTCTGTTGTAGTTCCTGAAATGAGCAAAAAATACAATTTCTATAAAGATGTCCCATCTTTTTAATTCCATGATTTTTCCATTGTACAAAACCTTTATCCAACACTGAGGGTTTAAATGAAGGATTATTTGCAATGGGGAGAGAAAGTGATAAATTATCCAATTTTAATGTCTTTTTTAGTTGTTTCCAAATTCGAATACCACTATATATTATAGGGTTTTCCTATAGATTTTTTAATTCAATTTTGTAGGAGCCAACAGGATCGGCCCAATTTCAAAAGGCAAACAATCTTCCTTTTCCATCTTTATCCAGTTATTTTAAGGCACTGTTCTACAGGTCTTTGATTTCATTCCTCTATAGGTTGGCTCCAGTTTTAACTTTAAGTTCTTCTATATTAGGATCCCCACTCAAAAAAATAGTTTATCTTAACTCTCCCATCCAACCCACTCAACCTCTTGGATATTTTTCCTTACTGGTTTTGCCACTGGTACTTGTATGACCCCCGATTTCATCAGCATACACAGCAACCACTGTGAAGGAATACTTTGTTCTGGGCTTTAGGTCTGTCACCAGTATTGTGCTGACTTTACCGTCCATAACAATCTGCATCAGAAACAAAGAAGAAATCACAATAAGTACATTATTGACAGATTAACACTTCAAAACAAGTTTACAGTATTTAATACATTGGGCAAGTGGGTCATGTGGTATTGGAAAGGTTTAGAAGCATCTGGGCCAAGTGCAGGCAGGTGGGACAAGTGTAGATGGGGCACCTTGGATGGCACAACCAACCGTAGGCCCTGTTTCCGTGTTGTATGACTCTCAGTCTTAACAGCAAGGACAATAAATCCATTCTCATGAGGCAGAATAAAACAGTTCTGTGCAATTGAAACTAGGTTTAACCTGGAATAGAGCACAATTTGTGGGTCTCATGGTGTTTGATGGAAAATTTAACATTTGGATTTTTATTAAGGCTGGAAACACAGTTCTAGTTTAAAACTTCCCAAAGTAGTGGGGGATATTGTTTACTCACAGACCTATTAGCATTTATAACCCTGCTTTCTCTGAATCCAGGGAGGAGATAAACAATCAAACTGCGTTCTTTGGCAGGCCACTGCACATTACCCTTCAGCCCCACTGCCGACAAACTGCTCACACTTAAGACTTTTTTTACCTCTTCCATAAATGTTATGCACTAAAAAATGATTTCACCAAACACTCTTTGCTGTCATGGAGGTAGACATCAGGAATCCGAGTTATCACAAGCAGCCATGGGAACTAAGAGGTAGGAGGCATTGAAGGGCTTATCACTGAACCTTCCTCTCATCGCCAGACCTCTCTGAGGAGCAATGTCTCGGTACGTTACACTTCAATCACACAACCCTCACTGAGACCTGTGACCTCCTATCATGGGCTTGCATACATGCCCGGATTGCTTTGCTCATGGGCTTCAAGATCTCATGACTTCCTAGCCTCAGGATCTGTTGGTGACCTGTTTTTCTGGGGCTCCCGCAACAAAACTACAGCTGCGTCCGCTGGACTGGAGGGCGGCAGCTTCGGCAGCTTCGGCCACCCCGGGCCGCGGAGTTTGTACCGGCCCGTCGCGGACAGAGCACGGATTCGGCCGCTGGACTGGCTTACTGTCGCCCGGCGGGGCCACAGCATCAGAAGCCTGGATCGCCTCAGCGCAGAGGGAGAAGAAAGCGGGAAGAGACAGAGACTTTAAGACTTTTGCCTCCATCACAGTGAGGAGGTGCCTGGTGAACTCACTGTGGTGGATGTTAATTTGTGTTTATTGTGTGTTTTGTCATTTATTATTATATGTATGACTGCAGGCAACGAAATTTCGTTCAGACCGAAAGGTCTGAATGACAAATAAAGGAATCTCTCTCTCTAATCTCTCTCCAAGGAGACGCCACTAAAATACATCATATTTCACAACCCGCTGCTCGTTCTTGCATTAGGGAGGTAATTACCCCAGCTCCACACTCAGAGAGAAGACCATCTACTTATTCTTTCAGCCCTTAGGACCAGGTAGAGTGGGCCCAATGATTTATTACCATTGCAAGCTTCTCCGAGTACAGGCCTTCCTAGACTGTACTCCATTCAGATCTACTCTTTGAGATCTGAAGAAGTCCAAGGAAGGGTTCCGACCTGAAACCTCGCCTGTCGATTCCCTCCACGGATGCTGCCTGACCCACTGAATTCCTCGTACTTTGTGCTTTGCTCAAGTTTCCAGCATCTGCAGTCTCCTGTGCCTCCTATTCTTAGAACCGTCCTGCTGGGAATACCTCTCTACAGCCCTGGTGATCTCCATAGCTCCTTTGTAATAAAAATAACTTTGCGCATTAAGTCCCCCACTAGTATGTCCTCTGGGACCTGAGGAGAACTATTTCCTCCCCTCTCCTATTATTGTAGCTACCATTCTTGTAATAGCTTTTCTTGAACCAATAGCACTCTCCATTAATTGGAAGAATGCAAGTAATGAGCACGTATCCATGTGTGCACTGGCTCCTGAGATCATTGTTACTAGGTAAAAGTTAGCAGCAAAGCGATATTGCAATATATCAACAAAATAATGTATTCTGGAATTGATTCCTACAACTGGAAACTTGATAAATCTCCTTTGAGAAGAATGTGATCTTTATGGGGCTTCTTGGCATACTACAAAACACTGTTTGAACACGTTACAAAGTAGAAAAGAGTTCTCAGGCTAAAAGCTGCAGTAAATCAGAAAGAAGAGAATAGTTAACACCAAACAAGGGTACTTAGTGTGAACAGATTTGTGTAGGGTCATAAAACATAGGATAATCAAGCACAGGAACATGCCCTTCAGGCCAAGTTCATGCAGATCATAATGCCAAGTTAAACAAATAATTTCTGCCCTCATGTGATCCATATCCCTCCATTTCCTGCATGTCCATGTTCCTATCGAAAAACATCGTAAAAGTCACTATTATATCTGCCTCCACCACCTCCCCTGGCAGAGTGTTCCATGCACGCAATACACTCTATAAAAAACTTGCCCCGCATATCTCCTTTAAACTTTGTCCCTCTCACCATAAAGTTCTGCACCCTAGTCCTTGATATTTTGATCTTGGGAAAAGATTCTGACTGTCTACACGATCTATGCCTTTCATATTATTAATTTGCTTTTATCAGGTCTCCCCTCAGCTTTGGATGTGCCAGAGACAACAATCACATATTTTTCAGCCTCTCCTCATAGGTAATTCCCTCTAATCTAGGCAGCATTCTGATAAATCTCCTCAGCTCCCTCTCTAAAGCCTCCACATCTTTTCTGTAATTGTGACCAGAACTGCACACAATACTGCAAATGCAGCCTAACCAAAGTCCTATAAAGCTGCAACGTGACTTCCTGACTCTTATACACAATGCACAGACGAAGGCAAGCATACTATACATTACATTACCATTACATTAAGTATGTAATGTTGAGGCTCTATAAGGCGCTGGTAAGGCCGCTTTGGAATATTGTGAGCAATTTTGGGCACCATATCTGCGGAAGGATGTGCTGGCTCTGGAGAGGGTCCAGAGGAGGTTTACAATAAAGATCCCAGGAATGAGTAGGTTAACCTATGATGAGTGTTTGTCGGCTCTGGGCCTGTACTCGCTGGAATTTAGAAGAATGAGGGGGTCCTCATTGAAACATACAGAATAGTGAAAGACTTGGATAGAGTGGATGTGGTGTGGATGTTTCCACTAGTGGGAGAGTCTAGGACCACAGGCCATAGCCTCAGAATTAAAGAACATTCTTTTAGGAATGAGATGAGGAGAGATTTCTTTAGTCAGAGGGTGGTGTATCTGAGGAATTATTTGCCACAGAAGGCTGTAGAGGCCACGTCAGTGGATATTCTTAAGGCAGAGATAGATAGATTTTTGATTAGTACAGGTGTCAGAGGTTATGGGGAGAAGGCAGGAGAATGGGGATAGGAGGGAGAGATAGATCAGCCATGATTGAATGGCGGAGTAGACTTGACCGAATGGGCCGAATGGCCTAATTCTACTCTTATCACTTATGACATACACCTTCTTCACCACTCTGAGAAGTATAGGAACAAATAAGCAGACGAGGAGGTGAGTTTTAATGTTAAAACACTGAGCTTGCACTGAGGGCAGATCAGCATGAAGAGATGGATGAATTGACGTGAGAAGGACAGCGTGGGGTGAGATGATCTTGATGAAGCTCTCCAATGCAGGCTCGAAGGGCCAGGTGGCTTTGTCTTCGATGCACAGAGTCAAATGACACGGAAACCGGCCCCTCCGCCCAATTTGCCCGTCCCGAAGAAGACACCCCATCTACACTAGTCCCACTTAGCTGACATATTGTCCATATCCCTCTAAACCTTTCCTATCCATGTACTTGTGTGAGAACAGTATGTGGTGTGAGGACCGCATGCTGCTTACTGAGGGTCTGGTATGAAAATGTAAGCACATTGTATGAGAGTAGCCTGTTGAACAATGATGACAGGTTGTGAGAGGGATGGCACATTGCGTGAACACAGTATGGTGTCTGAGATGATAACACACAAGTCAAGAAAACTTATGAATCTGGAACAAACAGGTTGTGGGCATATGGTATGAGCTGCAAGAGGAGGTAGTGAGCTACAATAACAACATTTGAAAGACACTTGGACAGGTACATGGATAGGAAAGGTTTAGATGGTTATGGGCCAAACGTGGACTGGTGGGACGAGTGTAGATGGGGCACCTTGGTCGGGATGGACAAGTTGGGTAGAAGGGCCTGTTTCCGTGCTGTATGACTCTATGACTCGAAGACAAGGCCATTTGGTCCTTCAAGCCTATATTAGTCTTCACAGCAGATCTTCTACCTCTGGGCCAGTTTCCTGTGCTTTTCCATATCCCTTGATTCTCCTAATGTCAAGGAAACTATTGGTTTTAAATGCACTCAATGACTGAGCCGCAACAACTCTCAAGGTAGAGAAATGCAGGAACTCATCACCTCCTGATGTTAAATTCAGTCAGTCTCTATTCTTTCGAAGACCTTTTCTTTCAGGCGACACAGTGTGCATGTGGTAGAGTCGCCACCCCACAGCACCAGAGACCCGGGTTCAATCCTGACTACGGGTGCTGTCTGTTGTGAGTTTGCACATTCTCTCTGTGCCGGCATGGGGTTTCGCCCGGATGCACTGGTTTCTTCCCACATCCCAAAGATGTGCGGGCTTGTACGTTAATTGGCCCTCTGTAAATAGCCCAAATGTGCAGGGAGTGGATGGGAAAGTGGGACAAGACTGAACTGGTGTGAACGGTGATCGATGGTCGGTGTGGACTCGGTAGGCCAAAGGGCCCATTTCCATGTTGTACGACCTTTACAAGAACCAGCAGAAATTGGAAATGAAACAAGTTTTAAATTGTAGAGAAAGGAGGAGGGGAAAAGAGAAAGGAGAGGGGCAATAAGGTTTGGGCCCATTCTACAGGTTTGGGCCCACTCTTAAGTTTCTTATCCTCCTCCTCTAAGACGATAACAGTGAAATTCAAAATCTCAACACCGACAACACTCACCTGCCGCTCTTCTGCAGATATAAGTTGTCCATCCAATGTATATGGGTTGATAGCAATTCTGTAGCTCACCACAGCTCCAGTAGCTGAAGCCCAGGTCAGTCTCACAGAGTTATAACTCACTTCACTAATCACCAAATCCCGGGGGCCAGTGATTTTTTCTGCCACTGGAAAGAAAGGAGAGAAAAGATTAGATTTATCTGTTGCAAGAAGCAAGAACATTCATTACCATAATGCTCTTCTGCCTCACTCCTATTTACTGTATACATGGGCACCCTCGGGAGCTGATATTTATATCAAGTTTCTTTTCAGCTCCTAACGCTCTGATTAACACCTTTAAGAAGGTCTTTGTGAATGCTTGACTCGCAGGGGATTGCAAATTATAAGGATAATTACCAGGAAAAACCAAGACTCTGCAAAGCATGATTGTTGTTCAGAATTTGACAACTGGGATGATTGTGTACCAAGCAAAGCAGCCCATTACAGGAGCAAAACTACCAGAGATTTCTAGGTGACTTTCAACATCAGGTAACCTGCTTCCAATGTTGGGTATCTGATTCGCACCCAAGGTATGGTTAACGCCAAACTCAACTACAGTATTTCATAAGTTGGCAGGTCAAGACCCCCCCCTATCCTGCATTGTCTCTATGCTTGAACCAGCTCAATATCTCGCTACCTCTTTCCTATCATGCAATAAGCCACCTTCAGCATTACCTCCTACCCTGCCTCCTTTTGCAAATCAAAAGAATGCCTCAATTCATTTTTTTCCTTTA
Source organism: Malacoraja senta (assembly GCA_038087875.1). NCBI lineage: Eukaryota > Metazoa > Chordata > Chondrichthyes > Rajiformes > Rajidae > Malacoraja > Malacoraja senta. The sequence continues at coordinate 6,733,544 of CM075985.1, read as the reverse complement.
TTACATTCAAACCTTTCCTTGGCTTTACCCCACATGCACCTGCAACCTTTTCCAGCTCTCCAGCTCTCTGAGAGCTGTCTGCTCATTCATTTATACTGCGCATCACTGATTTTCATCACTGTATTTTCAGCTGCCTCAATACAGAGGCCAAAGCACCCTGTCGGTGTAACTCCTATTTTAGTCACTCCCCCCCCCCCCCCCACCCCTTTATACCTCTTTATGTGGCCAGTTCAAATTTTGCCTGAGGACATCTATATGGCTACCTATAAAAACGTTCTCTACTTTTCTGTAAGGAAACTATATACAGTAAATTCAAGTATTGTTAAATTGACCTGCTGAGTGTTCAAAACAATTTATATTATCATTTCATATTTCCATCATCTCTAGTGTTTTGCTTCTGAATAATGAGACACCAAGCAACAGATCTGAAAGGAGAATTGGTTCAGCAAAGTCCACACTTATTCAAAGATAGACTGAGACTGTCCCAATTCATTTCATCAAAACCCATCTGAGAGAGAGAGAGAAAAAGTTTCCTTCTTCATCCTGGGTTCAAACAATCCCTAAAGTTGAAAGCAGTGTGCTGACATATATCGGTCTGATTTGAGAAGGCTTGCCACTGCATCATACATGGTTACTTACACAGTGTTGGCCTCGCAGGTCTAGGAACTTCTGAAGCTGTGAAACAAAGCCTCCTGGTGATCTTGGGTAAAATGGTGTTGAGTAGATTAAAATCCTCCACAAATAAATAATGCTCTTTGAACGGATCAGAAGCAATTTTCTTCAGCTCATTTTTATCTGAATTTTTTATTCCTTTAAAAAAGAGAAAATAAATACATAATGAAGACAGACTAATGCAAGCTGAACACCACCAAGTCCCTGCATTATTTTATATTGAGTTTGTTAACATTGTTGAACTGCGTGATACACTTTTCATTTTAAGCATCCAGTGGCAATTTTCAAGTGAATGCTATGGGATACCTCCCTGCACAGACCCAATAACCAATATCGTCGGAGGAGCTTGCCCCTTTTAAGCCATTCCAACCATCCTAGGCTCCACAAATTCAGCCTACCCATGAATGAATGAATGAATAAATACTTTATTGTCACATGTCACAAGTCACAATGACATTCTTTGCTTACAGACCCAAGGTATACAATAGGCGGTGACAAAGTTACAAAGTATCCCGCGCCAGGACCACTTTTGTTCTCCCCCTCCCTCACGGCACTCCCTCCACGCTGAGTCCTCCTTTGTTCCTCCCCCAGTTTCTCCTCACAATTTAAAAAATCCATCTGAAATCCAGTGCTGTCCCCTGCACACTGTACAGTGCAGTCCTGTCCTTCCTTAGTGCCATTTAGAGATCTTAGTGTACTGTAGTTTAGAGAGCAGTGAGCAGAACTGCACAAGCAATAATTTATAAAGTTGCATCTAAGATCTTCCTGCTCTTATACTCTGTGCTGGCCAATGAAAACACAAAGTGCACCTTCTTCACCACTCGATCTATCTTTATTGCCACCTTCAAGGATCTTTGGATTGTACACCAAGGTCTTTTTCTTTCTCAATACTCTCTAGGCCCTTACCATTCATGTCATAGGTCCTACCCTTATTCGAAGCTCCTAAAACGCTTTGCCACACACTTATATGGATTAAATTCCATCTGCTATTGCCCTACCAATTTACCGGCTGATCCATATCATCTGTAGTCTAAGACTACCCTCCTCGGGATCAATGGTTGAACTAATTCTGTTCCCTTCTCCACACAAGATGCCTGAACTACTAAGTGTCTGACATATTTTGCTTTTATCTCTGATCTCCAACATGCAATAAATATGTGAACAATGGTGTGTGAGGCCTTGCTGAATTTGCATGTATTTGCATTTATCTCCTTAGCCGTGGAAGGACATTCTTGCTATGAAGGAAGTGCAACAAAGGTCTGTTAGGCTGATTCCCGGGGGATGGCAGGATTTTCATATGAGGACATGCCGGGTTTATTAGGTCTGTATTCACTTGCATACAAATGAATGAGAGAGGATTCTATAGGACCTTATAGAATTCCAATTGCAGAATGCAGAAAGGCCAAATGCAGAAAGGATGTTGAATGAATGAATGAAACTTTATCATCACATGTGACATGCCACAGTGATATTCTTTGTTCTGCACACCCAAGGTATGTAAAGAGTCACCACATATAGGGCTCTGACAAAGTTAAAAAGTATCTAATATCCGAATATCTGAAGAGCCCAGTACCATGATCACAGGCTTAGGATACAATGTAGGCATTCAAAGACAAGATCAGGGGAAACGTTTTCATCCAGAGGATGGTGAGCCTGTAAAATTCAAAGAAGGCAGTGGGGGCCAAGTCATTCAATATTTTCAAGGTGGCAGATATATTTATAATAACATTTTCATTATCGGCATATTCTTATATCCAATATTTCTCTTCAAAAATCTCAAAATGGGATTAGATTGTTTTATTTAAATACTGTGTCGACGTTTATCTAGCTGCTTTTATACTTTCAAAGAGTATGTTAGGTGGCTAGACCTGATGATAGATTTACAGCAGAGCCTCATTTTGTGATGATAATTCTTTTCACAAAAAGGGTTAAGGGATAAGGGGAGAACGTATCTGGCAACTGAACCATTCTACCGACGACTAGAGCTACTATCTACCTCATTGGAGACCCTCAAACTATCTTTAATCAGACTTTACTGGACTTTATCTTGCAGTAAACATTATCCACATTGTTCCCTTTATCATGTATTTGTACACTGTGGATGGCTCACTTGTAATCACGTATTGTATTTCCACTGACTGGTTAGCACGCAACCAAAGCTCTTCACTCTACCTCGGCGCACATGACAATAAACAAAACTCAAACTCAACTCATGTGGGAACAGGGAAGTGAGTATTTACTCAGCCAAGAAAACGTTGAATGATGGCATAGTCCTGAAGGGCCAAATGGCCTACACCTGCTCCTATATTCCATGGCTCTATGCTTCTACCAGTGGCATTTTGCTTCAGTGCGATTCCTTAACTAGTGTAGCAAAACACTCACAAAATCCACCAGATGGCATCAACAACCTTAGCAACACTCGGATCTCCAAACCAACAAGGCTTCTGACTAAATGTGGCAAACAGCACACAGGATGCTTCAGGAAAATAAGAGTAATTAAATTGCAATGAAGGGATTAACACAAACCATGCATACGACAGTACTTGCCTTTCAGCAACAAAAACTCTCAGAACAAGTGAATTGCCATTGCATTGAACTTTGCTCCTGAGATAAGTCGACAAACTATTTGTGTCACAGCTTGGGGATATGACGTGGTGCCGTAATTTGCATCAGAATGAAACAATTAGCATTATAAAACGTGGCTATGCTGGAAAACTATTATCAAATCTGGTCACTTAATTCCGTTTAATTTAGTTTAGAGATACAGCGCGGAAAGTAGCCCTTCCGCACCTACCAGCGATCTCCACACACGAACATCATCCTCCACACACTAGGGACAATTTTATATTTTATGCAAAGCCACTTAACCTACAAACCTGTACGTCTTTGGAGTGTGGTAGGAAACCGAAGATCTCGGAGAAATCCCACGCAGGTAATGGGGAGAACGTACAAACTCCATACAAACAAGCACCCGCAGTAAGGCAGTAGCTCTACTGCTATGCCACCATGCCACCCCTTTTTTTTATAGGATCAGGCTCTCTGCCCATGGCATTATGTTGGCACAGACATTGTGAGCCTGGTCTTGTGTGGCACTGTTGTATGTTCTATGAGTCCACACTGACCATCTTTCACCCGCTCACACAAGTTCCATGTTATCCCACTTTCTCATTCACTTCCTACACAAGAGTGGAAATTTACTGAGGCCAATTAACCTACAAACCTGCATGTCTTTGGGATGTGGGAGGAAACTGGATCACCCAGAGCAAACCCACGTGGTCACAGGGAGAAAGTACAAACTCCACACAGGCAGCACCCAAGGTGAGGATCGAACCTGGGTCTCAGGCACTGTGAGACTGCGACTCTACCCGCTGCACCACAGTGCCGCCCCCTTAACATACAGAATAGGCCTTAAAAATATAAAAGCAGCTTGATAAATCTTAATGCTTGAAAAAAACAATCTAATATTGTTCTAAGCAGCTGGTAGAGCTGCGACCTCACAGTGCCAGAGACTCAAGTTTGATCCTGACCGCGGGAGCTCTCTGTGTGGACGTTACACGTTCTCCCTGTGACCACGTGGGTTTCCTCCTGGTGCTCTGGTTCTCTCCCACATCCCAAAGACCTGCCGATTTGTGGGTTAATTGCCCCTAATGTTCGGGGAATGGATGCGAAAGTGGGATAACATAGAACTAGTATGAATGGGTGATCGGTCGGCGTGGACTCAGTGGGCGGAAGGGCCTGTTTTCCTGCTGTATCTATAAATGAATTAAATCAATCAATCAATCAATCATAACCCATTTTGAGATATATGATGTTGGATACAAGAGTAAGGCAATAATGATGAATTTGTACACTGAGGCAAGGTTTTACGTTTTATTTGCAGTAATGCAGACAGTTAATGCACCCCTTCTTATATAGAAAAGACACAATAAAGCTCTTAATCCCCAGAATAATACTAGGAATAGAAGGCGTTGAATAGTGGTATTCGTGCTAATTATCTTACTTCAAGGAAACAGGAAAAGGCCATTCAGCCCACTCTGGCCTGTTGTGCGGTTCAATTGGAACAAGACTGACTTACATCCTTCATCTTGCTCTGTGACATTTAATACCCTTGCCTCATGAATTCTATCAATCTCAGTGATAATGTTTTTAATTGAGTCTCCAGTCTCTACAGCAGACTCGGATGGAGAGCCACGTTCCTTCCACCTTTTGCTGAAAATGTGTTTTGTAATATTGCCTATGACCAGTTTATCTCAGATTGTGTTTCAATTGCATGCTAATGTGATTTTTTTTTCCTTCCAAGCATTAGAAGTCACCTCTGCTGTTTTACTTAAATTGCTTGATTCAAATTACTGGTTACTTCAATCACCTTCTGAGTGAAATAACTTAGAGATAACAAGAAATAGATTGTATTTAATGGAGCAGAGGAGATTACGAGATGGTCTAATTGAGGCTTTAAAGAAATCATAGGGTGAATAGATGATGACATTTCGCTGTTTGGAGAGTCAATAGCAAGGAGTCAATTTATAACTGTCACTGGGAGAGTGAGGAGAGAGTGACATTGGGAGAAATTTAGCTTCATGAGAGAATTGTCGGGACATGGAATCATAAGGCCATGTCATAAGGAATAGAAGTAGAATTAGGTCATTTGGCCCATCAAGTCTACTCCGCCATTCAATAATGGCTGATCTATCACTCCCTCCTAACCCCATTCTCCTGCCTTCTCCCCATAAACCCTGACACCTGCCGTTGTGTGATTTATTGTGCTACAACAGACGATCAATCAAAGAAAACGTAAAGGCGCTGGAATGGGCCTGTCCCACTTAGGCGACTTTTTAGGCGACTGCAGGAGACTATGCAGTCGCCACATGGTCGCCACATGTTCGCGGCTGGTTGCCGGGGAGTCTCCTTCATGGTCGTGAGGAGCTCCCGCATTCTGGGAACTAGTCGCGGCCTCATTATGGTCGCTGTGAATTTTTCAACGTTGAAAAATTAACGGCGACTAGAATGAAGCCGCCATGGAGAGTAGCGAGAATTCTTGAGCCGTAGGTGGGTCGCCAGGAGGTCCTAATGGGTTGCCAGGAGGTTGAAGGTTCTCGGAGGTTCTCCTAGGTTGTAGTCGGTGCTGACCGGTGAAATTCATTGGCTCATTGGGAAATAAAAGGTAAGCAGTAGTTTTCAGAACCAAGGATAACCAACCGGTAACGTTAAATGTCTGCCGGGCTTCACAGCCGTGTAGCTCTGGCTTCATAAAAGTTGTCTCCACTCCTTCTCCCCGCTCCTCCCCCCCCCTCTTTTAAAGGACTTACCGTACACTGTGTTTTAGCTATCTTTTTACAGCGCCAACCTTCCTGTTCATCGCGGTGTGTGTCTGTTTCTCCTTGGCTTTGCACCGTGTGAATTTTTTAGACACTGCACCCCCCACTTGCCCTGTCCCCCGCCTGCATAACGGGCTGGTGAAGGAAGCGATGTGTTTGTGTGTGTGTTCAACTCTGACAGTCGCCGTTCCAGTTGCCGGTATTTCAGGCGACTGCCGGCAACTTGACAGTCGCCGGCAGTCCGCTGAAAAATTGCCGAAGTCGGCCCATTAGAAAGGTTGACCAGAATAAAACTGGATATTAAAGATTAGAATGTTGCAGAAGTCTTAACAGACTGTTATTCTTTCCTCTAGAAAAGAGAAGACTGAAAGTCATAAGGAAATAAGGTCATAAGTGAGAGGCACTTCACCTCGAACATCTGGCGGTGAAGTGCCGTCCCTTCTACCTACCGAGGGAATTCACCTCCATCATCCTGACCGCGGTCTACATCCCACCCCAGGCAGACGTCCATCTGGCACTGGAGGAGCTGCACGCCGTGGTCAACAAACACCAGACGTCTTACCCCGAGGCATTTACCACCATTGCTGGGGACTTCCATAAGGCAAACCTCAAGAAATCACTCCCTAACTTCCACCAACATGTCTCCTGCTGCACCAGAGGACCAAACACCCTCGACCACTGCTACACCACCATCAAGAATGCCTATCGTTCTATACCTCGCCCTCACTTCGGTAAATCCGACCATACCACGGTGCTGCTTCTTCCTGCCTACAGGCAGCAATTGAAGAGCGCACCCCCAGAGGTGAGGACAGTACAGAGCTGGTCGGGGGGGCAGAGGAACAACTCCAGGACTGTTTGGAGTCTGTAGACTGGGCAATGTTCAAGGACTCGGCAACGGACTTGAACGAATGCGCCACAGTCGTTACAGACTTCTTAAAGAAATGTGTGGAGGACTGCATCCCTACAAAAACCTTCCGAGTGTTTCCCAGTCAGAAACCTTGGATGAACTTTGAGATCCGCACTCTTCTGAAGTCGACACCGGGCATTCACGTCCGATGATACAGTAGCCTACAAGAAGTCCAGATACGACCTTGGTAAGGCCATCAAAAAGGCCAAAAGGGACCTGCTCCAAACTGGAGGAAGAGACAGATGTTCGGCAGCTGTGGCGGGGCTTGAATGCAATCATCTCCTACAAGGCGAAACCAGGAGGCAACTCGAATGTCGGCGAAACATCAGTCCCTGACGAGCTCAATGCGTTTTACGCACGCTTTGATAGGGAGAATACTGATGTGACTTCCCGAGCCCCCTTTCGCTGTGATGGTATTTCAGTCTCAGTCACAGAGGCCGACGTCAGGAAATCCTTCAGAGGGGTGCACCCTCGAAAAGCGCCTGGACCTGATGGTATACCCGGTCGTGTTCTAAAAACCTGTGCGGACCAACTGGCTGGAGTTTTTACAGACATTTTCAACCTCTCACTTCTGAGGTCTGAGGTCCCCACCTGCTTTAAAAGGGCATCAATTATACCGGTGCCAAAGAAGAGTAAGGTGACGTGCCTCAATGACTATCGACCAGTGGCACTAATGCCTGTGGTGATGAATTGCTTTGAGAGGTTGATCATGGAGCAAATCAACTCCTACCTCGACAAAAACCTGGACCCACTGCAATTCGCTTACCGCCACAACAGATCAACGGTGGATGCGATCTCGCTGGCCCTCCACTCCGCTCTGGACCACTTGGACAACAAAAACTCATATGTCAGGCTGTTATTCATCGATTACAGCTCAGCATTTAACACAATCATCCCCTCCAAGCTGGTTACCAAACTCGCAGAACTGGGTCTCTGCACATCCCTCTGCAATTGGATCCTCGACTTCCTCATTCACAGACCACAGTCTGTACATATTGGTGGAAATGTGTCAGCCTCGATAGCAATCAGCACGGGAGCACCTCAAGGCTGCGTGCTTAGCCCCCTGCTGTACTCATTCTATACTCATGACTGCGTAGCCGGTCACAGTGTGAACTCCATCATCAAGTTCGCTGACGACACCACTGTTGTGGGACGTATCACTGATGGGGATGAGTCAGAGTATAGAAGAGAGATCGAGCAACTGTCCATTTGGTGCCAGCACAATAACCTGGCCCTCAACACCAGCAAAACCAAGGAACTGATTGTGGACTTTGGAAGGAGTAGGATGGGGACCCACAGTCCCATTTATATCAACGGGTCGATGGATGAAAGGGTCAAGAGCTTCAAATTCCTGGGCATGCACATATCTGAAGATCTTTCCTGGTCCGAGAACACTAATGCAATTATCAAGAAAGCACATCAGCGCCTCTACTTCCTGAGAAGATTACGGAAGTCGGTTTGTCAAGGAGGACTCTCTCTAACTTCTACAGGTGCACAGTAGAGAGCATGCTGACCAGTTGAATCGTGGCTTGGTTCGGCAACTTGAATGCCCTGGAGAGGAAAAGACTACAAAAAGTAGTAAACACTGCCCAGTCCATCATCGGCTCTGACTTTCCTTCCATCGAGGGGATTTATCGCAGTCGGTGCCTTAAAAAGGCTGTCAGTATCATCAAGGACCCACACCATCCTGGCCACACACTCATCTCCCTGCTACCTTCAGGTAGAAGGTACAGGAGCCTGAAGACTGCAACAATCAGGTTCAGGAATAGCTACTTTCCCACAGCCATCAGGCTATTAAACCTGGCTCGGACAAAACTCTGATCATTAATAACCCATTATCTGTTATTTGCACTTTATCAGTCTATTTATTCATGTGTGTATATATTTATACAATGGTATATGGACACACTGATCTGTTTTCTAGTAAATGCCTACTGTGTGTTGAAGCAAAGCAAGAATTTCATTGTCCTATCAGGGACACATGACAATAAACTCACTTGAACTTGAACTTGAGTAGAATTAGGCCATTTGGCCCATCAAGTCTACTCCACCATTCAATCATGGCTGATCTATCTCTCCCTCCTAACCCCATTCTCCTGCCTTCTCCCCATAACCTCTGACGCTTGTACTAATTAAGAATTATTTATCTCATGGAGTGCTTGGGACACAGACAATTGCTGTGGTTCAACAGAAGATAAATATTTAAAGCAAAGAAAGGAAGACTCTGGGCATACCCTTATACTTGCCTGGCCCCTTGACTACCCCCTCAACATGTGTTATGGATTTACGATCAGGAAGATAAGCTACAGGTTTTTCTCACTATCACAAAGAAACTGGTATCCTAGAGTTATTGAGTCATTGGGATATACAGACAGGGAACAGGCCCTTCAGTCCACCTTGCCAACCAAGCTCTCCAGCCTATAGTTCCCAGGCTTGTCTATGATACCCTTCTTAAATAATAGTCCAGCATTAGCCCCCCTCCAGTCTAATGGGACCTAACCAGTGGCTAAGATGATGCAAATATATCTGCAAGGGCCTGGGCAACCTCCTTCCTGGTTCACAACAGGTCCGAAGATGCTCTTGGTCAGGGCCTGGGGATTTGTCCACAATGTGCTTTATCTCCTACCAATATCTCCTCTGTGGTCATTTGTATCTGAACGAAGAAAACACAACTCCTATGCCTCAGTTCCTTAGCTTCCGTCATCTTCTCCTTAGTAAAGACAGATGACTAACCCACTAAAACAAATGTCACTTAAAAGGTTCCAGCATCTGTAGCCTTTGTGTCCACCTTAACCTTCCCTCTCCCACCCAGTTCTAATTACCTTTATTTTCCTTCTCTACTTCCAGCTATCACCCACCTGCCTGCATCCCTCTCCACCCCCATCTGCCCATCAAGCAACATACCCTAAGATACTGCGTGTAAGATTATTCAACACTAGCCCAAAGTAACCAGGACTGGTGAACACTGACCCAAAATTACCAGAGTCACTGAACACTAACTCACTGTAACCGGCTTAACTGACCAATGTCTGTGCTGGATGGGAGTTAGCACTCAATTACCCAATGTCAATGACTCAGAACATGGTCATTTAATAGTTACCCACTATAACATTATATACTGAATAGTACTGAATAGTAACCTGCAAACATAGCAATCGAATATCACCCCACTACAACAAGTTCATAGATTGTTAACCTAGAGTTATCCAACAATACTCCTGAAATAATCCATTATAATCAGGGAAATTGAACATTAAACATCCAACACATTTACTAAACATTAACCAAGATCAACTAGGGTCACTGAATATTATCCTGTAGAAAAGACCACTCACAAATCACTTACCAACTGTGAACATGGTCACTCCGCTGTTGTGCAGTCTTTTGGCTGGGTCATCGACTGAATCTGTAGACCTTTCATCAGTGATCAAAACCATAACCTATTAAAATATGAGCATAGGAAATAAAGATTGAGTTTAGTTTATTGTCACGTGTGCCGAGGTACAGTGAAAACTTTTGTTGCGTGCTAACCAGTCAGTGGAAAGACAATACATGTTTACAATGAATACAATGATCGAGCCATCCAGTGCCCAGATACATGATAAAGGGAATAACATGAATAATGTTTAGTGCAAGTTAAAGTCCAGTAAAGTCCAATCAAAGATAGTCCGAGGGTCTCCAATGAGGTAGATAGTAGCTCAAGACTGCTCTCGAGTCATTGGTAGGATGGTTCAGTTGCCTGAGCCTTCTCAGCTGCCTGAGAGTTAAGTGAGTTGAAGAGTTAGGGTAAGGGACGGTATCACTGGAACTTTTGGTCAGGATACACAATTTCAAGAAATTGGGGGTGCAGGTAAAATGCTCTTGGGATCAAGCAGCCTAACATATCTTATAGATTAAACACAGTCATTTGGCCTCACATCACATCCCTTAAATCCTTTAAAATTAATTTCTGGCAGCACTTTAACATCTAGGTGGGTTGATATTTGTACATAACAGTGATAATGGTAGGAGCAGTCAATGAGGCAATGCTAGCTGTTAGACACAGGCCGACTGACAAACAAGGCTTGCTTGGTAGCACAGGACACACTGAAGGTATCTTATTCTCTTACCAGTATTCTGTTCTGAGTACTAGTTAAGGTGAGGTTGTCCCTGGGAAGTGCAAGAACTAGGGCCAGAGCACCACTCGTAACACGGTACAGCAGGGATGGAGGGGAAAGAAGAACTCAATAGTTATAGTTTCTGTGCTTGGAGAAGTGATCCTAGCCTAAGCTGCCCACTTGGTGCCAGGATTAAGGATGTCACTGAACAACAGTAGAAAATGCACGGGGTAGGCAGAGGGTGGGAGACTGAACAAGCAGATATTGTGGTCCAAATGGCGGCACAGTGGTGCAGCGGTAAAGGTGCTGCTTTACAGCACCAGAGACCCGGGTCCAACCCTGACTATGGGTGCTGTCTGTGTGGAGTTTGCACGTTTTACCTGTGACTGCATGGGTTTCCTCCTGATGTTCGGGTTTCCTCCCACATTCCAAAGGCGTTCAGGTTTGTAAGTTAATTGGCCTCTGTAAATTGTCCCTAGTGTGTAGGATGTGAAACTGGGATAACATAGAACTAGTGTAGGGCTGATCGTTGGTCGGCGCAGACTCAGTGGACCGAAGGGCCTGTTTCCTTGCTGTAGCTCTAAGCTAAACTAAACTAAATATTGGTACTGGTGACTTCAACAAAAAATAAATGCGATCTTCTGGGCAGATTTGAACAAATGAGGCAAGCAATGCAGAAGCAGGTCCCAAATTATTTCCTGTGTTTTCCATCAGTGAGCACAACAGTAGAAGGATAGCGCTCAGATAAAGTATGACCAGCGAGTGGATGTCGGAGGGAGAGCTTTCAACATCTACAGCTATGGGACAATACTAAATAAATCACATCTCAGCAGAGATGGGACCCGTGTTGTCACTGGAAGTTTACTAAAGCTGCGGGAGAGACCGAAGTATCAACTGATTTGCCACAAAGTGTTCACGTGAAGGTAGCATTGCAAAGGAAAATGAACGGTGCGAATGGGATTGGGAGAAATAGGTAATAACAGAACATATAATACATGTACTTTTATTTTTACACAGAACCAGACAAAGAGAGAACACAATGTCTTGGTGCATTATGCAAATTCCAAACTGGTACTCCACAGGAAAGCAATTAACCACTTGAGAGTATAATGTTGTGGCACTCTCAGAAATTCAGCTAAAACCAGAGATACAAGGAAATGCAGATACTGGTTTACAAAAAAAAAAACCCACAGAAATTGCTGGAGTAACTCAGCGGGTCAGGCAGCATCCATGGAGAACATGAGTCATCTTCTCCAGAGATGCTACCTGACCCGCTGAGTTACTCCAGCACTTTGTGTCTTTCCCAGGTATAAAAAAGTCCGGAAGAAGTTCCAATCAGGGGTTCAGGCAAAATAAGGAAGAGAGAAAAGGAAGATAGAAGGAAGAGCAGCAGAATTGATGATGGAAAATATCACGGTGCTGGAGAGAGGATGTCCAAGAGAGATCATAATAAGCATAATAAGCTTGCTATCAAGATGAATGACTTAGGAATAAAACGATCCAAAGCAGAGCAGGGTAGAAAATGGACTAAATAACAGTGCACAAAGTTGTTGTGAGAAGTTTTTATTTCCAGATTGGAGGCAAGTGTACAGAAGAAGTTCCTCAGGGTTTGATACAAGAGGTTGACATGTCAAATTGATTTATTGAACTCAAGTACAGAAAGGTACAGGTACAATGACAATATTGCTTGCAGCAGCATCACACAGAGTCAAACAACACACAAAGACATAAATTATACATGTTATACAAGACAGTGAAAAGAAAGAAGACAGAACTAAAACAAGACATTGGTGCAAAATACAATTAGAAAACAAGCTCATGTTAGTGTAAGAGTGGTCTGTAGCACTCCGTAGCCGAGGTAAGATTAATAATAATAATAATAATACATTTTATTTATGGGCGCCTTATACCAAAGTCTCAAGGACACCTTACAGAGTTTAACAAGTAAGAAACATATAATCGGAGTAAAATAAATTATAAAGACATCACCAATACACAAATTAAAGACAGAATTCGATCCAAAGACACAAAAAAAAACAAAAAAAAATCAGAAACACAATGTGAAGAGAGGGCAGCGGCAGTTAAACCGCGCCAGCGTCCACTCTCCCTTCCGACCGCCATCTTGGACACAGACTAAAATAGACACTACATACAAAAATCATCCCCCCACAATGGTTACCACTGTGGGGGAAGGCACAATGTCCAGTCCCCATCCCCAGATCTCCCACAGTCAGGCCTATTGAGGCCTCCACTATTGCCTCTACGGAGGCCCGATGTTCCTGGCCGTTCTCGCCGGGTGCTGTTGCCCCGGCGTCAGGAGAGTCCTCTCAGCGGCTGGGCCACCTGGAACGGCCGCTTCCATTGCCGTAGACCGCAGCTTCCGAAGCCGACAAGGCCGCGCCGGTTTGGAGCTCCCAGGCTCCCGATGTTGAAGTCGGCGCCGCCCGCTCCGCTCCGCAGACCCGCAGCCCGGAGGTGTTGAGCTCGGCGGTCACAGCTCACCGGAGCTCCAGCGCGTCGATCCAGCGCGGCGACCCAGGCAAGGCATCGTCCGCTCCACTCCGCGATAGCGGTCCAGCACTGTGCCGCCACCGAAGCTGAAGGTGCTGGGCGGTCCCCGCCAGGAAACGGTGCTCCACGCCCGCTGGTAGGCCACGAGGACAGGTCGACGGGGCAGCCCGGAGAAAAAGCTGCCTCACCGACCAGGTAGGGACCTAGAAATAAGGTTACCCCCTTAGGGTTGCGTCAGCCTGTTCAAGAACCTTATGGTTGTAGGAAAGTAGCTGTTTCTGAACCTGGTGGTGTGGGACCAGGTTTCTGTTTCTGAGAGTTAATGAGAGAAGAGGGCATGGCTTGGATGGTGGGGACCCTTGAGGAATGTCATCTTCTTGAGGAAGCTCCTCATGTACATATTTTCGATGGTGGAGAGAACTGTGCCTGTGGTGGACCAGAATTAGTTCATTACTCTCTGCATGGTCTTGTGTTCCTATGTTTCAACCCATGGTGCAACCGTTCAGGATATGTTCTACAGTGCATCTGTTGAAGATTGAGCTGCTGGCTCTCTTCATCATGATTGCATCTATGCGCTGGGCCGACAACAGGTCATCTGGGCCGACAACAGGTCATCTGAGACGTTAATGCCCAGGAATTTGAAGCTACTCAAACTAAAAAACATCTCTTCTTTCTGAATAGTGGATTCACTGCGGATGTTGTACCTACACCAGGATTAACATTTTGCTGGGAAACATCTGGGAAGTCTGCAAGGTCCATGCTTTGCCTGTTGGAGTTCCGAGGGTCCGTCAGTGCAGCGTAGAGACAGGTGGCATAGCAGAAGGTGCTCCTGAATTTGGGAAATTTTACAGGTAAAGATGGTTTAATTGCAGAGGCATTGGTTAAAGGCTTGAATAGCTGTTGCATTGAGTCGCATTTATGCACAAATCCTTGCTACATGAGCACAGACGCACACAACAGTTGCAGCGCAGAAGGAGGCCACTTCAAAATATATAAAAACCACAACAGAAAGAATGAAGCCTGTTTGGTGGTGAGTAGTCGCCCAAAGAGTCGTACCTTTTTCTGGTCGCCGCTGGATTTTCAACATGTTGAAAGTTTTCGGCAACCTGCTGCGATTATGACGGGTGCCGGCAAGTCGCCGAAAAAATTGGGTAAGTGGTACAGGGCCCTTTAGCAGTGAAACCAAATTGCAAGCTGGATATCTGAGAAAACTGATTTTAAATCAGAGAGACTCGTAAAATTTAACATTAGCAAAATAACAAGTGAAGACAATAAAAAATGACAAACCCCCTGGGCTATGTGGTTTAGACCACAAGCTTTTAAGGGAAGTATGTGAGAATACTGCAGATGTCAGCTACAATTTTCTCTTTGTTCTCTGGAATGTTTTTGAGTGGAACATTTTATATGCCATTACGTTGTGAGGAACGATAAGGAAAGTAAACTCAGGGATTGTATAAAAGCTAGTCTAGTATCTGCTGTCAAAACATCACAGGTCTATAAATAGTAATAGCACAACTGAATACCTTGAAGACTTCTACCTGATCATAAAATCTGCGTGGATTTGTATTGGTAAGGTCATGCATTCACAAACCTGTATTCATTTTTTTTAGAGATATCTACAGTTATACAGGTCAACCCCCAGGTAACGATTGGCTTCCGATTTTGTCCATTAGTCGGAAAGTACACAAAGTTTACTGGGTATTGTAACTATAACTGCAGTGTTGTAACAAATGGCATCAGAGTAGACTGATGAGGAAGAATTACTGAATACTGAGAGGAAGAGGAAAGCAGTTCGCTATTACTAGGAATGATCGCACACACATACGTTGCTCTTTTGAATTCAATCATATTATGGGAACTTGTTCATTTTCAGAAGTGACCACAGATCAGGCAAACATACCCAGGGATGGCCTGTACAGAACGCTATCCAGTTCATGTGTACCAAGGTACCAATTAACGCTAGAGATCAGCCCTGCACCAAGCTCATTATAAAACTGCCAACCCATCTCTCCCCATAGGCCAGTAGCTTCTTCTTCAAGAATTTATTGTATTCCTTTTTTAATTTATTGTTGAATTTACTTCCACCGCCCATTCAAGTAGAACATTTTAAATGTTACACTGATGTTCGTGTCACTACTAAAGATGTGTTTAACCTCACAGATATCGTAGAGTTGTACACAGCTCATCTATAATTGGCTTGAGTGTGTTTGGTTCTAAAAATTTGATGCCAAAAAATGGCAAGTTTCCCACTCCTGAACACTCACATCCTTCACTGCAAAGGGAACAAAACATGGAACAAAGGTTATCACACGGCAGCGCTGAGAAGTATTACCAACCTTCGGCGTGTTCTCTCTAGTCATTGACTGGCTGAATACAGATTCCATGAGAAAGTCAAGGGCGGCTCCTGTTTTGGTGTTCCCCCCTTTAAATGTCAGGTCTTTGATGGCCACCAACACCTCTTCAATCCTCACGTAGTCAGTAAGTGCAATTGCTGTTCTAGAAGCAAGAGGTAAGGTAAGAAATATGGGTCAAACACAAACCAGTCATCTTGTTTTCTTTTGGATATTAACGTAATATCATTTAAAATCCCATAGTTCATAAATTTATAAGTTCTAGGAGAAGAATTAGGCCATTTGGCCCATCAGATCTACTCTGCCATTCAATCATAGCTGATCTATCTTTCCCTCTCAACCCCTTTCTCCTGCCTTCGCCTCATAACCTGTTAAATGATTCTTGGCCTTTAACTGAGGGTATAGGGTCGCCTAGCAGGACATATCCTAGATTAACAAAAGGAAAGAAGGAACTAAATATCACAAGAGAGATTGAGGAACACAACTGGAATGTTACAGTAGGAAGGACATCTCAATTTCAGTATGGGGAGATTGGAGAGAGAGCCGAAGTCTGTTGGGCAACTAACTCCAAACATGAGAGGAATTAGAAATGAAACGATGACCGAACTAGGTTCCTGGAATGCCCTGCCAGGGGTGCAATTTAAGAGGCTTTCAGATAGGCACATGGATATGCAGGGAATGAAGGGTAGCAGAGGAGATTGTTTAAATTAACATCATGCTCTAGGTGGTCATTGTGGGCTGAAGGGCCTGTCCTGTGTTGTACTGTACTATGTTCAAAAATCTCAGATTCCTTCCTTCCTTCGATCTATAAGCTGCTAGCACACAATAGCATAACCTGGAAATAAAGAAAATCTTGCACTTTTATATTGCCTTTCATAACCTCAAGCCATCTCACTTTTTTAAAACTGCATTGCAGATAATGCAAGAACCAAATTCCCAAGCTCATACAAGCAACAAGATGATTATGACTGGATCATCGGATTTAGTTGAACAAAGGCCAGGACATTGGGGAACTTTCTCTGCTGCTTCAAAGTGCACGCTTCCTGGGGTATGGAAGAGGATGCAAATAATTCTGCCCTCCCAGCCTCGCAATCTATTTATTTTTACTCAGTTTTCCTCTTGAATCTGCATCCACCAACTTTTCAGAAAATACCCTGTTACCACAACACTGTTGCCTCATGTTATCAATTTACCACTGGGCATAGATTCACTCGAAAACCCTTTAAAATTTGAAATCAATCAAACCTCTCCTTTGAGAAGAGATGTATTTATTTGTTGCAAGGAGAACAATATCTAACATATCTCGTCCTGCCTCTTCCTCTCCCCTATACTATTTCATACTCACTGCAACCTGTACCACAAAACATCCCTCTTGGTTAGCTTACCTGGGAAAGACACCTGTGGCAAATAGAAGGTGCAAT
The DNA here is from genome assembly GCA_038087875.1 of Malacoraja senta. Taxonomy (NCBI): domain Eukaryota; kingdom Metazoa; phylum Chordata; class Chondrichthyes; order Rajiformes; family Rajidae; genus Malacoraja; species Malacoraja senta. Next base: position 6,716,270 of record CM075985.1, on the reverse strand, counting down.
TCCTGCATGTCAAGTCAAGTCAAGTCACATTTATTTATATAGCACATTTAAAAAACAACTCTCGTTGGCCAAAGTGCTTTACATTTGTTATAAGAATAGCATAAACAAAACAAACTACATACATATATACATGTAGCCCTCACTCAGAGGACGTCAGGAAAGGCTTGGGAGTATAGATAAGTTTTTAGTCTTGACTTAAAAGAGTCGATGGAGGGGGCAGTTCTGATGGGAATGGGGATGCTGTTCCACAGTCTAGGGGCTGCAACCGCAAAGGCGCGGTCGCCCCTGAGCTTATGCCTAGACCGTGGGATATTCAGTAACCCCAAGTCGGCCGATCTGAGGGGCCTGGAGGTGGAGTGGTGGGTGAGAAGACATTTTATGTAGGTGGGGGCAAGCCCATTGAGGGCTTTGTAAACATGGAGGAGGATCTTGAAGTTTATACGGAACCGCACAGGGAGCCAGTGGAGAGAGGCCAGGATCGGGGTGATGTGGTCCCTTTTTCGGGTGCCCGTCAGGAGTCTCGCTGCGGCATTTTGGACCAGTTGCAGGCGGGACAGGGAAGATTGGCTGATTCCAGTGTAAAGGGAGTTGCAGTAATCTAGGCGGGAAGAGATGAATGTGTGGATGATCTCTTCGAGGTCATCAAACTGGAGGAATTGTTTTATTTTAGCTATCGTCCGAAGCTGAAAGAAGCTAGCTTTTACCACGGCATTGACTTGTTTGTCAAATTTCAGTGCCGAGTCAAATATCACGCCAAGGTTTTCTTATTCTTATTCTTATTTCTTATTCACGCCACGTAGTGCGAATCTAGGGAGGGAACTTCACTACCTCAGGTCAACTAGGTGACAGCTTAAGGGCCTGTCCCACTTGGGCGTCATTTGCACGTCAGGTGGCGCGCGAAGATTTTGTGAATCCCAAAATCCTGGGGCGCCGCGCGTCACTGCCTACATCACCATGCACCATGCGCGCGTAATGCACGCCATGCGCGTGTAATGCACGTCATGTGCACATCACGTGTGCGTCATGACGTGCGCGTCATGCATCGTGACGCGTAAATGATGTCGCGTAAATGACACACAAATGACGCCCAAGTGGGACAGGCCCTTTATCCATCAATTGAGGATGAATATTCGTGAGGCATTTGGCCAGAAGTGAAAGGAAATATGGGACCTTGGAGGATGGCAGGAGAAAAGAGGTTTGCAGAGATGTGGAAGGTCATATTCATGGAGGAGATTGATCAAAGGGAAGAAGATTGCTGATCTAGCCGTATGTTTGGTGAAATTATAAAAGGATGCTGGAAATGTTTGGGTTACCTGGGATGGTCACTGTAAAGTGTGACACCAAACCGGATGCCTTCCTTCCCTATCGCAACGTTCTTGAATGAAGTTATGATGCCATTGAGGAATTCTTTGATCCTCTGGATGTTTTCCTCTCCCATACTCCATGATTCATCCACCGTGAAGATTATATCAGCTGTTACTGCCGTAAGACACTCTGAAACAAAATGCACAATCCAGGTTAAAGGGAATAGGCAAGTGCCCTATTCAGTTAGTGCCAGTTCAACCCTCTTTCTCCTTTGAAGAGAAATTAAAGACAAATATGTAAGAAATCTTTACATTTACAAAGTGCCTTTCATGGTGACAGTATGCCTTCAAATGCTTTCAGTAGAGGGTGCACTTTTGAATTATAGTCATTGTTTCAATATAGGCAACATAACAGTTTATCTGCCACATCTTGGATATTAAGACATGATGCTGTCTTTCACAACAGATGGACATAAAACATTCAATTACCACAATTTTGAAGAAATGGAGGGGAATTATGTTTGGAGTTTTCACAAACTTTGGAGGATCTGTACTCATGGGAGTTGTCATGATGGGATTTGAACTCAAGTCCTGAGCTTAATAGTCAACATAGCTACCCAATAAATGTCAAGCTCTTGACTATAGGCTTAAAGTGACACATCCAGAGTTTCTCAGCACAGGCTGTGTATATACTATTGTACTTGTGTCCCAAATGGCTGAGTACAAGTTCCCCAGAGCTTGTGTGAAAGGTAATTTTCACAAATAACTTGAGGCCCCAAGTCACATATGTACAACATCAGATATGGAGGGACGACTACAAAGCAGCAAACAAAATGCTGGAGTTCAGGAAAGTGTCCCAGATGGAGGTATCCCAATGATCTGTGATTGAAGTGCAGTTGTTCACTTGAGGGCAGGCAGAGCTGGTTTTGCGCAAGGTACCTCACCTTCCCTTCTTCATCCAAGTCACACTATTCTGCGGGCCGACACTACTTGAGAAAAAGCACCCAGAGCCTTCATCTCTGCAATGTGTCACAACTGTGAAGAGTGAAATTTGAGAAAGGAAAAGGTTGAAGTAGGAAGAAGTGGGTAGATCGCTCTGAAGAGAGGACGTTCGGGAGAGGATCACCAGAGATGGGTGACAGGATCACCAAGGTGAACGAACTACAAGTCATAGTAGAACTGCAAGACATAGTAGAACAGCTGGTTTACAAAAAAAAAGGCACAAAGTATTGGAGTAACTCAACGGGTCAGGCAGCATCCCTGGAGAACATGTATAGGTCCTCAGAGGTGAGGGAGATACCGCTAGAAATAAAGATGCAAGATGCGGGGAGAGCATCTTGCCCACCCCCCAAATTAGCAACAAAGGTTTCATCTCAGATTATTGGGCTCCCTCATTATAGGACTTTCTATCAGTCTGAGACACTTTCCGCAACTCCTAAATGTTGTCCGGTTTTGTGGTCATCACTCAATACCTGACGTTCTAAAGATTTGACGGAGCTTCCAGTTGTTGATAAAAATTACCGATTCGCTGGAGCTCTGGGGCACCTGCACTCACACGTTCATGGAATGCTGCAGGAATACATTGCTTTATGCACACCCAGTGCAGAGGCAGTAGTCGGTCAGAAGGTGATTGCTAAGGCCTGCTAACATTGGTGGCAAGAAGTGTTGGGATGTGGGCATAGTCACAGAAAACGTAAACACCTATCTCGCAGCCCTGGAAAGATTGAGCTCTTTTTCGAAATCATTTGGTGGCCTGCAACCAAATCAAATCAGAGGTAGCCTGCAAGGTCCACACCATTCATGAGCTTCAGTGATCAGGAGAAAGTGGCACAAAACACGGTATTTGAAGTCATTGCGCTTGCTCAATGACAGAGAGCACCTTGGAGCCAAACATCAGGAAAGTGTGGCAAGCACAGTAGATCACGCTGAGCCTCAGGAATTTTAACCAAAAAAACAAACAAAAAACCTCGTCCACAAAAAACATGGCAAAATGCAATGAATTTGTAAAGTTTGATATCATATTTACAGTGCAGTTTCCTATCAGTAGATGGCACTGACTAGCCTTGCTAGTAAAGAGGAACATCAAACCCTTTTCCAAAGGGATAATTGCAGATGGTCAAATGCCCATTCCGGGTAGGTGCACAAAATCTCTACCGGGAAAACTGCAAGAAGCCATAAACGGCAATATTCTGTTTTAGTGTTCCAGACTGGATTCATCGAGTTTCCTTGTAGGTGTATCTCCACTGATACACTCAACTAAGGCCTAATGCCCCTGTCCCACTTAGGAAACCTGAACGGAAACCTCTGGTGACCTTGCGCCCCACCCAAGGTTTCCGTGAGGTTCCTGGAGGTTCCCGGAGGTTTTGGTCACTCTCCCTAATGGTCAAAAGTGGTTTCCGCGTAGTCGAGACTTCTTCTATGTTCCTTCGATTATTTCAACAAAATCAAAACCGGCCTTGACTTAAAATAGGTTGCCATTTTAAAAATCGGTAATTTTTTAGTCGAAGCCGGTTGCGATGCTAGTCGAAGGTGGTCACGGGAGGTTGAAGACCTCCTGGGTGGAAAAAAACTGGGTGAAAAAAAGGTTAATATTAACATAAGCATGTGACCTCTGTCACTCCTGGGCGTGCTCACAGACTCGCAGGGGTAGGGCACAACCCTCCAAAAAGCCTGCCATGCATGTGTCGCACACCCAGGAGGAGGAGTGGCAGAAGGACATGCCACAGGAGGTAGCCCTGCATGACAGAAGCAAAAGGGCTGCTGCTGACAGCAGTCGATGTACTTTTAGTAACATCCACCTAACTTGTTCCTTCCCTGCTCTCATGGTTCAGAATGATTTTTTTTAATAACCTGAGAGGCTTTTATTGTTTAAAAAAAAAACCATTCATGACATCATTTCAGCACGTGAGCAACTGAGCTGTAGCCAGTCGATGCTGGTCATTGTTGGTTTTCAGTTTGGTTGTATGAGGTTGAAGGGGGTGTTATTCAATCGCGGTCCAATTTAACAAAGCCAGTTTTCAAATTAGTCGAAGGAGGTTGCTGTCAGTCGAAGGAGGTTTTCTTCATAGTCGAGGAAGGTTTTCAACATATGCGTGGGAGGTGGTAGGAGGTTGCAGGTCACCTCGACCTTGATTTTTTTTTGGGTGGGGCGCAAGGTCACCAGAGGTTTCCGTTCAGGTTTCCTAAGTGGGACAGGGGCATAAGAAGTCCACATCAGTCACTAATCTCTGAGTAAAGGACTTTATCCTGAATTCTGTTTTGGAGTTATCAGTGACTGTCTAGGATTCATGATTTCTTATTTTGGATTCATCCATGATTGTAAATGTTGTCTCCACATCAATTCTATTGAACCCTTCCAAACTTTAAGGATTTATTTTTGGTCATTCCATCTATTTTTCCAGATTTTTTCAGCTGTTCAGCTATTCATGAAGTAGTAACCTCTCAAAGTTATAAACTCAAGATGTTATGACTTCATGTATAGCTGAACAGCTGGAAAATCTGTTAATCCAGAAGTTTCTAAACGTAGATGTATTGAACCAACCAACCAGTCTTCCGTCATTTGCAGTTAAAATGGGTCATTGGAAAAACAATGGTATTCTCACCATATCTAACTAACAGTTCCCAAAATTGGACAAAACACAGTGCTGGAGTAACTCAAAGGGGTCAGGCAGCATCTCTGGAGGGAATGGATAGGTGATTTTTTGGGTTGGGACCCTTCTTCAGACTGATTGCAGTTGAGGGGAAAAACTGGAAAAGAGAGGTTGGGATGGAACAAAGCCTGGCAAATGATAGGTGGATACAGGTGAGTGGGGTTCCTAAATTTGGGTTGTGGGACCCTTTTGGGTAGGTTGCACATCGCAAATTTCAAGGGCCACTCAAGGGTTTGATATTACTGAGGTAATTTAGTTGCTATGTTCACCAACATATGAAAAATCAGTCTGAAGAAGGGTTTCGACCCGAAACGTTGCCTATTTCCTTCGCTCCATAGATGCTGCCTCATCCGCTGAGTTTCTCCAGCATTTTTGTCTACCTATGAAAAATAAATTCTACCACCTAGTCATCTTAGATGCTAGCAGTTAAAACATAGAAGATAGGTGCAGGAGTAGACCATTCGGCCCTTTGAGCCATCAATATGATCATGGCTGATCATCCAAAATCAGTACCACATTCCTGCTTTCTCCCCATATCCCTTGATTAGGTTTGCCTTAAGAGCTATATCTAACTCTCATGCAAATTATGCAAGTTCATACAAATCCACCCCAAAAAGCCAAACATTTCTTAAAAAGAGAGGCTTGTATCATCATCAAGCATTCATGGGGCAGGTGTGGGGGAGTGGGAGGGGCAGGAGTGTGTGGAGAGGGAGGAGTGTTGAATATATATTCCACTGTATGTGACTAAATGGGGCTGCCATTCATGAAGATTGGGAACCACGACATAGTTTAGCAGCCAATTATTGAAAATTGATTAGGAAGGAACTGCAGATGCTGGTTTAAACCAAAGATAGGCACAGAAAATGCTGGAGTGACTCAGCAGGACAGGCAGCATCTCTGGAGAGAAGGAATGGGTGATGTTTCGGAAGAAGGGTCTCTATCCGATATGTCACCCATTCCTTCTCTCCAGAGATGCTGCCTGTCCCGCTGAGTCACTCCTGCATTTTCTGTCTATTATCAAGTTGCTTCTTGTGCTGCATATACATTATTTCCTGAAACTTCAGAAGTATTTAATTGCTCATAAAATATTTTGATGAAACTTCTATTTCCTGAAACTTCAGAAGTATTTAATTGCTCATAAAATATTTTGGGACAGCCTAGGGTCACGGAAGATACAACATAAACGGCAGTTCTTTTATTCCCTTTTTACTACTTATGTTTGCCATAAAATAGCTACGAAATTCCTGACAAGCAGAAATTCTGCATGTGAGAGTTGTATTAATGTTAAAGACGCAGATGTTAACTCTGAATTTCAACATGGGGGTACTTGAAAGATTCAATGAAAAACTGGACTGTGACCAGTACTGAACTGTAAAAAGCAGCCAGCATGACTTCCATTCAGTAAATATGTCTCGCATTTACAGGTTGGTAGGCTAATTGGCTTGGTATAAATGAACATTTTCTTAGTGTGTGTAGGATAGTATTAATGTGCGAGGATCGCTGGTCGGTGTGGACTCGGTGGGCCGAAGGGCCTGTTTCCGCACTATATCTCTAAATTAAACGAAAAAACTAAAAGGAATAGGTGACGTTTTGGGTCGAGAACTGCTGAAGAAGGGTCTCGACCTGTAACGTCACTGATTCCATTTCTCCAGAGATGCTCCCTGACCCAATTTTGCAATTATGGGGTTATTTGATAATGTCAAATTTTATAATATTTTTTTCCAATGGCCAATGTGGGCTGGATACAGTACAACTTGGTGCACAGTGAAGAAATAAAGACAGACATGCATTTATTTAGCACATTTGATACTCTCTGGACATCCCAAAGCTTTTGTTTAAACTTAAAATAAATACTTAAAATGGTAATTATGGTCACTGTTGTGACATAGAAAATATGACAGCTGATTTGCAAGCAGCAAGCTCCTCAAACAATAATGTTTTTATTTATTTTTATTTTTTATTTTTTTATTATTAAATTATTTTATTGAACATGTTAAAAAAAATATACAAACACAAATAAACTTATAAGCAATAAAAAAGAAAAGAAAACACAAAGGAAAACAAACAAATAAGTAACTCAAATAATACAAATAATATCGTTCATGTTCAAAAGGGGTAAGAAGAAGTTCGAAAACTTTTCTGGTCCTACCCCCTCTTATTTTCTATACATTTTCATGGAAAAACAAAATAATGGGAACAAATGGACCCAAAATCTGTTGAACAGTCCACAGACAAGAAATAACCAAACAGAAAAGAAAATCACTGGTCTAGCTCATAACCATTCAATCTTTTGTTTCTGAAGAGTGTTTTTAGTTTGAATAGAGTCTTACATTTTTTCAGCTTTAGTATTAGTTTTAAAGATACAGCGTGGAAACAGGCCCTTTGGCCAACTGAGTCCATGCCGACCATCGATCACCTGTTCGCACTAGTTCTCTGTTATTCCACTTTCTCATCCACTCCCTACACACTAAGGGCAATGTTATTGAGGCCAAATATGACCTAGATCATCTGCTAAATTGAAGTACACTTGTTGCCTGACCACTAAAGCCGCTTTTAGCTGGAGCTAACCCCAGGTGCAAATTTTTGCAGCTGGAACATCCAGTGGCCCTTTCAGTCATACACAGCAAGCACTGCCAAAGGGAATTGCTTTGACAGCTAGTTTGGCCGCACCCTCAGGATGATCAGCTGTCAAGGAGTTGAATGTTTGCGATTGTCTTTGATCTTAACAAATGTCAAGTGCACTCAAAACCTCCTAAAAATAGATATTATTTCGTAAGTATAAGAAATGAAAACGTTAATGGGCCTGTCCCACCTAGGCGACTTTTTAGGCGACTGCGGGAGACTATGCAGTCCCCACATGGTCGCCACATGGTCGCCACATGGTGGTCACATGTTCGCGGGTGGTTGCCGGGGAGTCGTCTTCATGGTCGTGAGGAGTTCCCACATTCTGTGAACTAGTCGCGGCCTCTTTATGGTCGCCTTGAATTTTTCAACATGTTGAAAAATTAGCGGCGACTAAAATGAAGCCGCCATGGAGAGTAGCGAGAATTCTCGAACCGTAGGTGGGTCGGCAGGAGGTTCTAGTGGGTTGCCTGGAGGTCGAAGGTTCTCGGAGGTTCTTGTAGGTTGGAGCCGGTGCTGACCGGTGAATTTCATTGGCTCATTGGAAAAAATAAGGTAAGCAGTAGTTTTCAGAATTAAGGATAACCGACCGGTAATGTTAAATGTCCGCCGAGCTTCACAGCCGTGTATCTCTGGCTTCTTAAAAGCTGTCTCCACTCCTTCTCCCCCCTCTCCTCCCCTCTTTTAAAGGACTTACCGTACACTGTACTTTAGCCGTCTTTTTACAGCGCCAACCTTCCTGTTCATCGCAATGTGTGTCTGTATCACCTTGGCTTTGCACCTTGTGAATTTTTTAGACAGGGCAAGCAGGGGGAGTGCTGTCTAAAAAATACACACGGGCTGGTGAAGGAAATGATGTGTTTGTGTGTGTGCGTGTGTTCCATTCTGACAGTCGCCATTCCAGTTCCGTTTTTTCAGGTGACTGCCGGCAACTTGACATTCGCCGGCAGTCCGCTGAAAAATCACCTCAGTGGGACAGGCCCATAACACTTCCGAGCACCAATAAACACTTGAACAAATGAATTAAATTTAAAAGAAAAACAAATATAAAATTATACTTGCCCCATATCCCTCATAGTCGTTCTTTCCAATTCAAGTGAATGGGCTCTTTAGACTTGGCTTGACATATATATTATCCAGTGTGTGTATAACGCACACAATTCCACTATAGGAGAAGCAGCCTTGGCAATATCAGGCTGCTGTGAAGGGAATTCAGCGATTTCATTATTTCGTGAAAACAAACCAATGCTTCAACATGACAGGGGCACCTGCCTGAAGCAGGCTGGACAATCCTACATTGAGTTCATGACATAGGATCACACATTACCATTTCTGATAGAGTCCATAAAGGTTTCAAATAATTTAATGTCTGGCCAAAGAGCGCACACATTCTTTTTCTTTGTAGAAAATGGAAATCATTTGTATTGGTAAAGGCATTTAAGGCATCAGTGCAATTTTAGAGGCTTTTCAATAGGCACATGGATATGCAGGGAGTGGAGGGATATGTATCTCTTGCAGGCAGAGGAGATTAGTGCTGAACTGGCATCATGCTATTGCTTCTATAAACTGGCTCTGATTTTGGGGATGCCTGGCTTAATGGGGAAAACCAAAATTCGCTGCTGGTAATTCAAACTACAGCCACGGACTGCACTGTTTGCAACCTACTCGGTGGAATCCTTAAATATCAATTGAACTGACACTAATTTAAGTTATTTACAAACTTATCCTGCAATAAAATACGCTGCAAACTTGAGGGGAAGTGCAGTAAATGGTCTAAGAGTTTTTAATAATGTGCAGTGCCATAAGTGTTGCTCAGCCACATATTCTTTTCTATCGGGGAAACTAGAACTAGGGGACATAGTTGTAGATTAAGAGGGGGCTCTTTTAAAACTGAGATGAGGAAGAACTTCTTCACCCAGAGGGTGGTTAATTTATGGAATTCACTGCCCCAGGGAGCAGTGGAAGCAGAAACATTAAATATATTTAAGTCTAAAATAGATGGTTTTTTAGCTGCCAAGGGGATAAGGGGCTACGGGGAGAGGGCAGGGATATGGACCTAGGTATGGTTAGTATAGTAAGACCTGAGTGATCTCCTGGACAAGTGTCGATCGCCTGGATTGGGGTCGGAGAGGAATTTCCCGGATTTTTTTCCCGAATTGGACCTGGGTTTTTATCCGGTTTTTTGCCTCCCCCAGGAGATCACGCGGTTCTTGGGGTGGAGAGGGGTGATAGGTATAAAGGGGAGGGTAGTGTCTTGTGTTCTGTGTCTTGTGTCTACTGTTTGTGGGTAAGGGTGTCTGTTTAGTGTTCAGCCATGAGCGAATGGCGGTGCGGGCTCGATGGGCCTGGTGGTCTACTCTCGCACCTACTTTCTATGTTTCTATGTTTCTATGTAAGCCTTCACAATGATCAGAGGCCAAAGATTCACATTTTGAGCAAATGATACAAGGAAACATCTCAAATGTCTTGAATTTACTGTTTGTGAGGATTGTTGGAAACTGAATCAATTAATGCCGGCAGAAAGGAATTGATGGACACAAAATAAAATATTCAGGCATCTGGGGAAAAGTGAGGAAAATGAGCAATGTGATTGTTCTTCTGGAACCAGGTATAAGTTTAATGGAAGGGGAGGGGGGGGGGGGGTTGGGGTGGGAAGGACTGGCTGATTTTTAGTTTAGTTTAGAGGTACAGCGTGGAAAACGGGCCTTTCGGCCCACCAAATCCACGCCGACCGATGATCACCCATACACTAGTTCTATCCTACACATGAGGGGCAATTTACAGAAGCCAATTAACCTACAGTGTGGGAGGAAACTGGATCACCTGGAGAAAACCCATGTGGTCACTGAGAGAACGTTCAAACTCTGTACAGACAACAACAGTAGTCACGATCGAACCTGGGACTCTGGTTCTGTGAACCAGCAACTCTAGCGCTGCACCACTGTGCCACCCATTATGACAATCATCATAATTCTCTTCTGTGGTTCTGGAATATTTCAAAATATAAGTGAGTTACGATTATAAAAAAGAATGTTAAATATTTATGAAATTTCAGTTTCTATCTTAGTCATATTTATACGTCCTTATCCGCATTTAGCACCACGTATAATGTCTAAAAAGTAAACTAATAATTGTGCATTTTGCTTTTGTATATGCGGTCTGTGGTAATTCATTATATGACTGGCTGCTCAGCTGGTTTGGAGATGCCAAAGCTTCTGAGTAATGGGAATTATCCTGAACTGACATATGACAACCCCCGCGTTGGAAAAAGCAAACCTCTGACAAATTGTGGATATATGGATTTTCCGTCTTCAAGTGTTGGGCTATTATCTCTTGACATTAGCTCCGTGGTTAAAAGATGCACCTTTCGTGATGCCTCAAGTGCAGGAAATGTCCCAGCTACAGCGGGTTGAACTCTGCATTTTGTGGCTGGAGTCAGCTGGAATCCCCCTGGAGGTCAAAGCCAATTTAACGGAGCAATGCTGCTTTTGTGGGATTGAGAACTCTGCGGATAACACGTTAAGAAAGGCATGTAAGTGGGCGCAGGCAAAGAGGCTGCATTTCAAGAAGAAGCTCTGATTCAGGTTGCACTAGCTCAATCTCCAACAGATTTCAATTTTGGTTACTGGTTGTTTGATGGCTTCTCAGAGGAATTCAGTCAGAATCAAGACTGTGACACAACTGGACAAGAGGGGAGGAAGAAGATTGAGAGACCAGTGGTACATGTTTTGATAGTGGGAGGATAGACTGGTGTTCCTGTGGATGTAAATGCAACTCCACAACAGTGTTTTGTCATTCTGGCGCCAGGGCCAAGGATGTCATTGAATATTGAGCATCCTGAAAAGGGAGAGTGGTGTCCTGGTTGGGTTGCTCCTAGGCATGGCCAAGCTGGCCATCTGCGAGTCATGGGGCCAGGCGGAAGAGGGCTCTGCCCCTTTTCCGGGGCTTACATCCGCGCCCGGGTGGTACTCGAGAGGGACTATGCGCTGTCCATGTGCGCCCTGGGGATTTCCGGGACCGCTGGGGGTGGAATGCATCCTTCATAAGGATGGGGAAATAGTAATTTAAGGAAAATTTGTTTTACTTGTATAATGGTGGTGGGTTGTTTTGAATAATTTAGCATTGTACATATTACTGTAAATAATTGAATAAGTTATATTTGGTGATATAAAAAAAAAGAAAAGGGAGAGTGAACTACTGGAGGTCGTGGTGTATATCGACATTGATGACATTGGTAATACATAGAGGGTTGATATCCTGTTGCTACCCTTTAAGGCGTAGATAGAGTGGATATGGAGAGGATGTTTCCACTAGTGGGAGAGTCTGGAACCAGAGGCACAGCCTCAGAATAAAAGGACAAACCTTTAGAATGTAGATGAGCAGGAACTTCTTTAGCCAGAGGGTGGTGAATCTGTGGAATTCATTGCCACAGGCGGCTGTGAAGGCCAAGACATTGGGTATTTGAAGTGGAGATTGATAGATTCTTGATTAGTAAGAGCATCTGAGGTTACAGGGAGAAGGCAGGAGAATGGGGTTGAGAGGGAAAAATAGATCAGCCATGATTGAATGGTGGAGCAGACTCGATGGGCCGAATGGCCTAATTCTGCTCTCATGTATTAAGGTCTTATGGTTTAATGAGCGAGGAAACAGCTTAAAAAGCAGAACCTCAGGATTACTCCGTGCCACCTGCTAATAGTAGTAGGACAGCCGGATTAATGTGTCGCCAGGTGATTTAGGGTGGCCCAGTGGCACAGCGGTAGAGTTGCTGCCTTACAGCGCCAGAGACCCGTGTTCGATCCTAACTACGGGTGCTGTCTGTACAGTGTTTGTACATTCTCCCTGTGACCGTGTGGGTTTTCTCCGGGTGCACACTCCAAGTTTCCTCCCACACACCAAAGACGTTCAGGATGATAGGTTAGTTGGCTTCCGTAAAGTGTAAATTGTCCCCAGTGTTTAGGATAAAAATGGTTTATGGGTTATTGCTGGTCGGCGTAGACCCGGTGGGCCGAAAGGCCTGTTTCCACACTGTATCTCTAAAGTAAATTCTAAAAGTGATGGTGCGGTAAGGTGGGCTTTACATTTTTGAGGCATTGGGTCAGTTTCTGGAACAGACGGGACCTGTACAAATTAAACATCTTGTTCCTCAATGGGATTTGCACAAATATCATTGCAAGGGGATTAGCTAGTGCTATTGGAGAGTGTTTAAATAAACTTGTATGGGGTTCGTGACCTTAACCCTAACCCTAACCCCAAACACTTAGAAGATAGAAAAGTAAATATTCAAAACAAAGTCAAGCATCAAAGAGCTCAAAGTACAGAATGTTAAAATGGCTGAATTAAAGGCCTTATACCTGAATGCTTGGAACCTTTTGCAACAAGGTAACTGAATTAATGGCACAAGTATGTGACATTTAGGAATGAAAAAGGTTGGTGGAAGACAATGATATAGAACTGGAACCAATTTAGGCTGAGCTAAGAAATTGCAAAGGACAGATAATATTGATAGGAATTTTCTGTAGGTCACAATAGTATATCTAATATTGTGTATAGCATAAATCAGAAACTTAAAAGGTACACATAACGGAGTAAAAAAGTTATTTGATGCTTGAGAGGAAAAAAATAGCCATAATTGAATGGTGGAGCAGACTTGATGGGCAGAATGGCTCCTTTCCTTTCCTCCGTTCACTTATCTCCCATCCCCGAGCTGCATATTTCCCTTTTATTCCCCCTTTCCCCTCGTCACTGTCCCCTCCCATCTATATCCCTCCCTGTGCCTTTACATTTGACTCCTCTTCTCTCCTTATTCTAATCCCCTTTTGTCTTCTTTTCACCACTAGCCTTTGTCACTTACTCCATCAATCTTGTTAACTACCTCCTCCCCTCACCTGTATTCACCTATCACTTGACAGGTTTTATCCTCCCCCCCACTTCTCTTTCCAGCTTTCTCTATACTACTCCAATCAAACTGAAGAAGGATCCCGACCCGAAACATCTGTCCATCCCTCCACCGATGCTCTCGGACCCGCTGAGTTCCTCCAGGACTTTGTTTTTACTTGAATATGTTCTTGTGAATTGCCTGAGAGAATGTATACAAATATTAGAGGTATTAGAGGTACTCCATTCAATATGCACAGCTTGCATTCAATGAACAGCAAAGCCATACATGTTAAAAGTACTGTTGCACTATAATTTTAGTTCGGAGTCACGTGAGTGACTACGTGAAGAACCCCGTCAGGGCGCATGCGCGTCATTACGTTGGACGCATTGGTGCGAACGGCAGCGGGAGCTCGGACCTCCTGCTGCAACGTGAGTAAATACAGCTCCACCAAAGTCGGGGAGACTTTGGAGGAGTTAGAGAAAAGTAAAGATATTGTTTCTGTGTGTTTTCTCCCACATACAGGAACAAGGAAAAGGTGCAGGCTGCTGCTGACAAGGAGAGAGAGAGCTGCGGGAGTGCAGTCTCTGAAAGGCAGCCTGTCACCTCGGGAGTCGCAAGCCGGTAGCGGTGCGGCGACAGACTTGCCAAATTTCCCAGCCGGGTACACAGCCACCGCCAGTCGGGCGGTCGGCATAAGCCAAGTCTGTCAGGGCTATAGACTCCGCAGAGTCGGGCCACGAGAGTCCCGTCGGGGACAGGATACCGTTCCCCAGCGGTTATCCAAAAGGAGCAGCTCATACAGGGGCTGCTCCACAGAGACGCTCCAGGAGGAGTTGTGTGGGCGGGAAGCCATAGGTAAGGCTCCGCTGGCAGTACCTAGGAGAGGTCTGCTTGAATAAAGCCACACTCCAGGAGGAGTAGTGCAGGCGGGAAGCCATAGGGAAGGCTCCGCTGGCAGTGCCTAGGAGAGGTCTGCCTCATAAAGCCACACTCCAGGAGGAGTAGTGCAGGCGGGAAGCCTTAGGGAAGGCTCCGCTGGCAGTGCCTAGGAGAGGCCTGCTTCATAAAGCCATACTCCAGGAGGAGTTGTGCAGGCGGGAGGCCGTGGGGACGGCTCCGCTGGCAGTGCCTAGTAGAGGCCTGCTTGGAAGCACCCTCTTTGCAAGAGGTGAGTGCAGAAGGGCAGATACGCTCTGACCCTGAGTCCGACGACATCCAAAGGGAGGGCAGGCAGCTGCCAGAGCTGACACCGTGTGCAGCACGGTTTGCCATGTCGTCGGATGCTGGTGAGCCTCTGGGTGAGGAACTTGCCACCAGCATAAATTACCAAGTCTCACATCAGCTACAGGAGCTGACAATGGATGAGACAGTAACGAAGTATGAAGCCCCAATCAACTGTGGACTGTTAAAAAGTTCCTGTTGGGAACAGGAAGAATTGGGGCAAGATGGGCATACTAATGAAAGCCCAGGACCATGTGAAGCTCCAGCATATTTTTAAAGTTGCTGGCATCTGGTATAACGAGCTTTGCCAGGATGGTGGATGGAGAGGCCATGACAAATTACAACAAAAAGGCGCTATTGTGGAGTGCCCACTTTGAGATCAACTGCCTCCGCAAGATGCGATTAGACCAACCATCAATGATAAATATGCTTCACTCTGCCAGCCTGGCACAGTGCAACCGGCACAGCTGTTTGGCGAGGATTTCGCACAGCAGGTGAAGGAGCTGGAGGAGGAGGCTAAGACGGCAGCGCAGTTGGCGTTCGGCTGTAGCACCGCCACGGAGGTGAGATATCCAGCTCAAGGCCGGGGAAGAATGCCAGGTGGTGAGGAGGTAAGAGGGTCTGGTTCTCATGTAGACAGATCTAATGTGATACAATTAAATGTTTACCTCAGATATGTTTATACTGAAGGTTATTCAAGGGCATCGAATAAAGCTTAAATGCAAATTCTGATTTACTCATGCAACATGTACCAAAAAAGGAGTTTGACTTCAGTATCACTGCACAATTGGAAGTTCAGCTGGAACTTGCAACCTTATGTAATAAAGGTGTAATTGCTAAGGCAGTTTACCAAAGCCATCAGTTTGTGTCCAATATCTTTCCCAGACCAAAAAAGGATGGGGGGAAGCAGAATTATACAGACCTGAATAGACTTAACCCTTTTGTACGGTATAGACATTTTAAGATGGAAACGTTTGTGAAGGAGATCTTAAAGATGCGGATTCAGTGTCTGTTCATTTGCAGTATAGAAGATTTAAAATTCAGCTGGATGGGAATTATGCCAATACAATCCACTGCCTAATGGTTTGTCTTCAGCTCCTAGAGGGATTACAAAGTTGTTAAAACCTATTCTAGGCATGATGAGAAGTCAAGGTCATGTGCTTATGGCTTAGCTAGATAATATCTTGATTGTAGGACAATCAAAGGAAACAGCTGAAGCATCAGTGGCAGTTGGTAAAAACCAATTTTTAATTGGGCTTTATAAGCTATTCTGAGAAATCTAAATTTATACCTGTGACACAAATTGACTAGTTGGGTTCACAATGGACTTAATCAACATCATTGTGACCTTGCCCAGGCAAAAAAGGGTAGAGCTAATTAAGAGCTATATCAAGTTAATTGCTAACACACAGCCTTCAATTAGCCAGGTGACAAGACTGCTGTGGTAATGGCTGGCAGCATTTCCAGCAGTTTCAATATGGCCACTTTATTATCTACAATTACAAAGGTCAAAGGAACAAGCATTGAGGATACATTGGGGTCATTATAATAGACCTATGCTTCTATCAATGGAGGCTGTTGCTGATGTACAATGGTGGATTCAGCATATGTCCACAAGTAGTTCCAAAGTGTTATTGGACCAAGCTTCCATGATTTGCAGACAGATGTCAGAGCACTTGGGTAGGGTGCTACTGATACAAGATCCAGCGGTGGAGACAGATGAACATTGCTTCTGCAAACATGGGGAATTAACCAAGAGTATTTTATGGACTCAAGGCTTATGGCAGTAACTAAACTAGTTTGCATGTGCAGTGCAAAATAGACAACACTACAGCAGTTGCTGATATGAATCACATGGGTGGAATCAAATTGTTATCATGTGACAGGTTGGCAAATACAATTGGACCTGGAGTAGAGATAGAGAGATTTGGATTGGAGCTATCTATCTGCCAGGGAAACTTAATGTAGTACCAGATGGCAGCTCACGAAAATTCCATCATAACACAGAGTGGATGTGGAACCAGGATGTGTTCAAGAACATAGTACTTCTATATGGAAGGCCAAAATATGTTTCATAGGCACCAGATCCAGGGGCAGTGACAATTGATGCTTTTTCACTAAATTGGGATGATATGTTTGTGTACATTTTCCCACCATTCTGTCTCATAGGTCGGTGTTTGAGAAAATCAAGCAGGATGCCACTTCAGGGGTTTTGGTGATACCAAATTGCCTGATTCAACCATGGTTTCCTTTGATGTTACAGATAGCGATCCAACCTCTTTTTGCTGATTCCAAACAGTAGGAATTTGCTGGAGCATCCAGTAACGCATTAAGTTCATCCGTTATGTGATGGTATGGATCTTTTAATTTGCAGGTTTTAAGAATGCCTTACATTGGTCGAGGACTTTCTAGGCCAATGGTGGATATACTCACTGCAGCCTGGAGAAACAGTACTCAAAAACAGTATATGACTTATGGAAAAAAAAAAAAAAAAATGGGAACAATATTGTGTTCAAAAGAATATTCAATATGATACTGTAGTTATTGAAAATGTGTTAGAGTTTATCTACACTTTATTATGATGAGGGTCTTAGCTATACTGCTATCAATACAGCTAGAAGTGCTTGGTCGGCATATCTTGTAATAGGTACATGGACACAAAGTATAGGTTCTCGCCCTCTCATATCTAGGTTGATGAAAGGAATCTTTAATTCCAAACCGCCTAAGCCTAGGTATATGGTAATCTGCGAGGTAAGTGTTGTTTGTAACATACTTCGTCATTGGGTCCCTGTCACGTCTATAACCATGAAATTGGCTATGCTAATGGCATTAGTGTCAGTACAGAGAGTGCAGACTTTCCAAAAACTTCAGTTCGAGAGAATGGAAGTGAATACACAGAATGTTCTGTTTTATATTTCTGACCTGCTCAAACAAAGCAGGCCAGGTGTGACAGGTCCCATCGACCATATATTAAAAGCCGCAGGTTGGAAAAATGAACGTGTTTCAGCAATGCATCTATCTTCGGTAGAGCTACCCGAAAAAAATAGTGTAAATATATCTGAAATATAACTTGAAATGGAATTATATTGAATACCTGAAAAGGAAAACTTTGCTAAACCTCAGGAGAAAATAGACCAAAAAACACAATGCTGGAGCAACTCAGCAGGGCAGGCAGCATCTCTGGAGAACATGGATAGGTGATATTGGCTCATGCTTTCCAAGTTAGGATAAGCACAAGGGATCAAAAGTCCCCTTGTGCTGGGATGAGATTCAAGTTTGATCTAAGTTAACTGTCAGGAAAACTAACTCATTCATTATCTTTATTTCCTATGCCTTTATTTTCTCTTTGTTTTCCTAGCAAACTGAGCGTGGTTTAAAAAGATTCATTTGCCATTCAATTTCTTGTTAAGTTAATCATATTAGACCATTGACTGCTACGAAAGAGGCTGTTCAAACCTGCATTGTAAAGTCTTTGGGTCAGACCACTGGACAAAGTCAATGAAATGCAACATGTGATGGGTTTTAACACTAAGCGGCCCAATCCTATCAGATTCTCTGTACCTGATTCATTTGTTTTCCCAAGTACAATTTCTGCATTTTCTTTCTTGGTACAAGATCTAAATAAATAATAAATTAAAAGACAATTTGCACAGAAAATGAAATCGGAAAGTGAACTGCTAACTTAGAGAAAATACCCATCAAACTACAGTGCAGGTGTTTCTCAGGAATTAAAAAACACAATCCATCAACCCTTAACTTTCGTTCTTCACTAAGACCGTGTTCATCAGGATTGATTGTTATTATCTTATGTTTAAACCCAGTGTCTAGATGCAGAACTTGTTATACCAACTTTCAGCTTCTTCAAGAAACATTCCAAAAGATGTTCCACATGTTCGGCAGACCTTCCTACATGGTTTTGATGTTGCTTCTCTCTTTGGTGTGTGCTAACGTTATGAAAAGGTCTTAAACGGCAGTTTCCATATCTCTACTCCACGCTTCTCTACTACATCATGCCTTCATCTTTCTACACAATCCACATCAGGAGCACATTTGTACTCTGAGAGTTCATTCAGTAACCACATTCTGCCCTATTGCTGGTCAGGTTCAAACCTGATTCTCCAGTATCCAATGGTTATCTTGCTCCTCATTATCTCTCCTCCGCAATAAAAGAACATCTGTTCTGCAATGAAATTCCTGATCGATATTTTCAAGGAAGATCATTCGCATTTTGAAGAATTGATTGAATTGGTGTGTGTATCAATAATCAGTATGAATTATTTCAATACAGAAGGAGGCTATTTGGCCCATTGTGCCCATGTCAGCTGCCATCGAGCCCACGTGAGCCCCTCTTTAGTTCTGTACAACCTGCTCACTCATGCATGCCCATCAATTCCATTTATATTCTTTTACCACTTAACTGTACTAAGGGTTAATTCTTTCAGATGTTATTAACTTCCACTCCTCTTTGGACTCAGGAGGAAACCAAAGAATGCTGTGGAAACCTACATGATCACAAAAAAAAGTGTAGATCCCACACAAAGACCATGTGAGGACAGGATTGAATGGAGATGTTGGAAGCTGTGAAGCAGCAGCATTAATTACTAGGAAGGAACTGCAGCTGTGGTGGCGCGCTGCTGCGGCCCGATCCCAGAGATTCGGAGGCTCCAGCCGCCGGCCCTGTGGATGGTGACATCGGGAGCTCGCGGGTCCCTGGTGGGAGACCGCTTTTCGGAGCTCCCGCAACGGCAACTTCTCCCGCCCGAGTTGCGGGGTTGAAGATGACCTGGAGCGGGGCCTTACATCGCCTGGCTCGGCTTTAATGGCCGCGGGACTTGCTAGCGCCCGCCGGGGGCTCCAACATCAAGACCCGGAGCGGGGCCTTGCATCGCCCGGCGCGGCTTTAATGGCCGCGGGACTTATTTACCACCGCCCGCCGGGGGCTTTGACTTTGACATCGAATGAGGAGAATGGGGAGTGCAGGGGAGAGACAAGACTTTGCCTTCCATCACAGCGAGGAGGAGATTCACTGTGATGGATGTTTGTGTAAATTGTGCTGTGTCTTGGTTCTTTTTACTTGTTTGTATGACTGCAGAAACCAAATTTCATTTGAACTTAGGTTCAAATGACAACAAATAAATTGTATCATTGTATCATGCTGGTTTACACTGAAGATAGACACAAAATGCAGGAGTAAATCGGTGGGACAGGCAGCATCCCTGGAGAGAAGGAATGCTTCTACCCAGAGATGCTGAATTACTCCAGCATTTTGTGTTTATCTTTAATTGCTGCCCCGCCTTACTTTCTTCCATTCCTCTTGAATTCATTTTCTGAGGGGGACCATTCCTGCTGGGGCAACTGGTAGCTTCAATTGCCCTCCAGTATGCTGCTAATGAATGGCCATTTCTCTATTAACCAAAACAGTGAACGCTGGTGGGGTGGGGTGGGGGGGGGGGTATTTGATTGAATGGTATATAATGGGTTCCAACCCACAAAATTAATTACATCTGAGATGGCGGCAAGTTTCAATATTTTGCATATGTGCAATTAAAAGATAAAACACGGGACCTAACAAAGGGATATTTGAGATGAAATGGGTTTAAATAAGTGGCAAGGGAAGTAATTTGGAGGCTTACCAATCCCTCCCCACCAACTCCTACACTTTCCAGCAGCTGCAAGTGCAAACGTGATGCTCACATGAGCATTATGTTTCAACTCTTCATTCATATAGTGTCTTTCAGGGCCTCTGAACAGATTAAAAATGAAACACTTTAAATGGACAACACTTCATTCCTATACTCCCAGAAGTGAGATTTTCATTGTGCGTTAAGGAAATGTTCTCAAGTTAAAAGTGAGCCACATTTCAGTAGTAGAGTAAGGATAAATTTAAGCCTTTCTACACTGAAGCTAGGAATTCCTCACATTCATCTTGGACACCAGAAATAGGAACTGTGTTTCAATTCTCGGCCATTGGATTTCGTGCAGAAAAAATTGACCTGAAATGTAAGTACACATCATTCAAGTTTATCGTTTTTTAAGTGCTAAATTATCTTTCGAGCAGAGTGTATGTGGGATGTTAGTGCCAGATCCAGCTCCAGCAGATGTTGTCTTATTGCACTGCATATGAAGGTATTGGCCATGATTGCCCATTATGTGTTGAGCAGTTACTCTCGATCTAAACATTCAGAGCCACCATCTGTCAACCTCTGCAGTTATGATATGCCCGAGAATTAAAATATTTATGCATTTTTAAACATCATCAAAGCAGTTGCTTTTATCTCTGTGACATTTTATTATTTGCTTCAAGGATTTGCAAAATATTACAGTACTATCCTGCTGTTATGCAGCCAATCACAACATCCATTTTATTTTACAAGCAGCAAACTAGATGAACTACCAGATACCCTGGGAATAATTGCAACCTAGCTGGTTGATAAACCCACAGGATTGTGTACAACGCTGGTACAGGTCCACAACCGATTTTCCGGCAACCATGGTGGCACCGGGCGGCATGGTTGCTCCCTTATGGAGCTTGCAGCACCGGATACCCGGGTTCAATCCCGACTATGGGCGCTGTCCATACGGAGTTCATACATTCTTCCCATGACCGCTTGAGTTTTCTCCGAGATCTTTGGTTTGCTCCCACACTCCAAAGATGTACAGGTTTGTAGGTTAATTGGCTTGGTGTAAGTGTAAATTGTCCCTAGTGTGTGTAAGATAGTGCAAACTCAGTGGGTCGAGTCTAGAGATATCTCTGTATCTCTAAACTAAACTAAACATTGGTTCCAGTGCCTTTCTGGAGTATCCGTTTTGCTTGACCAACAGAGGTCAGGGCCTCTGATAGGAGTCGAATAGTACCAGAACGGTCCACCTAGGCTGCAGTGGGGCCGAGATACCGGCCCATAAAGTCAACCTCAGAAGTAAACTATGGGATCGGATCTGTCGCCTCTGACTGGGCCAGTATTCCAGAGACCCGGCTGTATAACTATGTGACTCCACTTATAACTCTATGAATTTAACATTCTCTGCTCTTAACATTCCTGTAAACCATTTGGTTCTCAGAGTCTGCCTGCACTGTAGCTGTGAGCAAGCTCCCATCAAGATCCATAAGGTGAGCCTTGATAATCAACTGCCAGCACATATCATGCTTCATTTGGAAGAAAGACAGCATCGGTGCAGGACAAATGAGACATGATTGTTGCCAGGAAGCCAGATTCATCACTGCGTGATCTTATAATGATACTGAAGGAGGCCATTTGGCCAATTGGATCCTTGTCAGTTCTTTAGGATGCAGTCACATCAGTTCACCCCCCTCCTCCTCCCCATTCTCTCATTCTCTCATTCAACATTCTCTCTCCCCATGTCCAATTCCCCTTTGTTTGTATCTAGAAAAGCAAGGATGTTTTTCTTGAACCATTCAATCAGATTACATATCTCCTTCCCGATTGTTACATGGGTGAATGTTGGCAATGCTGCCTTGACCGACCAATTACCCTACCAACCCGCATGTCTTTGGAGTGTGGGAGGAATGCAGAGCACCCAGAGGAAACCCACACAGTCACAGGGAGAAGGTGGAAAGTCTACACAGACAGGGCACAAAATCAGAAATGTGATAGTCTCTTGCGCTATGGGGCAGTGGTTCTACAAGGTGTAGCATTGTGCCACTTTTGTTAGTGTGCAACCAAACTCTATCCTTCAGATTGGATGTTCAGCTGGTGGTTTTGTGCCTGATAAACTGGCAAGGAGCCATCAAATTTCTAGCCTGATGCCTTGATATTATGGCTCCTTTACTTCCAAAGTCCCATACTAATATTACTTTTTTGGAACATCTCATGAAGCATTTCCCATTATAATTTCTACTTTGATATTACTGCATTCTTATTTTTCAATAATTCACAAAGTATTTCTTTTAACCTCTTTCTTGTCTGAATAAATGTTACCATTTCCTAAAATGGCAGGGTTCTTGTAAATAATATCCAGATGACTCTTTAAATACCTGTTCAAACCCAGGCCAGCTGTTTGGGGCCCCCACCAGCTCACATGTTCCACACCTGTCTTCATCCATGCTGACTCAGCTAGAGAGAATGAGTGGCATAAAATATGAGCACATTCAAGGAAATGTTTTAACTCTCTCTCGTGTCTCCTTGTTTCTTTCCCACATAGTAAATCTTTCCATAGCTCTGTCTTGGTTTCATTTACGTCCTGCCTTACTTGTTCTTCTCTCTCTGCAAGGCAAACATACCTCCTCTGAACGCAAAGGATTCAAGTGAAGGTGACGATTCACTAGATTGATTCCTGTGACTTCTGTTCTTCTTAAGACATTGTAGAAGGTACTTTCAGCCCATTGAGTTTATGCTGTCCCACCGAACAATCCAATTTCCCATTCATTTCCCCTGCAACCTATTTCTCCCTGCATTCCAATAAGGTTCTCCCAGATTCTCCCACTCAACAATATAATCAGGGACAATTTACAGTGGCCGACGAACTTCCCAGCCTGCATGCTTTTGGGATGTGAAAGGAAACTGGAGCACCCAGGGAAAATAGAGAGAACATGAAACACAGATAGCACCAGAAGTCCGTATTGAATCTGGCCTGTTGGTGCTGTGAAACAGCAATTCTACTAATTGCACCACTGGTGTGTTTATGTTCTGAGGGAACAATAGGCAAACCAATGTTGTTTTGAAAAAAAAAGAGGTGACATTTCAGATTGGGACTCTCCTTCTGAAGAAGGATCCTGACTTGAAACATTGCCTGTCCATTCCCTCCACAGTTGCCGCCTGACTCGTTGAGTTCCTCCAACACATTGTGTTTGGTTCAAGATTCCAGCAGCTGCAGTTCCTTTTATCTCCATTCCAGTGTACTGCTTGATATTCCTGGAATACATTTGCAAAGGACTAAATCTCATAATTTAATTTACTACAATTTGTTTTCTTTATTATGTGTAATTTGACATTCCCCTGCATTATGGTAGCAACTGCATTTCAAAAGGACTTGCTTGTAAACTGCTTAGTGATGCCCTTGGTTGCTCAGTCGGTATGTCTTTTAGCTGTCTTTCCTTCTTTGTATGTTTTTCCCAGTCTTTTACTCTTCAGATTATTTCTCTGCATCATTATTTCCTCTCTGCCGCTCTCTGTACCATTTTCCTACCCTGCACTCAAAAAATGGGAAATAAGAGAAAGTTTCAAAAAGCAGAAACCTGATTTTTTTTTTAAACTGCCATGCTATTTAGTACAAAGCCACACCAGGGTTTAAATGAAAAAAATGGTGAATCAAATTATAATAGAGTTGGTAGAGGGTTAAATGTTAATAGTCCAGATATAGGAGTTAAAAGTCTAAAGACCTGAGGCCTGTTTCATTGTGTGCTGTTTTCAGGCAACTGAGTCATCCTACCACAACCAGAGAGCAGTGCTGAACAACTATCTACCTCATTGGTAACCCTCGGACTAACCTTGATTGGACTTTGCTGGCTTTACCTTGCACTAAACATTATTCCCTTATCATGTATCTATGTATACACTGTAAATGGCTCGATTGTAATCATGTATTGTCTTTCCGCTGACTCGATAGCACGCAACAAAAGCTTTTTATTGTACCTCGGTACTCGTGACTGTGAACTAACTGCAATAAACTGTACCGGTAATGTACAGAGTTGTAAGGAGAGCAGGTGATGGGATATGATATTTGCAGACCATTGCAAAAATTACTAAGTATGCATCAGTATGATTATTGAGGAAGCAAACTAGAATTATGAAACAATGTGCTTCTTCGTCCAGACTTTGGAGATCATAAGATATAACAATACTACTGGGCGATATTGCTCCTCGAGTATGTTCCAGCCGTCAATAAAATGACCCTATCATCCCACCAGCCTTTGCAACCAACACATCATTCTCCATCACGACTGTCACATTCATCGTGATCCCACCAATAATCACATATTTCCATCCACACCCCTTCCACTTTCCATACAGACCACTCCCTTCACAGTTCCGTGGTTCCTCCAGCACCTTGAGTTTTGCTCAAGATTCCCACATCTGCAATTCCATGTATCATCATCAATAAAATTTTGGTTGAAATTTGATCTTTGGCACAATTCCACTTTTCTGCCTATTTCCCATAATCCATGGTGTCTAAACGTCTAACCATCTCAGCTTTGAGTATACATTGGAAGTTGGGATGTTTATTCCAAGATTGCAGAAAAAGAGTATGAGGGACCTTCTTCAGATAAGGAAATAGGATCTCTTACAGGATCCATTTAAACAGGCAAAAGGAGGCTAGGTTTTACGTTTTGCCAAAGAGCTGGAACCTCCAACATGTAGCAGTAGATCGATGCTGCACTGGCACATCAGCCTTGATTTTGGATGCATGTCCTTGGAGTGAAATATGAGCAAAGTGCATTTAAAATATTAGCAATTGGAATGATGATCAGGATTGTTATCAATGCGTTTTACATTGGGTCATCAAAATCAGTAGAAATTTAGCTTTCAAGCCTTCATTGTGTGTTCCAGAAACAAAAGGATAATGGACTGGTCCAGTGTACATCAATCAAAATAATGACAGCATTAAATTTTGAAAGAAGGGGAAGGTGTTGAACCAGTAATTCTCGACAAAAACAACCAGTTGTGAAGGTGAGGTCTGATTTTAGAACTTAACATCACAAAAAGTACTTGAGAAACTCCAGCTAAATAAATCTGGCAGTGATAGATGAAATGAAGATAATACCGATTTTACTGAATGTTGCTAAACAGCAAATCACTTGATTAATGAGTAGATAGTGAAAGTAACTGAGCAAGTTCAAATGTAGATAGGTACCTGAGGCAAAGAATTGATACACCAGTGACTGCAGATAGTGGAATCCAGCACTTAGTGCTTTGCAAAGGATTGATAACCAAGTAAAACACAGATGAGCAATAATAGTTCCATGATAGATTACTCAATAGATTGCTGGGAGTGCGTGGCAGATAAAAGGTTAGTCAGGTTCATATTTATTTAGGATTTGACAGATTCCAATACATAAAATCTGAAATCAGTAAAGATAGAAGAAATAATTTGCACTAACGCAGTACTTTTCACCGTGTCAGCATGACCCAAAGGACATTACTGGCAATAAACCTCCTTACAGGTCACTGTAAGAAACAAGTCTGCCAATATGCACAGAGTAGGAACCCACAAACAGCAAGGATAATGACCAGGTGATCTGTTTGTTGCGATGTGGGCTGAGAGGAGGAACTGACCCAAACACAGTGGAGGCTTCTCTTCAAATAGTGCATGGAATCTTTTATGAGAGGGTAGTCGAGGTTTCAGTTTAATGAATTATTCACAAGGTGGCATATTAATCCGTAACTTTCGAACATAGGGCGGCACGGTGGCGCAGCGGTAGAGTTGCTGCCTTACAGCCCTTGCAGCGCCAGAGACCCGGTTTCAATCCTGACTATGGGTGCTAGTCTGTATGGAGTTTTTTTGTTCTCTCCGTGGCCTGCATGAGGTTTCGCAGAGATCTTCGGTTTCCTCCCACACTCCAAAGACGTTCAGGTTTGTAGGTTAATTGGCTTGGTATGATAGTGATAATGTAGGGGGTTTGTTGGTCGACGTGGACTCGATGGGCCAAAGGGCCTGTTTCCCCAGTGTTTCTCTAAACTAAAAATAGGTGCAAAGTGCTCATGTGGAGATAGATCAGGAGGTATTATGTAATACTAATATTGAAGTATACGTAAATGTGTGACTCTCACTTGCAGGTACAACACACTAACACCCACTTTACATCCCTTCTTCATACAGAACGATACAATAATAATAATAATAATAATGAATTTTATTTACGGGCGCCTTATACCGAGGTCTCAAGGACACCTTACAGAGATTTATAGGAAACATATAATCAGAATTTAAAAAAATAAGTTATAAAGACCAATACACAAATCAGGGACAGAATTCCTTCCAAAAACACAAAAAAGAAAATCA
The DNA here is from genome assembly GCA_038087875.1 of Malacoraja senta. Taxonomy (NCBI): domain Eukaryota; kingdom Metazoa; phylum Chordata; class Chondrichthyes; order Rajiformes; family Rajidae; genus Malacoraja; species Malacoraja senta. The sequence continues at coordinate 6,689,637 of CM075985.1, read as the reverse complement.
GAAGCACAATTTGAGGAGAGAGCAGCGGCAACGAAACAGCATTGAAAGAGTTGAAGCTCACGTTATTACTCGGCAGCCAACACGGATCACTAAGGAGGAAAAGAGTTTAAGAAGGAACTGCAGATGCTGGAAATTCGAAGGTAGACAAAGGTGCTGAAGAAGGGTTTCGGCCCGAAACGTTGCCTATTTCCTTCGCTCCTTTGATGCTGCTGCACCCGCTGAGTTTCTCCAGCACCTTTGTCTACCAAGGAGGAAAAGAGATTGGAAACATTGCATTTGCATCAACCTCAGTCTATCAGACGACAAGTAAGAGTGGACAGGATTTGCAGTAATGAATTTTGTGCATTGTCTGAAAGCTGAGCTTGAAATAACACGTGATGATACAGGATACATTCTCCAATAGCAAGAACAAGTTTCCATATTAACCATTACATGGTGCATAGATCAGGGAGCGTTGGATGAGCGTAAAACACAAAGATAAAACACATCTACCAGGTTAACAGACAAAATGTCCTTTAATAGCTCATATATTCAATCCTCATTACTCAATGGTACCAAGTTGCATTCTGCCTATGGACTGCTGAACGTAACTGAAGTAAACTCAGAACATCTGCAGCTGGGTGGAAGAACGGCATGTTGAATTTTAGAGGTCAGATGAGCTTCCTGCCTGCTCCCTGACAACCTAAACCACATCACGATAAGCAAATGCACCTGGTAAGGATATATTTATCATGTTGGTTAGTCAAGGAGTCATGCAGCATAGAAGATAGACACAGCCAGACAGGCAGCATCTCTGGAGCGAAGGAATGGGTGATGTTTCAGGTTGAGACCCTTCTTCAGTCTGAGGTAGGGTCTCGACCCGAAACATCACCCATTCAGACTGAAGAAGGATCTCGACCCAAAACTTCACCCATTCCTTCGCTCCAGAGATGCTGCCTGTCCTGCTGAGTTACTCCAGCTTTTTGTGTCTATCTTCGGTTTAAACCAGCATCTGCAGTTCCTTCCTACACATGCAGCATGGAAACAGGCCCCTAGCCCAACTCATTCATGACGAACAAGATGCCTCATTCAAGCTAGTTCCATTTGACCACTACCTGGTCCCTGTAATTGTTTCCTATCCATGAACCTTGTCCAAATGCCCACCAAATTTTATTATTGTACCTGCCTCTAACACTTCATTTGGAAGTCTTTTCATATACCCACCACATCTCTATGTGAAAAAGTTGCCCTCCGGGTTCTTATTAAATCTTCCCCCTCTTAAAAAACAGCTTAAGAACCAAAGTTAAACAAACAATTAGACAGGTACATGGGTAGGACAGGTTCAGAGGGATATGGGCCAAATGCAGGCAGGTTGGACTAGTGTTGAAGGGACATGTTGGTCGGCATGTGAAAGTTGGGGCGAAGGGCCTGTTTCCACGTTGTATGACTCTACCCCAGACCCATCCCCTTCATTTTTTAATAACTGGTAATTTTCTGTCATATTTTGACATTTATGCTTAATGAGAATCTACCTCATCACAAATCACCCCAGGTCAGGTCTGGCTTGGCCACCATCCCTGCCGGAAAAAAGCTCAAAAGGGATATAGGTCTTCCTTGTGATCTTTCTATACACTGTAAAATTAAATGGATAAGCCAGGAATCATTGCCAATGGCAGTTAGGAACTGTTCACTCTCCCTGCATTGTAATCACCACCAGATGTCCAGTCGGCACTCTGCCAGTCTCCACATGTTCTCAGTTTGCTGCGGTCACGGTGGGTCGTTCCTGTGAATTGCTCAATTTAATGACCCATCGGTATAATGAATGCAATCAGTTAGGGCTGAGCAATATAGAATGTAATGTTAAATATGTATCCTTCTTGAAATAGTGTCATCCTAGACTTAATGTATATAGGGAACAAAATAGGATTAGACTAGTTGGTTCTTGTAAAGCACAAAAACACCAGAACTGTCTTAAAGACCCAAATGGCCCATCCTTCTGCTTGTGGCAATTAAAGATTCATTTTGTTATCTACATTCTAAGAATCTTTCCCAGGAGCAGTAGATAATAGAATTCCTTAACAATGTTGGGTTTATATAATCTAAAGGCTTTTAAAACATCAAGATTTGCTTTCAGTTAGACAATAATTTTAAATCTATCCTGGATGCTCTGCATTTAGGTGCGTAGGAATTAAATTACCATTGCAATTTCCCAAAGTGTGCTATGGTTGAGTTAAAAATCAGAACAATGAATAAATTAAACTAGAAAATGGAAGCATTATGTTTTTATTAAACTATTCATAAGAACCTTTTAACAAGACGGGTAGGAGCCCTTTTCTCTCCTAATGCCTTTCAAGAGGTGTCACAAAAAAAGATTGTTAAACAAAGTTAGTAAGCATGGCATTGAGGGCAATATACTGGGGTGGATTGAAAATTGGTTCATGAATGGCAAACAGTAGAAATAAAGGGGTCTATTTGCAATGGGAGGCTGTCACTAGTGGGATGCCACAAAGTTTGTTCATGAGGTTGTACATGTTCACAGTTATGTCAATAACTTAGATGAAGGAATCAAGTCAAGTCAAGTCACATATATTTATATAGCACATTTAAAAAACAACTCTCGTTGGCCAAAGTGCTTTACATTGTTAATCAGAATAGTATAAACAAACAAACTACATACATATATACATATAGCCCTCGCTCAGAGGGCGTCAAGAAAGGCTTGGGAGTATAGATAAGTTTTTAGTCTTGACTTAAAGGAGTCGATGGAGGGGGCAGTTCTGATGGGAAGGGGGGTGCTGTTCCACAGTCTAGGAGCTGCAACCACAAAGGCGCGGTCGCCCCTGAGGTTATGCCTAGACCGCGGGATATTCAGCAACCCCAAGTCGGACGATCTGAGGGACCTGGAGGTGGAGTGGTGGGTAAGAAGACTTTTAATGTAGGTGGGGGCAAGCCCATTGAGGGCTTTGTAGACATAGAGGAGGATCTTGAAATGTATACGGAACCGCACAGGGAGCCAGTGGAGAGAGGCCAGGATCGGGGTGATGTGGTCCCTTTTTTGGGTGCCTGTCAGGAGTCTCGCTGCGGCGTTTTGGACCAGTTGCAGGCGGGACAGGGAAGATTGGCTGATGCCAGTGTAAAGGGAGTTGCAGTATTCTAGGCGGGAGGAGATAAATGTGTGGATGATCTTTTCGAGGTCATCAAAGTGGAGGAATTGTTTTATTTTAGCTATCGTCCGAAGCTGAAGCTAGCTTTTACCACGGCATTGACTTGTTTGTCAAGTTTCAGTGCTGAGTCAAATATCACGCCAAGGTTTTTGACGTGAGGTTTGAGTAGTGGGGTAAGGCTTCCAAGGCTGCCTGCTATCATTTTGATTGAGTCCGAGGGGCCGAGAAGGATGACCTCAGACTTACCTCAAGTGTGATTCATCTCGGTTTACTGATATAAAGCTGGGTAGCAGCATGCCTTGTGTGAAGAACATAGAGTTGTACAGAATCATAGAGTTATACAGCATGGACACAAGCCCTTCGGCCCAACAATTTGCCTACCTGAGCTAGTCTCATTTGTTTGAATGTGGCCTATATCCCTCCAAACCGTTCCTGTCCATGTACCTGGCCAACTTCATTTTAAATGGTGTACTAATACCTATCTACCACTTCCTTGGATTGTTCCACATATCCAACGACAACCCATGATGCAGAGAAACTTCAGAGAGATATGGATGGATTAAGTGAAAATTCAATGGAGAAAAATATGTCACCCTCTTTGGTAAACAAATTAGACAATGCAGAGTTATTTTTAATGGAGAAAGATGGAAATGTGCCAGTGTGCAGGAGGATGAGCATGTTTTTGTTGAATGTTGGCATGCAGATAGGAAGAGAAATCCTACATTGGACTTTATTGCTGGAGGATTTGAGTGTAAGTGTAGATTTGTCTTACGCAATTACATTGACCAATTTTTGCATGTTAAATATTGTGTACAGGTCAGAATTCCCTCCAGAAAATAGGATGTAGAGTCAAAGAACCATGCAGCATAGAAACAGGCCCTTTCACCCAACCTTCCCATGTCAAACAGGATGCCTTATCTAAGCTAATCCCATTTGCATGCGTTTAGCCCAGATTTCTCTCAACCTTTCCTATCCATGCTCCTATCCAAATGTCTTTTACATGTTGTTATTGTACCTGGCTCAACTACTTCCTCTGGCAGCTTGTTCCATACATCCACCGCCTTCTGTGTGAAAAGGGTGTAATGCTAGGACTGGCCAAGATGACCTTGCACAGGTCTAGGATAGATGCACCTTGAGTCTGGGTACTTAGTCTGCTTATTGTACACCCAAGGTTTTATAACCCCATAACCCTGGAGCTTGAGGTTGTCTGAGACTTTCTGCAGTAGGCATTAGGAATGTGTACTCAACATAGAAAATGTGGCTATTAATAAACGTCATAGCATTTCATGGTTTTGGTCTTTAACTGATGTGCCAAACCACTTTATTTTCTTTTAATGGATTACAATTGAACCACAAATGTCTCTCTTTACAATTTTAATAAGGAAAGGCATACCTTCTGGCTGTACTTGGATATTGCAGTGTACAATTGTGGCCAGTAGTGTTATGATCATCACCAGTGGTCCTTGCATTCTCTGCCGCTCCATGTTGAAGCTCTGATCCAGTCCCAGAGAAGATCTTCTTGCTCTTAATTCTCACCTGAATCCAGCAGAAAAAACCACAAGATCAGAAAATCGCAATATATTACTACCTATTGGGTACAGCTACTCTTCAGGAGTTAGATAGACACAAAATGCTGGAGTAGCTCAGCAGGACAATTGTTCTGACAGATTTGAAATATAATTAACTCAATATTTTTTTATCCATCTGGATTAAATGTGAGTGTTTAGTTAAAAAACACTTCCCTTGTTAAAAAAAAAACACTTGCTGATTCTTAACCAAATGCTTCTTTTAAGATGTGAAGATGATGCATGAAATAAAAACTTAAATGTTATCCACTGCCTTTCATTATCCAAAGAAGTCACCGTGTTTTATAATCAATGAAGTACTTCTGAGTGCAGCTACTAGAGAGAACTCAACAGTTGATGTGATTAGTGGTTAGACTGCACTTGGAGTATTGCATGCAGTACTAGTTGCCACACCATGAAAATATTATGGATGTGATGGAGAAAGTGCAGAGAGATTCACCAAGATGTTGCCTGCAATAGAGGACTTTAGTAATGGGAATAGATTGGATAGGCCAGTGCTACGTACGTCTCTGACTCTGTGATTAAGAGCAATGAGATATTGACAAGATAATTTGTTCTTTGAAGTGATGATTGAGGGGCAAAAATTGTCTAGAGTGCTAGGGGGAAGACCTCTGTTCCTCTTTAGAAGAGTACCCTGGATTCCTTAAGGGCCTGTCCCACTTACGTGTCCTTGGCACGCAAATTACGCGACCTCGTGGTCGCGTTGAGGCGCACGGGCATCGTGTTGCCGCGCGGGGCCGGTCCCACTGAGAAGCGCGGAGGGGTATGTAGTTATGCGCGACATCGCGCAGGGCTCTGAAATTTTTGTAGCGAACTAAATCTTCGCGCGCCAACGGCCTGTCGCGTAACTGACGGCCGAAGTGGGACAGGCCCAAGACCCTGGCGCGATGCAACGTCTCACCTCCAACAGCAGCAGAAGCAGGCAAACGATCGCCGAACTCGGCCTGGGGCTCACGGCCATTGCGGTCCGAATCCGCCCCCACTTCTACTCCCAGAGCAGGGCCAAGAAAAATAAAGATAGACAAAATGCAGGAGTAACTCAGCGGGACCGGCAGCATCTCTGGAGAGAAGGAATGGATGATGTTTCGGGTCAAGACCCTTCTTTTCAGACTGAAGAAGAGTCTCGACACGAAACGTCACCCATTGCTTCTCTCCACAGATGCTGCCGGTCCCACTGAGTTACTCCAGCTTTGTATCCATCTTCAAATGACGTCTCGCGCTCCAGACAGCTGTGCGTACGCATGAAATCGCGCGCGACCTTCGCGGGACCGTCGTGGCTCAACGCGACCACGAGGTCGCGTAATTTGCATGCCAAGGACACGTAAGTGGGACAGGCCCTTTACAGTTGGCTGAGGAATAAAGAGAGGATAGACACAACTTTGGATGAAAGCCTCATATAGTTCAGCACTCCATCAGAGCAGCACTGGGAGCAATAGCCTGGATTATCTACTTAATCTTCTGATATGCCATGGGTCTCATATGTCCACATCATGTCTGATGTGCCCTTTATCTTACAACCATTTACCATTTGTAATCATTACAAATTAGCAGCTGAAGATTTTACCACTGAGGTTCCGAGCCCATTCATAAACAAGCTGAAGTACTAAAGCTCAGATTCCAGACATTGAATTTCCTTTAGGGATTTAGGCCCTTCAGATTAAAAAAAAATCTCAACTGGTTTGCTTCATTTCAGTGAATAGTGCCTCCCTAAATTTGGTATACAATTCCCAACAATCTTTCAATCCCAACAACCAATTAATGATTCAATAGAGAAGGACAAACAACATATCCCTGTTTCTGTCTGACAGTCAGGATTGTTCTGGTGCATCCAAGAATAAAAATGTATTCTTCCTGAAAAGAGAACAAGAAACGCAGGCAGAAATGACCAGGACAAAAAGGGTAAAGTGCCCACAACAGGTCCCTCGGCTTGTTAGACACAAAATGCTGGAGTAACTCAGCGGGACAGGCAGCATCTCTGGAGAGAAGGAAAGGGTGTCATTTAGGGTTGAGACCCTTCTTCAGACTGGCCCAAGGCTTGTCCATCAGAGGTCTCTTTAAATTCGACCATGTGTCTGAATTCCATAAAACCAATTCAGACCAGTCACTCAAACTCTCCCACTGATTTGGTCCTGAGGGAGAGGGCATTAAGCTACAAACATATGGTGGGATGGAGCAGATGACGAGAATGGAAGTTCACAAGTTCACGTTCACAAGTTATAGGAGTAGAATTAGGCCATTTGGCCCATCGAGTCTACTCCACCATTCAATCATGGCTGATCTCTGCCTCCTAATCCCATTTTCCTGCCATCTCCCTCTAACCCTTGACACCCGATTAATCAATGGACTAGCGATCCAAAGTCCAAGACAATCAGTCTGAAGACATGACTTTGGATATCACCACGGTAGATGAGAAATTTTAAATCAAAAGTTAAAAGCTTGCAGCAGCAAAGTTGACCATGAAACTTAATGCTTGATTTGATACTTGATGGAGATGGTCACAGCCTGTTACTTGTGTTGAGTGAATATTATTTTCAGATTAAAGCAGATTGCTGTCTAAAGACAGTAAATACTGTCATCTATTTTCTTTGCCTAATAGATCTAAGAATAAACAAATTATCAATGCGCATTGGATATTTAATATTGCCTCTGGGAAGCTGAACAGTGAATTCCACTCAAAATACATGATGGTTCTGCATTTTACCCCCAGCCTGTCAGTTCTCCCTTCTTTTGTGGCTGGACTTGTGAGAATGCAGATATAAGGAACTGCAGATGCTGGAATCGCAAGCAACACACAAAGTGCTGGAGGAACTCAGCGGGTCAGGCAGCATCTGAGGAGGGAATCGACAGACGATGTTTCGGATCTGGACCCTTCTTCAATCTGACTTCTTCACTTTGTGATTTGCTCATGAAACCTAATGGATTGTTGTAAAAAGTTACTTTTCTCACTGACAATCTTTGTGGGAAGGAATTTGCCAGCCTCACCCGGTCTGACCAACAAGTGATATATGGTCGACTCTTAATTGTCCTCTGAAATGGTATGATATTTTTACTTTAGGGCAATTAGGGAAGGGAAATGAATACTGGCCTACACAGCAAAGCCCACCTCCTGGGAAGGAATAAATTAAATTGAGAGTACACAAAAATGCTGGAGAAACTCAGCGGCTGCAGCAGCATCTATGGAGCGAAGGAAATAGGCAATGTTTCAGGCCGAAACCCTTCTTCAGATTTATTTCCTTCGCTCCATAGATGCTGCTGCACCCACTGAGTTTCTCCAGCATTTTTGTGTACCTTCGATTTTCCAGCATCTGCAGTTCCTTCTTTAACAAATTAAATTGAGAGCCTTGTTTATCCAACCAAACTCCTGTTCTTACTGCCTACATATAAAAGTAAAATGAAATAAAAATTACACCATGGGTAGTAATATTTTATGAGACCATAAAGAAAATAATGATTTATTTGTTGCTGTATGCTACTAAAAATAATTAAGGAATAATCACAATTTTTGTACAAAACATACCAGGACAAGAATAGGTTTCACAGAGACAGTGCGCATTGTTTTTCACACACAGCTTATTGGCAAGCCCATAAAGATCAGTGTTTATTCTGGATTCAGTGGGAACTGAATCAGCGATGGTAAATTTAGTTAAAACTAGACCAAGTGGGACCCGTTGGGTCTTGTTCCCCCAATGCAATATTCCACCACTCACCTGTTCCCCCAACGCAACCCGTTCCCCCAGCGCAATATTCCACCACTCACCCATAGTCCCCAACTGTGCAGGCGCGGCTCATTGCCCATCATCCCCAGCACTCCCTCCCCCTCCTCTTCACCTTGCCTCTTCTTTACCCTCTCCTCCTCCTCTTGCCCACTCCCTCCCTCCTTCATCTCTCCCTCCCTCTCCTTTCCCCAACCCTCAGTCACTCCCTCCCTCCCTTCCTCCCTCCATAACCCCTCTCCCCGCCCTACCCCCCTAAACACAATGTTTATATAACATTAAACAACAATCCTCACCCTCTCCTCCACCCCTCCACCACTCCCTCCCACTCCTTACAAGAATGTAACAAATCTCTCATTGCACTGGGAGTCCTGTCATTCGTTAACATTGTAACGGGCTTCCCATTGTGACATCATACGCTGATAACTGCCAGTGCAGATGGAAGAAAATTTTGTCAAACTGGGGTTTTGTAAAGTTTAAAATGTAAATAACTTGTAAAATATGCCATCAATCTGAATGAAACTTGATACACCACACACCTGGACAACGGTGAGTAAGGTGGGCCAAAAATTGTAGTGCTATCGTGTGCCGTTTTGGCGTAATTTCAGGATCACAGCTCGGACAGACAGACAGACAGACATAATAACAAACAAGATGAGAGTTTTAGTAATATATAGATTGTGTGTAAGGGTTAGAAGGGTTAGTTTAGAAATCTTTGTGAGGGTATGTACAATGGGCAGAATTTCAAAGGTGGTGGAACAAATTTAAAATACATTTCGACAGTTACATGGATAGGAAACGTTAAGAGGGATATGGGACCTGTGTAAATGTGGCATCTTGGTCAGCATGGACAAGTTGATCTGAGGAGCCTGTTTCCGTGCTGAATGACTCTATTAGAAAAGGAAGTAGATGCCATGATTCTTACAATATATGATCCTAAAAACCCCACAAAGTGCTGGAATAACTCATGGATATATGATCCTTTTTATTTCCACCGCATTCCCATCATTTCCCCCGTATCCCCAAGATTAATTCAGTCAATGACAACCTGAGGGAATTTACAGTGGTCAATTAACCTATTGAACTGCATGCCTTAAAAATGTGAGAGGAAATTGGAGAAAGTCCATATGGTCATGGGAGATCATGTAAACACCACACAGACAGCATTTTAGGTCAGTATTGAATGTGGGTCACTGAAGCTGCGAGGCAGATTTTTAAATTTAGTTTAGTTTAGAGATACAATGTGGAAACAGGCCCTTTGGCCCACCGAGTCCGCGCCGACCAGTGATCCCCGCACACTAACACGATCCTACACACACATCAGGGACAATTTACAATTATGCCAAGCAATAAACCAGAGATCTCGGAGAAAACCCACGCAGGTCACGGGGAGCACGTACATACACCGTACAGACAGCACCCATAGTCAGGAACGAACCCGGGTCTCTGACACTGTGAGGCAGCAACTCTACCGCTGCGCCACCATGCCGCCCCATAGTTTTCTTCTAACTTGTTTCTTTCCTCTGTTGTGTTGTCTCCCCAGGTTTGAGGGGATCCTTTTTTGGTATGTCCTTAGATATTCATCTTCTTTTTCCAGTGCGGGTATAATAGCAAATCCCACAATTTTTCTGGAACAGCAACTTCCATTTACAATCCAGCTTTAAGATTATTAAACTCCAAGACCACTGCTTAAGAGGTCAGCAAACGAAGATTGACACCAAGGCTTATGTTTTTAAGGAGAATTTTAAAATATGGAAAGACAGCTTACATAGAGAGGGAGTTGTAGAACATAGGACCTTAGCGGCTGAAGGCGCGACATCATTGGTGAAACAATTAAAATCATGGATGTCCAAGATTGCTAATTTTTAGGAGTGCATTAATCACAGAGGATTATCGGATGGAGTCAGTGGTCTAAGTGTCAGTGTGAATCAGAATGCATGGGAACAGTAAATATGTGGACCTTTAAAATGGATGGCAATTTGTGTGACCTTAACTTCTGTAAGGAAGATGGAAGGATGTTAGAAGATTATTACTGTAGTCACCTTGAGGTAACAAAGACATGGATGAAGCACTTAGTTGTAGATGAGCTCAATAGTGAAGAGCTTGTTTCTTTTCTTCCATGATTTATTCTTTAAATATGATCTAAATAAACATTCCAAATGGGTCGCTCATAAATCTATAACCTGCTTCTTTCATCCCTGAGAAACTACCTACAGCCAGGTAATAAGAACTTAAAAAAAAAAATAGAAGCATGACATAGAAGTGAAGTGAATTTCAGCAAGATGTGCCATAACTTTCAGGAAAAAAGCTCAACGCTAAAGCTGCTTTTGATTAAGTCTGTCTGCACTTTGAATGAGTAAAATGGAAACAAATGCGCCAGGAAGCAGAAATACCTAGACAAAAATAATTTATGAACCCCAGATCCTATAAGAAATAGATAGCAGGTGAAAGGAAGAAGCTGGGCATCATTTTCACCTCTCTAACTGACAGATAAGAGATAGCTGGTGAGCATTACCAATGGTGACAAACCGCCCCAGCTGGAAAAGAGCACCAGGAATCTTTTTCAGGGAACCTGAAATTCATTAAAAATGTCCCACTGGTGGAATTACGGCTATCCATCAATCCACAAAGACCTGTCTGAATCTGTTCCTGATAGGAGTATAAAGTAGTTAAATAAAGAGTTAGGGGAAGCAAAGGGGAAGATGAAGATGGCATTGTCGATCCAAGTCCTGACAAGTGTTCCCGAACTGTTCATTTAAAGGAGTGTTACTGTTTGTCGAAGTTCTGGCATGTTGTTGCTGCACTTTCAGTGATCCTACAAGATGTTGCATCAAATACTCAGATTCAGGAACAGTTTCTTCCCAGCTGTTATCAGGCAACTGAACGGTCCTCTCATTAGCTAGAGTGTGGTCTTCATCTCCCATCTACCTAATGGGAGACCTTTAAACTTTCAATCGGACTTCAATGTTATCTTGCACTGAATGATGTTCCCTTTATCCTTTATCTGTGCACTGTGCATAGTTTGATTGTATTCCTGTATAGTCTTTTCACTGACGGGTTAGCACGCAAACAAAAGCTTTTCACTGTATGTTGGTACACGTAACAATAAAATAAAATAAAAATACTGTCCTTGCTATTCTGCTTTTACATTAACTAGTTACACACAGACAGGATGCATTGGGTAAACGTAGGCTGAAATGTATCTCACACGCAAAATAATATTCAGGCTGGAATGTGTATCTCACTGACAATTCTTGACCAGAAACATCATCCAGGGGCGCCGAACTATTGGCAGCCTCACCAACAGTCTGTCTGTTTTTTCGTATTTTTTTTATTTTCAGTGTGTTTTAAAAGTTTGTGTTAATATTTTCTGGTTTGTTTTATGTTAGGAAAGGAGGAGGTGGACTTTTTTTCAATCTCTTACCCTGCCGGAGATGCGCTTGTTTTTGGGGTCGTATCTCATGTCGCTCTGCGGCCTAACATCGTGGAGCTGGAGGCCTTGCTCAGGACTGACTTTGAGCCCCACCGCGGGGCGTGGACTTACCATCAGAGCCAATCCCTTGCCTGGGATCACTCCAACCCCGGCCTGCGGACTTTACCATCAAGATCTCGCAGTCTCGGGTAGATGTAGATTGTAGATGTCGGGCGCTCCAACGACGCAGAAGGTTCGACGAGCCCCGACCCGGGGTCAGATCGCTCGGCGCGGCAGCTGAGATCCACCCCGATGCAGGAGCTTGATCGCCCCGATGCGGAGGCTACAGGAGTAAGATCGCCCCGTCAACGGAAGGCTCGAGGCCCCCGACCGCGGGAGTACAAAGAAGGGAAGAGATTGAACTTTTTTTCACCTTCCATCACAGTGAGGAATGTGGAGGAGTCACTGTGGTGGATGTTTATGTTAAAATGTATTTTGTGTGTTCTGTTGCTTTTTATTTGAATGACTGACTTGGCAAATGAAATTCCTCATACGTTGCAAGACATACTTGGCTAATAAAGTATTATTGTCTTGTATTGTATTGTATTCATTTTCTCCAGAGATGCTGCCTGACCCGCTGAGTTACTCCAGCATTTTGTGTCTATTTTCGTAGTCAACTTCATGTTATATTCTGTTTTTGAAAATTCATTCCATTTACAGTGCTCTCCATAATGTTTGGGACAAAGACCCATCATTTATTTATTTGCCTCTGTACTCCACAATTTGAGATTTGTAATAGAAAAAATCACATGTGGTGGAAGTGCACATTGTCAGATTTTATTAAAGGGTATTTTTATACATTTTGGTTTCACCATGTAGAAATTACAGCTGCGTTTATACATTGTCCCCCCTATTTCAGGGCACCATAATGTTTGGGACACATGGCTTCACAGGTGTTTGTAATTGCTCTGGTGCATTTAATTGCCTCCTTAATGCAGGTATAAGAGAGCTCTCAGCACCTAGTCTTTCCATCACTTTTGGAAAATGTTATTGCTGTTTATCAACATGAGGACCAAAGTTGTGCCAATGAAAGTCAAAGGAGCCATTTTGAGACTGGGAAACAAGAATAAAACTGTTAGAGACATCAGCCAAACCTTAGGCTTACCAAAATCAACTGTTTGTAACATCATTAAGAAGAAAGAGTGCACTGGTGAGCTTACTAATCGCAAAGGGACTGACAGGCCAAGGAAGACCTCCACAGCTGATGACAGAAGAATTCTCTCTATAATAAAGAAAAATCCCCAAACACCTGTCCGACAGATCAGAAACACTCTTCAGGGGTCAGGTGTGGATTTGTCAATGACCACTGTCCACAGAAGACTTCATGAACAGGAATACAGAGGCTACACTGCAAAATGCAAACCATTGGTTTGCTGCATAAATAGGATGGCCAGATTACAGTTTGGCAAGAAGTACTTAAAAGAGCAACTACAGTTCTGGAAAAAGGTCTTGTGGACAGATGAGACAAAGATTAACTTATATTAGAGTGATGGCAAGAGCAAAGTATGGCGGAGAGAAGGAACTGCCCAAGATCCAAAGCATACCACCTCATCTGTGAAACACGGTGGTGGGGTGTTATGGCCTGGGCATGTATGGCTGCTGAAGGTACTGGCTCACTTATCTTCATTAATGATACAAATGCTGATGGTAGTAGCATAATGAATTGTGAAGTGTGTAGACATATCCTATATGCTCAAGTTCAAACAAATCACTCAAAACTCATTGGCCTGCGGTTCATTCTACAGCAAGACAATGATCCCAAACATACTGCTAAAGCAACAAAGGAGTTATTCAAAGCTACAAAATTGTCATTTCTTGAGTGGCCAAGTTATTCACTCGATCTGAACCCAATTGAGCATGCCTTTTATATGCTGAAGAGAAAACTGTAGGGAACTAGCCCCCAAAACAAGCATAAGCTAAAGATGGCTGCAATACAGGCCTGGTGTAGCATCACCAGAGAAGACACCCAGAAACTGGTGATGTCCATGAATCGCAGACTTCAAGCAGCCATTGCATGCAAAGCATATGCAACAAAATATTAAACATGACTACTTTCATTTACATGACATTGCTGTGTCCCAAACATTATGGTTTGGCGAATCTTATAGAATTTTTCGAGGATGTAACTAGTAGAGTGGATAGGGGCGAACCAGTGGATGTGTTGTATCTGGACTTTCAGAAGGCTTTCGACAAGGTCCCACATAAGAGATTAATATACAAACTTAAAGCACACGGTATTGGGGGTTCAATATTGATGTGGATAGAGAACTGGCTGGCAAACAGGAAGCAAAGAGTAGGAGTAAACAGGTCCTTTTCACAATGGCAGGCAGTGACTAGTGGGATACCGCAAGGCTCAGTGCTGGGACCCCAGCTATTTACAACTTATATTAATGATCTGGATGAGGGAATTGAAGGCAACATCTCCAAGTTTGCGGATGACACTAAGCTGGGGGGCAGTGTTAGCTGTGAGGAGGATGCTAGGAGACTGCAAGGTGACTTGGATAGGCTGGGTGAGTGGGCAACTGTTTGGCAGATGCAGTATATTGTGGATAAATGTGAGGTTATCCACTTTGGTGGCAAAAACAGGAAAGCAGACTATTATCTAAATGGTGGCCGATTAGGAAAAGGGGAGATGCAGCGAGACCTGGGTGTCATGGTACACCAGTCATTGAAAGTAGGCATGCAGGTGCAGCAGGCAGTGAAGAAAGCAAATGGTATGTTAGCTTTCATAGCAAAAGGATTTGAGTATTGGAGCAGGGAGGTTCTACTGCAGTTGTACAGGGTCTTGGTGAGACCACACCTGGAGTATTGCGTACAGTTTTGGTCTCCATATCTGAGGAAGGACATTATAGCCATAGAGGGAGTGCAGAGAAGGTTCACAAGACTGATTCCTGAAATGTCAGGACTTTCATATGAAGAAAGACTGGATAGACTCGGCTTATACTCGCTAGAATTTAGGAGATTGAGAGGGGATCTTATTGAAACGTACAACATTCTTATGGGGTTGGACAGGCTAGATGCAGGAAGATTGTTCCCAATGTTGGGGAAGTCCAGGACAAGGGGTCACAGCTTAAGGATAAGGGGGAAATCCTTTAAGACCGAGATGAGAAAAAACTTTTTCACACAGAGAGTGGTGAATCTCTGGAACTCTCTACCACAGAGGGTAGTTGAGGCCAGTTCATTGGCTATATTTAAGAGGGAGTTAGATGTGGCCCTTGTGGCTAAAGGGATCAGGGGGTATGGAGAGAAGGAAGGTACGGGATACTGAGTTGGATGATCAGCCATGATCATATTGAATGGCGGTGCAGGCTCGAAGGGCCGAATGGCCTACTCCTGCACCTATTTTCTATGTATCTATGTATCTATGTATGGTGCCCTGAAATGAGGGGATGATGCATAAACACTGCTGTAATTTCTACATGGTGAAACCAAAATGTCTAAAAATGGCCTTTATTAAAATCTGACAATGTGCACTTTAACCACATGTGATTCTTTTCTATTACAAATCTCAAATTGTGGAGTACAGAAGCAAATAAATAAATGATGGGCCTTTGTCCCAAACATTATGGAGGGCACAGTGCATCTTTGAAATGTATAGCATCAGTACTACTGATGAGGCATGAATTTCTGATCCCATATTTTGCACATTAAAATATCCAGGCATCACCAAAGGTAGACTCTGGGATTGAAGTTGGTATTATTTGAATAATGTTCTCACTTTGTATCAAACAAGATTATGACATTTCTTTGAACAGCTATAATATGTTACTAACACAATCATTACGAAAATTACTAATCATTGGTACATGAAAGGCCATTAAATGTGTTGAATACTAAAATCTTTGGCGTCTGATGACGAGCTCTTTAAAAAGTGTTGCTCACTTAGAAGTGTTGCTGCAAATCTCTTCCCCATGATTGAACGGCAGACTCGATGGGCCAAATGGCCGTATTCTGCTCCTATGTCTTATGATCTTATGGTCGCATTGACTCAGTTCCTTGACTTTAACAGAAACAATGATGGGATTTACCAGACTGATAATTTTGCTGAAACACATTTTACTTAATCATACAACTTCAAGTTCAGTCCCTCAGAATTTGTGGCGGGGCATCACAAAAATATTATTCAAGCCTCCTCTGAGGTGAAAATATGAGAATTCATGTGTAACTTTAGGTGTAAATGAGGTTTTTAGCACGTTGATCAATTCACCAGTCATACAAATACATATCTGCAATTCGTTACATGTTAATGATTAAAGTATATATCCGTGCTCACATTAGACAATTGTATTTGTCAGAGCCATTAATTTGTAAAATGGCTTGTCTTGCATCTACCACATGCACTGTAAATTCCTTTAAATGTTAAATATTCTTAGGTTGCCATGTCACCACACTTTTACGAGCTACACAAAGTGGATTCCACGTCACGTAAATCCAAACCAGTGATCTGACTAGACAAAAGTGCTGGAGAAACTCAGCGGGTGCAGCAGCATCTATGGAGCAAAGGAAATAGGCAACGTTTCGGGCCGAAACCCTTCTTCAGACTGAGTTTCTCCAGCACTTTTGTCTACCTTCGATTTTCCAGCATCTGCAGTTCCTTCTTAAACACCAGTGATCTGACTGCCTAGTGTAATGTGTCTGGGTAGCTTGTCCCTTTCATTATGTTGTGCTGGGCATCCTTAGTGATTTAGTGGTAGCAATTGTGTTTCTCAGTCAGATAGTTCAGCACATAATCCAGCTTCGGAGTTCCCATGGCTGGAACAATTTGATCAACAATTTGAAGCTTTGTAGGACCTGGGACGTCATGATGCAGCTTTGCAGCTTTATAAGACTTTGGTTAGGCCGCATTTGAAGTACTGTGTGCAGTTCTGGTCGCCCCATTATGGAAAGGATGTGGAGGCTTTGGAAAGAGTGCAGAGGAGGTTTACTAGAATAATGCCTGGATTAGAGGGTATTTGCTACAGAGAGAGGTTGTTTTCTCTGCAACGTCGGAGATTACAGGGAGACCTGATAGCAGTATATAACATTTTGAGAGGCATAGATAGATAGACAGAATCTTTTTCCCAGGATGGAAAAATAAAATACTAGAGGGCATAGCTTTAAAGGTGAGATGTGCCAGGCAAGTTTGTTGCATAGAGGGTGCTGAGTGCCTGGAAAGTGCTGCTGGAGATGGTGGTTGAACCACATCCATTAGTGGCATTTAAAAGACTTGTGGATAGACATGTGCATATGCAGTGAATGAAGGAATAAGGGCCTGTCCCACTTAGGCGACTTTTCAGCGGACTTCCTGCGTCCTTCAAGCTCGAGGCACTCGCCTGAAAAAACGCGAACTGGAACGGGGACCATCAGAGCGGAACACACACAAACACATCGCAAAGGCAGGGGCCAGGGCAAGCGGGGGAGCGCTGTCTGAAATTCACACGGTGCAAAGCCAAGGTGATACAGACACACACCATGATGAACAGGAAGGTTAAAGATGGCAAGCACAGTGTACAGTAAGTCCTTTAAAAGAGCGGGGAGGGGAGAACGGGGGAGAAGGGGGGGGGAGAAGGAGTGGAGACACTTTTAAGAAGCCAGACAACTTTTAATAAGCCAGAGATGCACAGCTGTGAAGTTTAGCGGGCATTTAACATCGGTTTTCCTTGGTTCTGAAAACTCGTCCTTAGGTTTTGTTCCCCCAGTGAGCCTATGAAAATGTCCACAGGAGAAAATGTCAGCAAAGGAGATTAACTAAAACTAGCTACGTCTGCCTCGACTACCTACAACGACATGGCGACCCCACTACCACTGCACCTACGACTACAAAAGTATCGATTTTCTCCATGGTGACCAATTTTTGGTCGCAAGAAAAATTTTCAACATGTTGAAAAATTTGCTGCGACCATACTGAGGCCACGACTAGTTCCCAGAATGCGGGAACGCCTCTCGACCATGAAGGAGACTCACAAGAGACCACTGGTGACCATGTGGCGATCATGAGGTGAGTGCAGAGTCTCCTGCACTCGCCTAAAAAGTCGCCTAAGTGGGACAGGCCCTTGAGGGTTATGTGCAGGTAGGTGAGTGATGGTCTTGGCATCATGTTCGGCACAGACATTGTGGGCTGGGCTGAGGGGCCTGTTCTCATGCTGTACTGTTCTATGTTCTATGTTAAAACCTGAATTTGGGAGGCTGCCATCCAACCAATCCGGCATCTTTCGTATAAAAGCCCTGTCTCACTGTGCGAGTTGACCCACGAATGACCCCGAGTGAAAGACTCGTGGTTGCGTACGATACTACAAGTTTATGATCCAGAGTTTAACCGACCTTACTGTGGACAATTTGGTTGCCACTTTGCAATTTTTGCAGCAATAATTATACTTCAGAAGTACTTCCTTAGATATAGCATGATTTGATGTCACAAAAGGCATGGCATCAAAGCATTTCTTCCACCATAAAACACAAAATGCTGCAGTAACTCAGCAGGTCAGGCAGCATCTGTGGATGGAATGGATATGTGACCATCCCGATCTTTCTTCAGACTTTGACTCTTATCCATTCCTTCCACAGATGCTGAGTTATTCCACTGCATTGTGTTTTGCTCAAGATCCCAGCATCAGCACTTCCTTGCATCTCCTTCCCTTTTCCAGCATTGGGAGGTTTATTTAATTGTATTTTATCTGTGTAAAGTGCAACTTTGAATGTTGCACATTGCAGATGCAGCACAAGAAACAAAAATCAGAGCTGGGCCGATCGGACAAAAAGCTTTTCAAATGCACCTCTATCGACTTGTATTTATTGGCCATTCCCTGAGAAAACCTAATTCCTAAAGGTTACAACACAGATGCAGAAGCCTAAGGACAAAAGGCAAAATGTGTATGAACTGCTGCCAAAAGTGTCTCAGTTATCATATTTCCTTGACTCCCTCTGTGTAGGGCTGCAGATTTTCCAAGAAATTTCTGGATATTTCTTCACAAGACTTCCTCACCCACCACCCTCACCTCAGCCAAATAATTTAGAATTCTAATATTTCATAACTGATTAGTAAAGTTGAATTCAAAGCAATAATGTTTAAAAACATCTATAATTTCCTTTCCTTGGCAGTGCTGGATATGCTAAAATGGGAGAAATATTCAGTTCAAATGGAATTTATGTGGGTCCAGCAGAACTTCAGTCCATACAATCTGCACACTCTTGTAAGGCATTAAATGCGTTATATAAATGCAAGTTGTTGATGCTCTGCAGTCACAAAAATACAGGAATATGTTTCCAGTATTTAGTTCAGTCACTTGAATAGTTTAAATAAGTAATTCCTATGCTAAGTTACGTATTCATCTGTTTTTTTTTAAACTTTATACAATATATAGAAATAAATTTAGAAATACATTTCTGAATTAAAACCAATCCATGTTAATAATACTGCCCACATTTGGTACATAGTGTACTAAAGATTCAATTAATAGCCTTTCAAAAGTGATTGCATGTAAAGTACTTTAAAAAAAAACTTTATACAGATAATCTTTGCAAAACACAAGGAACACCAAGGCACATACCTGTTTGATGTATGAGATTACTGTTTGATCTATGAGAGCATAACCATCTTAACAAAGGTAATTCATTGCAGCTCCAAATCTTGAATGAAAGGATTCATGAGAAACTTTAAATATTCTTTCTTATGCTCAACAATGAAAGTAGAACAGGAAAAAAAAATAATAGTCTCTGGAAAATGTTTCAAGGACGTGTGGAGAGATTGGGTTTGATGTCAGCTTCTCTGCTGCCTGTGGCCACAGCACAGGGATTGACAGAGGAGCAAGAGTGGGAAGTTGGAGGAAGGCTCAGAATTCCCGTTTGTGGGAGGAGTCCAGTCAGCAAACGGCTTGTGTTTAAGGGACAGTGATGTATGCCTCTCCTCCGAAACAGCTTCACTTACAACACAATCTGGAATGTGAATCTACCTCAAAGGCAAAGTAATTCCTTCAGAAAAGAAGGAATGCTTGAGTAGAAGCCCGGCAGCCCGAATACTCAGCTCTTCCCTTAAAGCGTCTCTTGACATTTCTATATGAGTGAGACTGACAGGGGGATTGGGGGGGGGGGGGGGGGGATTTTAACGTACGATTTAGGGGGAGAGGGATCCCACAGTCACAACACCCATGCAACATTTTCCTAAGCTGTACGATTTGCAAGTAATGATAGATTAAACCACCCAGGGGAGGATCCATTACTTAATACTATAATTGTAACATGTATGAGCATGTGCTATACCACTCCCCATCTCCCATATAACCCTTAAAAACACAGTCATTAACAGACACTTATCCATAAAGATGTTTATGGCGGTGGAAGGTAGGAATGCTAATTATTTTTTTACAGAGGACAACATGGAATGATTTCGGCAACAACAAGAAATATAAAGTTTAGCTGTATGAATTAGACTTGTATTTCGTTGGCGGACATGTTTAAGTCGCAATCTAATTGAAGATTTCAAGATGATTAAGGAATTCGGTGGTGTGCACTGACACTATTTGTCCTGTTATACAAACTGGAACACGAGGGGATAAATGTAAGATTCGAGGTAAACTGTGCAGAAATTATAATCATTTATATTCTGCAAAAATATTGAAGATATCTCAAAGGAATATTAGCAAGTTTGAAAAAAATTGGATATTGAGCTTTCTGAGAAGCGAATAGGACAGAAGGTCAAAGGGCAGCCTTTATGGAGCATCTTAAGTGAGAAGAGCTATTGAGGCTGAGATGTCGCAAGGAAATTCCAGAGCTGATATGAGTAGTGGCAGTGCCACTAAGTTCAGAAAAAAACTAGGATTCGAAGCCTGCGAATATTTCCACGCTGTATCTCTAAACTAAACATATTAAGAAATTCCATATTTAGTAGTTAGAATGATGCAGAATGGTACAATGTGACCAGTCACACATGTAATTCCCAAGTGTTATTCCACTGTGGAAGATGGAGAAATAATTATGGAGCACCTGTGCCATTTTTATGCGAAAAGCTCACCATTTCCATTTCCATCACCTTGTGTCTTGATGTTACATCACCATTCGCCTACAGCTCACCACACTACACATGGCTTTGCAACTTTCCTTCATTGTTATTCTACTGTGAGGGATCTTTTTCCATAACTTGCACTCCCTTTGAATATAGCTCTTCACTGGTGAAATTACTAATCGTTTCATATTATTTCCTAGGAGAACTGGTAGATTTGCGAGAGAACCCTTCAATTTGTAGCACATCATGGAGTATCCACAACATATGTTAAAGGGGGTAGACACAAAATGCTGGAGTCACTTAGCGGGACAGGCAGTACCTCTGGAGACAAGGAATGCAAGTCTCAACCCGAAACATCACCCTTTCCTGCTCTCCAGAGATGCTGCCTGTCCCGCTGAGTTACTCCAGCATTTTGTATCTATCTTTGGTGTAAACCAGCATCTGTAGTTCCTTCCTACACAAATGTTGAAGGGGATGTGGGTTCAATCACTGCTCTGCTCTGAGACGTTCAATTCTTTATAAGGACTTGCAATTGTCAGAAGGATGGGCAATTGCCAAAGACACGCGCATTCCCCAAATGAATAAATGTTGTAAAATCAGACAAGCCATCAAATCAATCATGCAATAAATCAGTTGCTTTCCTGGGGTGGGAGATTGCAACCTTCACGCCCTGTTTCGACGAATGCAATCAACCTGGTGTGCACAATCAAATAAGATCAAATAGAACAAGTTGTCCTACAACTTTAGGCTGTGCACGCCATACGCAAGAAGAAGAAGAAGTTGCTTTCCTGACTATAGGGAGGGGTGTCAATGTAATTTTCCTGTCACGTCATAAATGAGCTAATAAAGGATTTGGAATATGTTGTGACATTTGGGAGTCTGCAGTAATGCAAAGTGAACTTTCCCATTTTATCTCCCCTCTCTCTGCACTCTCTTCACCAGATGAGGTGCAGCAACATATCGGCAGGACATCACTAACCAACATACAAGTTTTCTTTAAAAAAAAGACACAAAATACTGGAGAAACTCAGCGGGTCGGCTAACATTTCTTGATAACATGGATGGTGACGTCTCGGGTCGGGATCCTTTTCGCTGCAGCATCGCAGGTACATAATCTCAGACAATACACAAAAAAATGTAATTTATACATAACTTACCCAAGGTGGCAAAAAGAAAAAGACTGAAAAAAAACAAGGCGTCAGAGCAAACACACAATTAGAAAACTAGTCCATGGTCTGTAGTGTTCCTTGCTGAGGTAGGATTATGGTTGAGCAGATCAGTTCAAGAATCTCATGGTTGTTGGAAAGTAGCTGTTCCTCAACCTGGTGGTGTGGGACTTGAGTTGAGTTTACTTTATTGTCACGTGTACCCTTGTACAGTGAAAAGCTTTGGTTGCGTGCTAACCAGTCAGCGGAAAGACAATATATTAAGTCGTTGGCACCTTCTACTCAATGGTAGCACCGAGAAAAATGGCTGTCGCAGATGGTGGGGATCCTTGTTGATACATGGTGCCTTTTTATTTTTTTTGATTTTTATTTTATTAGAAGTACAATTGTATACAATCATATTTTCATAATACCTTTTATGTACAGCTTCTTATTTAAAAAAATTTTGAAATAAAGAAGAAAAAGAAAAAAGTTAGATAATGAAAAATAGAAAAATGTGAGATATATAGTGTGTGAAAAAAGAAAAATAAAGAATGAAAAAAGAAAGTTGAGACATAGAAAATAGAAGAAAGAGAATAAAAGAAAAGAAGAAAAGAAAAGAAAATAGAAGATCATTTATAATCTTGACCATCCGCAGTCACGGATTAGCTTTTACACCTGTTTTGCACCATACGTTTCCAAAAAGACGACAAAGATGGTGCCTTCTGAGGCAGAGCTTCATGAAAATGCTTTCCATAGTGGGGAGGCAAGTGCCCATGATGGACTGGGCTGAGACCACAATCTCTTGCATTCCTGTGCATCGGAGTTGTCTTTGTAGTCCATAATGATACAATCAGCCAGGATACTTTCTGCACTGTGATTGTAGAAGTTTGTTAGAGGTTTTGGTGATTTGCCAAATCTCTTACAACTTCGAAGAAAGGAGGGTTGCTGGTGATTACATCTGCGTGGAGCCCGGGGCAGGTCATGTTTACCATTATGAGCAAAGCACATAAGGGATGAACTTCATTCAAAATAAATTGATTTTTACCGTTATTGCCTGAAATAACACTTCACTTGTACTCGAATGCCTGGTCTCTACCCATCCCTATCCAATCCAAAGTTCTGTCAGAACTTAGTGTAACAAAGAAGAGATGAATTTGCAATCATATTGTGCTCTTGAAGACCTAAAGCGTTACAGCCGACAAAATTCCTAAAACATTCACATGCAGTTTCTCAACAAAACAATCTGTTTCTCTTAAAACACAACGATCAATGTAATTCAACAAAGGAACCTCAAGAAATATTTTCTAGTCATCAAGGGCAATTGGATCTCACTTTTAGAGAGTTTGAAAAAATGATCAAAGACTCAAAGGAATGAAAATTTTAAACATGGGTTTTCTATTAAAATATCTATGCATACACTGAATTTACATTTCCAGTGCCCTCCATAATGTTTGAGACAAAGACCCATCATTTATTTATTTGCCTCTGTGCTCCACAATTTGAGATTTGTAATAGAAAAAAATCACATGTGGTAAAAGTGCACATTGTCAGATTTTAATAAAGGCCATTTTTATACATTTTGGTTTCACCATGTAGAAATTACAGCAGTGTTTATATATAGTCCCCCCATTTCAGAGTACCATAATGTTTGGGACACAGCAATGTAATGTAAATGAAAGTAGTCATGTTTAGTATTTTGTTGCATATCCTTTGCATGCAATGACTGCTTGAAGTCTGCGATTCATGGACATCACCAGTTGCTGGGTTTCTCTGGTGATGCTCTACCAGGCCTGTATAGCAGCCATCTTTAGCTTATGCTTGTTTTGGGGCTAGTCCCCATTCAGTTTTCTCTTCAGCATATAAAAGACATGCTCAATCGGATTCAGATCGGGTGATTGACTTGGCGACTCAAGAATTGACCATTTTTTAGCTTTGAAAAATTCCTTTGTTGCTTTAGCAGTATGTTTCGGATCATTGTCTTGCTGTAGAATGAACTGCCGGCCAATGAGTTTTGAGGCATTTGTTTGAACTTGAGCAGATAGGATGTGTCTATACACTTCAGAATTCAATATGCTACTACCAACAGCAGTTGTATCATCAATGAAGATAAGTGAGCCAGTACCTTCAGCAGCCATACATGCCTAGGCAATAAAAGCCCCACCACCGTGTTTCACAGGTGAGGTGGTATGCTTTGGATCTTGGGCAGTTCCTTCTCTCCTTCATACTTTGCTCTTGCCATCACTCTAATATAAGTTAATCTTCGCTTCATCTGTCCTCAATACTTTTTTTCCAGAACTGTAGTTGCTCTTTTAAGTACTTCTTGGCAAACTGTAACCCGGCCAGGCTATTTATGTGACGAACCAGTGGTTTGCATCTTGCAGTGTAGCCTCTGTATTTCTGTTCATGAAGTCTTCTGCGGACAGTGGTCATTGACAAATCCACACCTGACTCCTGGAGAGTGTTTCTGATCTGTCGGACAGGTGTTTGGGGATTTTTCTTTATTATAGAGAGAATTCTTCTGTCATCAGCTGTGGAGGTCTTCCTTGGCCTGCCAGTCCCTTTGCAATTTGTAAGCTCACCAGTGCTCTCTTTCTTCTTAATGATTTTCCAAATAGTTGATTTTTGTAAGCCTAAGATTTAGCTGATGTCTCTAACAGTTTTATTCTTGTTTCTCAGTCTCATAATGGCTTCTTTGACTTTCATTGGCACAACTTTGGTCCTCATGTTGATAAACAGCAATAAAAGTTTCCAAAGGTGATGGAAAGACTGAAGGAAAGACTAGGTGCTGAGAGCTCTCTTATACCTGCATTAAGGAGGCAATTAAACCCACCTGAGCAATTACAAACGCCTGTGAAGCCATGTTGTTCCAAACATTATGGTGCCCTGAAATGGGGGGACTATGTATAAACACAGATGAAACAAATGTATAGAAATACCCTTTAATAAAATCTGACAATGTGCACTTTAACCACGGGATTTTTTTAATTACAAATCTCAAATGGTGGAGTACAGAAGCAAATAAATAAATGATGGGTCTTTGTCCCAAACATTATGAAGTGCACTGTAGAATATGAATTGCCAGCCATTGTCATCAGTACAATCAGTACCCTGTAAAACTGACAAAAGTTTCTGGGACCAGTTAAATGCAAAAATGTGAAAGCTTCTCTTAATGAGATAGGATATCGTGGATTTTGCAGATGGAACCATTAATAACATCACTGATCTACTATCAAACCCAATAAAAATGTTAAGCCTTATTAAGGTCTTGATAGCATGTTAAAAGAAATTGATATAAATGTTGGCCCATTATCCACATTCACCACTCAACCTATTCCCACAGTCATAGTGAATTTTTGCAGCCCCAGAGGTCCCAACATATGAAGGTTTTGAGCAAAACACAAAGCGCTAGAGTAACTCAGCGGGTCAGGCAGCAATTTTGGTGGTAATTGACATGCCATGTTTTGGGTCGAGACCCTTCTTCCAGGGCTGCCAACATTGGGTGAGAGTTGGGAGTGAGAAATTGCGAGAGACCAAGCCCGAGGGAGCATAGCGACCGGGGGGGGGGGGGGGGGGGAGGGTGTCCCCCTCCCATTGGTATGGAACTTTTGCATTTTTCAGCTTGAAATTGTGCAATATGGTGCATACTGTAGCGAGCCTTTTAACTTATATATTGCATTCAAGTGTATGCTTTAAATTGGATTGGAGCGTTTTTGGAAGGGGGAGGCTGAGCGATCACTGATCACTGGCCTTGGGGGTACCCGGTGAGGGAGTGGAGCAACTGAGTGGGGAGAGGGTGTGGAAGAAGGGTGTCCTCCCTCCCAGGGTAGGAACTTTTTGAAATTTGATGTACTATAATCATGTTTTAGTGCATTGTAGAAGTATGATTTCAATGTTTTTTGTATGAAGTATTTTTAAGAGGTAACTTTTTAAGGGGTAACTTTATCCACACAAAGGGTGATGGGTGTATGGAACAAGCTGCCAGAGGAGGTAGTTGAGGCAGGGACCATCCCAACATTTAAGAAAATGTTAGACTGATACATGGATAGGACAGGTTTGGAGGTATGGACCAAAAGCAGGTAGCGTAGCTGGGACATGTTGGCGGGTGTGGGCAAGTTGCGCAGAAGGGCCTGTTTTCACATTGTATCACTCTATGACTACATTATACCTCCACCATGCATGAATGCTTCAAAATGAAGTGATCGAGTTTTATTGCCATATTCTCAAGCATAGAAACATAGAAAATAGGAGCAGGAATAGGCCATCGGCCCTTCGAGCCAGCACTGCCATTCAATATGATCATGGCTATTCATCTAAAATCAGTACCTCTTTCCTGTTTTTTCCCCATATCCCTTGATGTCATTAGCCCCAAGAACTAAATGTAACTCTCTCTTGAAAACATCCAGTGGATTGACCTCCACTGCCTTCTGTGGCAGAGAATTCCACGGATTCACAACTCTCTGTGTGGAGAAAGTATGTCCTAACTGTCCCCCCCTTTATTCTTAAACTGTGACCCCTGGTTCTGAACTCCCCCAACATCAGGAACATTTTTCCTGCAGTTACAGTAAGTGAAAATCTAGCAGGCAAGCAGGATGCTTTCTCCAACCACCCCCATTTGAAGTCCACTATCTTCCACTGTTTCCACCCACTGCTTGGTACTTACTTCCAGCAGCCACTGGTTGTCCTCCTGGATGCACCGAGCCGCAGCCTGATCCATGCCGGTCACCTGGGCGAATTTGCCACAGAGACTCTCACGGCAGCGGCGCAACGCTTCCAACGTCTTGCACTGAGGCTGCTCCATGGCCGGAGCTGCAGTGAGCGACTCGCCAGCCCGGCAAACACTTGCCAGCCCTGCTCCCCGTCCACATCTGTCCCCGCCGCTGCTTCTGCTTCCAACACCCATGGCCCATGCAGTTGATATGAGTTTTGAAATTTTCGTTGATCACAGAATTTCTCACAACAGAGCGAGAGAAATTTGTGATCAGCGTGAGAATTTGGCGAAATGCGTGATTCTCACGCTCAATGCATGGGAGTTGGCAGCCCTGCCTCTCTATCCCCCGGTACCTCTCTCCCCCTCTCTCTCTCCCCCTCTCTCTCTCCCCCTCTCTCCCATGCAGTTTATCTGAGTTTTGACATTTTCGTTGGTCACAGAATTTCTCACCACAGAGCGTGAGAAATTTCTGATCAGCGTGAGGGCGTGAGAGTTTATTCAAATGCGTGATTCTCACGCTCAAAGCGTGAGAGTTGGCAGCCCTGCTTCTTCCGATTGCCAACGTTTCGGGTCGGGTTCCTTCTTCACGCTGGAGGTCTTGTTGAAGAGCCTGCAGTCTGGGACAGAGCATGCTGCAAGCAATTAGGTTTCGGGTCGAGGATTCTGAGGCCCTTCCTGCTGCCAAAGGCATTTTAACCATTTTAACTGTTTTGACCAGCAGATCAGGACAGGAAAACTATATACCTGTTTTACAATTACATATATGTTCTGCAACTCTGCTCTCACCTCTCTATACCAGTTTTCACCTCTCTATTCCATCAGTCTAAAGAAGGGTCCCAAAACAAATTATCGCTTGTCATTTCCCCCCACAAATGCAGCCTAACCCACTGAGTACCTCTAGCACTTTGAATTTTGTTCTGGAACATAGTCAGCTAACTTTAAGTCTCAAAAACGTAAATCGTTTAAATGCAGTGTCCTGCAAATAATCCATTACCTCTTTACCTATTTATAGTGTGGTGTAATGCCTTATGTAGATATGGCCAATTGGCAATGTGGATGGTAGCAAACCACAAGAGCAGGGTTTACCAGATTGACTTACCAATGAAATATCGCATGCACTGAATTTACCCATTATACTATTCAATAGGAAGGGAGAATATGAATACCAAATTTCATCAACTCGAGATCTCTTCAGCTCAATGGAGTGTTCTTCAAAATCAACAATGATGTCAGGTCAAAGACAATGGTGATATCGCAAGCCCAAAACATTGTGATAAGTGGACTTAAAAATTACAAGATTCCAACTCGTACCTAATCCCCTACTGCAATGAACATGCATAGAGGATGAGTATGAGCTGACTTAAGTACAGTTCTTTCCTGATCACAGCCTGCAAAGTAGCACACTTGATTAAAAAAAACTGAACAGCCTCTCTGGCGTGAAAAGTTGCTTTGATTTTTAAAATTCACTTTATGATACGTCAGGTTACTCTGTGACTACATGTGTAGGTCTGAATTTTATCTTGTATTCTGTAGAATGTCATACAGCATGGAAACAGACCATTTGGCCCAACCTGTCCATGCTGATCAAAGTGCCTCATCTAAGCTAGTCCCATTTACCCGTGTTTGGCCCATAACCCTCCAAACCTTTCCTATCCATGTACCTGTCCAAATATATTGTAAATATTATTGCACCTGGCACAACTACTTCCTCTCACAGCTCGTCAGCTTTAAATAAATCCTTCTTGCCTCCTGTGACAATTCTTTAATAAGCTGTTCAGATAACTTGAGCATAGCTGAAACCTTTTTCCATTGGCAGGGGGTTGGGAACAAAAGGGCACATTAAACATAACAGACAAAAGAAGCAGGGAATTGGTCAGGGTTTGCAGATTGAACATCAAGGAGATATATTTTTAATTAGTAAGTCGTCTATAATCCAGAAAGCGTTGATGGAAGGAGTAATGGAAGAAGATTAAAAGATTTAGAAGAAAAATTGGTAAAACTAATTAGGTGCAAGCAGCATTAACATAACCTGAGCACTGGCACTGCGTTCCCCGCGAGGAGATCAACAGCAAGGTGCAGATGTTTTTTGGGCCAGTGTTCTGCTGAGAGGAAGGCTGCATCTGCCAACAGTTCAGAATGCATCTTGGTAGAAGATCTGCCCAAATGAAATTCAAGGAGCAATATTGCATCCATTTAGCATCAATATTCGTGAACACTTGACAATGCAGCAACGTCGTACAAGCATAGCAAGTTTACGATAAAATAAATTCTCAAGAATATCTGTTTCCAGTCACTGAAGAGTAATGGCGACATTGGTTACAACCATAAGTGAACTGGTTGTGCACGGTGATGCAGCGGTATGCAGAGTTGCTGCCTTACAGCGCCAGAGACCCAGATTCGATCCTGACTATGAGTGCCGTCTGTACAGAGTTTGTATGTACTCCTCATTACCTGCGTAGGTTTTCTCCAGTTTCCTCCCACACCCCAAAGACGTACAGGTTTGAAGGTTAATTGGCTTCAATTAAGATTTTAAATTCTCCTACTGTGTGTAGGATAATGTTAGTGTGTGGGGATCGCTGGTCGCGCGGATTCGGTGGGTTGAAGGGCCTGTTTCCACACTGTCTCTAACCTAAACTAAGTCACAATAGTGTTAAAGAAGGAACTGCAGATGCTGGAAAATCGAAGGTACACAAAAATGCTGGAGAAACTCAGCGGGTGCAGCAGCATCTATGGAGCGAAGGAAATAGGCAACGTTTCGGGCTGAAACCCTTCTTCAGACTGATAGGGGGTGGGGAGAAGAAAGGAAAAAAGGAAAAAAGGCGGAGGAGGAGCCCGAGGGCTGGGGGATGGGAGGAGACAACCAGAGGGCTGATGAAGGGGAGGGGACAGCAAGGGCTAGCAGAGTTGGGAGAATTCAATGTTCATGCCCCCAGGGTGTAGACTGCCCAAGCGGAATATGAGGTGCATTTCCTCCAATTTCCGGTGTTGCTCGCTGTGGCCATGGAAGAGACCCAGGACAGAGAGGTCAGATACGGAATGGGAGGGGGAGTTGAAGTGCTGAGCCACCGGGAGGTCAGGTAGGTTATTGCGGACCGACCGGAGGTGTTCGGCGAAACGATCGCCAAGCCTCCGCTTGGTCTCACAATAGTCATCGGTAGATGTCTGGTGGTTAATTACTAACTTCAGAAACAAAGATATGGTGTCACTTGGGTTCAGTTCTGGGGTAAAAGGTTCTAACAGAATTTCTCACTCCAAGATGGGAATATCTAGGTGTGACAAGACAAAGGAAAACACTTCTGGCGGAAGAAAGAAAAAGGACAATTGATAAAAAACACACAAATTCCTGCTAGATCTATCAACCATTGACCAGGTGTTCAACAATAATGGGGCCATTATTTGTGGGATTGTCAGCAATTTTAAAAATCCCTCTGTAGATATTGCATACTTTAAATCTGACCATCACAAATTGGGAAACTAAAACTGAAAAACCTTACTAAATCTCAGATTTTCATCAAATAAAAACATGAAAGCTTTATCATAAAACTCCAGCAAATTTCTTAATGGCCTCCAGGGAAGGGGACTAACAGGCCCAACTGGTCTTCCCTACACATGGCTAAAGTTTTATGTTATCCTGTGGAATTTTTATGTCTTTCAGATCTGCAAATAAATTGTAATAACAGGATTTCCAACTCCCTCCTTGAACGATAGTCAGATCTGATCTTCACCTGCAACTCAATAAAGGGCAATATGCCTGCACAATGAGGCATCGACAGATTGTGGTTTGGTTTTGGTTCTTACTGACAGGAAACAAATCTAAACACGGATGGCCAATGTACCTCAGCCTCCATGAAAATGATTCTTCCCGAAATATAATGGTTATGTGATTTTTTGACACATTCTGCAGCTTCCACATGAGAATCTGAAGGTGCAGCTCATAAATCATAACTGCACTAGTAAGTAGCCACAGGTTTCTTGCATCAGCAGAAAGTCTCCAAAGCAGCTGGATAAAATTACCGAGGTGTACATTGATTGTTTTTTTAAATTGGAGGTGAAGGGGTGATTTTTCAGTGAAGAATTCATCCTCTGGGACACCTTAATTTGTAGACGGTACCATAATGATGTCCAGGATCACAATGAGTCCACATCAAGTACTGCTTGACTGAGAGACTTGGGGATATGGATTTGTAAAAAGCCATGCTGCAGTTCGAACTACCTGTAAAACATGGAAGACGGAAACCCCATTTCATTTAATTGCATTGGAATTATAGAATCTCACAACACTGAAAGCGGTCACCTTGATCTCCACATACCTCCATTCCTTCTATCCCCCCTTGTCCAGTCCCTTCCAACCTACGTCCGAGATACCTCATACTCCCTTCAACTCCTTAATAACTTTCAGTTTCTAGGCCACCATTTCACCATGGAAGTCTACTCCCTCTACACCTACAGCCCCCACCAGGAAGGTCTCGAGGCCCTCCGATTCTTCCTCTGAAAGAGGTCATGTGGATCATACCTATGCTTTGAAATTTCTGTTTTTTCTTTTTGTTTTTGTTACTTTTCGCTTCCCACTTTTGAAGGCACCAGTTTGTGTGGATGTTAGAATCCCTTTGCTACCTCTGCCAGTACACTTTATATTCCAAACTACCACAGACCCATGACTTCTTGTGCACTCTTAAGAGCATGAAGCAAAGAACATACAACAGTACAGAACAGGCCCTTCCAAGCACATGACGCCACGACCAACTCTTATCTGTACCAAACATGGTGCCAAGACCAACTCTTTTGTGCCTGCACATAAACCATATCCATCCATGCCTTGCATATCCATATGCCTATCCAAAAGTCTCTTAAATGTGACTATCATATTTACCTCCACCACCAACCCTGCAATGCCTCCCAGCCACTCACCACACTCTGTGTAAAAAACCTGCCCTGCACCTCTCCAGCATTTGATTTTTCCATCCTAGGGAAAAGGTTCTAATTGTCTACCCTATCTATTCCTCTCATAATTGTGTATACTTTCCCTTTACATCGCTCCATCTTTTCGCATTCTCTTTGGCAAACCCTCCAAGGTGATTCTTAAAGGCAACAATTTTGGTGTATCTTGAGATAGAGGGTTGTGCCTAACATTGCTGCTATGAAGCATCCAGAGCTGAATACTACTTTAAAGCTGAGGTCATCCGAGTCTGATTTCCATAATCTTGGTCGGAACATATATATGAGCATAACAACTCCCTCTGGTTTAATATGATTAACACAAAGGCTGGTGTGTACATCTCCACTATGGAATTTGTAGAATAATGCCAATTTATGGGATGTAGGAGCCGTGCAGCCTATTGTGACCATGTCAGATGTTTTTAAATGTTATTTATTACATTCCAGTCTCAATCTCTAGCCTTATGGGTTGTGGCTCTTATGTGCTCAACCAAATCCTTTAAAACATATTGATTATTCTTTCCATCACCACCCTTTCTGACATTGAATTTCAAACCCTCTTTGCTCTTTGGAGACAATATTGTTTACCTCAATTCCCTCTAATATTTTACAAATTGCTTTGCTTCTATGTCCTCCAGTGCTAATCTCGCCGCCAAAGAAATAGATTATTTTAGTTTATCTGTTCAGGTTCTCATAAGCCTCCTTTGTACCAAAGAAAAACAAGCTCAGCTCGCCAAACTCTTCAAATAACTCCAGCTTCAATAACATCCTTGTTAATATTCCCTGTACCCTCTCAGGATTAATACATCTTTCACACAGTGTGCAGAATAGAGCTATATTCAGTGCTCCCGTGGTGTCCCAAATCACGTTAAACAGTTTCACCATGATCTCCATGTCTTTTTTATCATGCCGAGGCCAATACAGGGAAGCTTCTGATGAGCTCCTCTAGGTATATCTATTTGGCCTGCCGGATTCAGGGATCTCCAGACACAAGGCATCTGAAGAAAAGTCCCTACCCAAAACATTGCCTATCCACATCCTCCAAAGATGCTGCCTGATCTGCTGAGTCACTCCACATCTGTGGAATTCTCTGCCTCAGAGGGCGGTGGAGGCAGGTTCTCTGGATGCTTTCAAGAGAGAGCTAGATAGGGCTCTTAAAAATAGCAGAGTCAGGGGATATGGGGAGAAGGCAGGAACGGGGTACTGATTGGGATGATCAGCCATGATCACATTGAATGGCGGTGCTGGCTTGAAGGGCCAAATGGCCTACTCCTGCACCTATTGTCTATTGTCTATTGTCAGCAGTTTGCGTTCTATTCAGAGATCTGCATTTAGGCTGCTGAATGTAATTTTCCTAATGTTTTCATTCATTATGGATTTCCTTGTTTGCCTTTTCCCTTGGGCTGAATTTTATTTGCCACTTCAATCCCTTCCACCACCTGCCAACCCCTACCATGTGTCCATTCACATCACATTGCTGGCTGTAATTTCCTTCTTCACTACACATATCAAAAGCATCTGCAACTCAAAGAGGCTGTGAAATGGAGTTCTGAGTCACCATTGGAGTGCCCATAAATACAAAACCATTTTATTAATTCAGTTTAAAAAAAAAATTATTGTTAAAATATTACTAAATGCTTTGTTCCTGAGTCACTGTCTTGTTCGATAAGATATCATAATATCATAGAATCAAATGTGGACACAGAAAGATCCAACAATATTCTCTTAACATCAAAGTTAAACCAGCCCTGTCATTTTTGCTGCTGTACTCAAATTATGATAAAGATTAACAGTACACTTTGGGTTACGAGTGCCACAAGATATTATACAGAGGCACATGTCCAATTTAATGATACAGGACCCACCTCCAATCTAAAGGTAGGTAATCCTTCTCTTTAGTTTTATAAACAATTAACAAACATGAACACCTTACCGTAACATTATGGCAAAATGATTTCTTACATCCAATGAAATTGTTTTTCCCAGACTGTTACTGGCTGAAAGAATTTTCGAGAGAGAGTGAGATCAAAGCATGCACACCAGTCCCACAGGACCATTCAATCATTGTATAGGTCAAGTGGAAAAAGGAGAAGTGTGAAATGATCTGGACAGAAGTGTGTTAATGATGTATGCATGAGTGATTGTATGTCAGTGCAAGGCTGCGCCTTTGGGAAAGCATTACCCAAAGTAACCCTCCTGAGTTCTCTGCTTATTACAAAAAGGTCAACAGAATCATAACAATTAACATTCCAGGAAATCTTTGTGGCCAGGTGGTAGGTTGGATCTAGAGCACAGAACTTTATCAGAAAACAAACAAGGCTGGTGAAGAGTGGCAAGACAGAAGTGAAGGCTAATTTCAAAGAGTTCTTTTTACACCTAAGAATTACACATCTCTGAGAAATTCCAGTCTTATAACTTGAGAGTCGGTAAATTTGTTAACTCTTTAGTTCAAACTAGCTCATGGACTATACAAAATCCATCATGTCTGATAATCCAAGACCACAATAAGGTCATAAAGTCATGTGATAGGAGTTGAATTAGGCCATTCGGCCCATCAAGTTTACTCCGCCATTCAATCATGGCTGATCTATCTCTCCCTCCTAACCCCATTCTCCCGCCTTCTTCCCATAACCTCGGACGTCCGTACTAATCATAAATCTATCTATCTCTGCCATAAGAATATCCACTGACAAGGCAATTTTGTTTGACTTATGTTTCTTTCTTGCTGTTTTGGGGAGAGATTTAGAAAGGGTTGCATTATTATTCATTGAAAGTTCCTCAATCAGTACACAATGATCTACTAATTATTGTCGATACTGAGAACATATTTGCATTGGCAGGGATGCAGAGGAGATTCACCTGGATATTGCCTAGATTTGGAGGCCTTAAGTTATGGGGGGAGGGATTGGATAGACTGGGCTTGTGGAAGGAGACTGAGGGGTGACCTCTTAGGAAATATATAAGATTATAAAAGCATCGGTAAGATAGAATATTTTCCCCATGGTAAGGCTATCCAAAACAAGAAGGCAAGTGTCAATCAAGAGTACTTTATTGTCATATGTCCCAGTTTTAAAGAGGAACGGAAGGGGATAATTTTCTTTACACAGTGTACGGTTGATATCAGGATCATGGCGCCAGAAGAGGTCATAGAATCAGGTACAATCACTATGTGTTCTGCATACTGACTGATATTGCTGCTGAACACCATGCGATGATCATGGACAGACATGGCATGCACGCAGAGGTCTTCAGATTAATTTCTCATTATGTTCTATATGTACAATCAATCTCATTATTCATAAAAACAATTGGTTTGGTTGTTTAGGAAATTGCAGAGAGATGTGGATGTCGTCCAGTCCGTCACACAGACTGGACTCCCCCACCACTGATTCCGTAACTTCACGCTACCTTAAAAAAGTGGCCAACATAATGAAAGAGTGTCCCTCCCTGGTCGCTCCTTCTTCTCCCTACTCCCATTAGGTAGAAGATACAGAAGCTTGAAAGCGCAAATCACCAGACTCAGGAACAGCTTCTTCCTCTCTGTTATCAGTCTTCTGAACTATCCTTCCATAAGCTAGGGTACTGTCCAATAAACTTATACCCCACTGCGGACATTGGGCTTTGTCTCTGGAAATGGTGCAGACAATGCGGAGAACTATTTACTGCACACTGTATCTTTCCCTTTCTCTACCTATTGTACTTGAAATTGGCTTGATTGTATGTATGTAGTGTTATCTGATTTGAGTGGATAGCGAGCAAAACAAAGCTTTTCACTGCACCTCAGTACGTGTGACAATAACAAATCTAAATCTAAAAAATGGTTTGAATTTTGAGCCCAGTAAGTTGTGTTTTAGAATGATAGTGGTTTGAGACTACGCGAGTAGTTGGGTGAGATAGATAGATGAAAAAATAGCCATTCTACTTTGGTATGTCGTCCTTCAGAATACCAATATGACATCAGGACATTAAACAAATAAGCCCTTTTTACTGGTGTGGCAACCATGTATTTAATGTATTTAATGTATTTAAATGTATTACAAAATAAATATTGGAGTTTATTTCAAAAGTTCATAAATGTCTTAATCAGGTGTAATTTCTTACTGAATGTTAAATTTCTTTGTGCACCTGGTGAATAACTGACATATTAATAGGCCCTAGTTTTAGGAACCCTATAGATTCGGTCTGCACCCGAGGGGACAAGTGAAAAATGTTCACAAGAGGGTACTTCAGGAGTTGCTCATCCCACAACGCTTCCAGCTACAAAACCTCGACATATTTCTGAATTTATTCTATTATTAAAGAATCATTGTATTTTTAAAATTTATTTCTGTGCTCATTTCAATATTGAATTTGTGCCAAGAACAAGACAGTTCTGATCAAGTTCTGCCGAACTTAGCACAGCTTAGCTGAAGACTAAAGCCGTCTTTTGCTTCCAGATGATAATCTAACGAAAACATTAACTGGAAAGCCTCAGCTGCAGGGGTGTTGTTTTACACCCACTGAGTGTGATGGCAAAGTATTTCTAGCTGACCATCAATGGTGATTTTCTCTCACTTGGGGCCTTTTCAACCTAATACATAACACCAGTCCAAAGCACAAAACTTCTGCTGCGCACTGCTAATTGATAATTTTGCCTAGATATCACACAAATGGATATGTAGAGGTTCATTTCAGTTAGTTATTTAGGGCAAATTGTTTGTAGACTGTAGCAGAAGTTTTGTTTTGTACTTTATTTTAGAACTTGGAATGCTTGTGTCTATTAACTGAATTGGGGAATGTTTCTTAGGAATAATCGTCATCTTGATGAGCTTAAAAATGCTTGAGAAAATACCCAATAATTTACAGATAATTTTTATGGCAATACTTGTACTTGAAAGTTGAATGCCAAACCTTTGATATCATTTGACATTAAAGATAGTTGAAAAGGCGTGAAAGCGGAATTGTTTTAATGTGGCCAAAGACCTTTATGTTGAGTGTGTACCATTAGCAGACTCTAGACAACTTTTGACCCTCAGTGGATCTCCCGGGTATCAGAGGAAAATCTTTGAGAGACCAAGTTGGACAATGATACTAAATATAAATTCTTTGCCATACACCGGTCAGCCACATAAGGTGAAAGAGACATTTCCAAACCTTGTAAATATTATCTAAGCCTACAATTACAATGCAGATTGTTTTATATGGGGAGTCACACCCATCATGAGCTATAGTGTAAAAATATATATCTTGTGCCAAATTTTCTCTCAGCTACAATACAAGCCTAACACGTGGCGATATCATTCATAAGCTTCCCACTCAGACCATTCTAGTCTCAGTCCTGGGTTCAGCCCCAGACTGCTATACAGTTTGACATTCCAGTCATTCTACTGGTCTATACCAACAATAAGACACCAAATGCTGGAGTAACTCAGTGGGTCAAGCTGATACCAGCATCTGCAGTTCATTTTTATTACATCTTGTCTGTTCCACTGCAAAATCTCCCCAAGGTATGCCTACTTTGAAAAAGTTTTCTTTGATCCACTGAGTTACTGCAGCATTTTGTGTATAGCCCAGCATCTGCAATTCATTTTTATTACATTTTACTGGTCTCCTTTTTTTTTTAAAGAGTTTGGAGGTGCAGCATGGAAACAGGCCCTTCGATTTAGAGTCCATGTCGTCCATAATACACACTAGTACTATTTTATCCCACTTTCGCATCCTGCACACTAGGTTCAATTTGCAGGTCAATTAGCCGAGAAACCTGCACGCTTAGTTTAGTTTCGAGACACAGCGCGGAAACAGGCCCTTCAGCCCATCAAGTCTCCGCCGACCAACGATCACCTGTACGCTAGTTCTATCCCACACCCTGGGGACAATTTTCCAGCAGCCAATAAACCTACATGTCTTTAGAATGTGGGAGAAAACTGGAGTACCTGTAGAAAACCCACACAGTCATAGGGAGAACATACAAATTCCACATAGACATCTACAAATTCCACATAGACAAATTCCACCTACAATCAGGATCTAATTGGTCTTTGCTGCTTATGTCTTGCTTCTGGACAGAAAAGGTAGTTTGGAACAAGGCCATTCAGCCCATTTAGGCACAGCTAGCTCAATGCAAGACCAATCCAGATGGTCCTACTCCTTCACTCTCTTTCTATGACCATGCATTTGGTTTCCTCTCATCTAATTATCCAGTTCCTTTTTTATTGCCGCATCTGCCTGCACACTCATCCCAATCCACCTCCAACACCATTTCAGATTGTAATCTCTCACTGTGCAAAATAAAGCTTTTCCTTGCGTCATTTGTATTTCTATTATCAAGTACTTTCATTTATGTCCTCTGGTTTTGCCAATAGGAAAAGCTGAAATATTCAACGGACTAATAAAAATAATTAAATATTCTGCTCAGCTTTTAATTAAAGTGGTTTGTCATAGATGAATTATCAGCTGAGGGGATCTGGTGATTCTTTACAAAGATTATAATTACTGAAGACCTCAGGCATTTTCAGTACTCCTCCTTTAACGGCAATAAATATTCTGAATGAAATTAATATGCTCAATCTACCTTTTATCAAATTCCATATGCAGGCAGTGACAGAAAATCCACAGGTAAAGACAAGAATGGGCAGCACCAAACTTTTACCATTTTAGCTTCACGTCCGACTCCCAGCAGGTGAGGAATGAATGTCTGCTCTAACAAGTGCAGCAAATTGACTCAGATGATTGAGGAGCATAGAAGCTTAAGTCACGTAGAAAAGTCTACAACTCACCCATCAAAGCATTCAAATTTCTATTAAATAAGTAAACTATTTCATCCCTAAATATTTCAGGTGGAATTCATTGTATTTTGCATGTAGGATTTTTTTCTACATTTGTTTCTCACCAGTTTAACGCTGTGCTGCCTTTACTTACTGACATAACCTTTACAACCTCTCAATAAACATGAACTTACCCAAAACTCAACATGTCTCTATTCTAACTTGTATTGTCCTATTCATTGAACACCCAGGTGTTCGCTGATCCACACCTTCTAGATGCAAAAGGCATTTAGGAGGATGAGGGGAAGGTGGATATTTGGGACTGAGAAAATCAAGGGCAAAACAGCTTATTACTTCTCCTATTTTTTAGTTTTTCCAAAAGTCTAAAAATATTTAGATTTTTCAATCCTCAACCCCATTTTCAGGTCCTTCGCTGACCTCGCTTTGTATTTTCTTCCAGTAATACAATTCTTCCAAGACATACCGGCACGGTGGCGCAGCGGTAGGGTTGCTGCCTTACAGCACCAGTGACCCGGGTTCAATCCTGACTACAGATGCTGTCTGTACGGAGTTTGTGCGTTCTCCCCGTGACCTGTGTGGGTTTTCTCCGAGATCATCGGTTTCCTCCCACACTCTAAAGACGTAAAGGTTTGTAGGTTAATTGGCTTGGTATAAATGTAGTATTGTTTCTCGTGTATGTAGGATAGAGTTAATGTGCGGGGATCGCTGGTCGGTGCGGACTCGGTGGGCCGAAGGGCCCGTTTCCGTGCTGTATATATCTAAAACTAAAACTAAAATCTCTAAACTAAAACTGAGCCTGTATTTCTTCAATTCTGCCATCTGCCCAGTGTTACTTGTTCCATGACTGGGTGTTGGGCCTGCAGCTGCTAAATAGGCTCTAGAATTTTTCTACATGTTCTCCAGCTACTGAACTCTTCTCTCCTTGAAGACACACCTTCAAAATGGCCTCAATTGTTCCTTATACTCCTTTGAAGCAATTTTACCACATCAAAGATGGACATTCCCCCAAAAAGGTATGGGATTATTTAGGGTACTCGCAGAAAAAGGACAGGTTACTGATAGGAAAGAGCCATGCAACTATTTACAGAGTAATAGGGGAATGACCCAGGACTTCACACAGTGAGTGCATTCCTGCCTACTGACTCCATTATTAAACATAGGACCCAAAATCAATAGAGCACAGGAACAAGTTATTTGATCCATTGTGTCTGTGTCGAACATGTTGCCAAGTTAAATAAGCTCCTCTGCCTGCAGTGATCCATATCCCTCCATTCCCTGCATGTGCCTTTCTAAAAATCTCTTAATTGCTACTATTGTACCTACTTCCACCAACGCTCCTGGTAGTGGGTTCCAGACACCCACCATTTTGTGTAAAAAAAACTTGCCCTGAACATTACATTTAAAATTTTCCCCTCTTTAAAGTTATAACAGAGAAAAACAATCTTGTCAACCTCTCCTTCTAGCGGGCTAGCAGAATTCTCCCAATTCTGCTAGCCCTTGCTGTCCCCTCCCCTTCATCAGCCATCTGGTTGTCTCCTCCCCTCCCCCAGCCCTCGGGCTCCTCCTCCGCCTTTTTCCTTTTTTCCTTTCTTCTCCCCACCCCCTATCAGTCTGAAGAAGGGTTTCGGCCCGAAACGTTACCTATTTCCTTCGCTCCATAGATGCTGCTGCACCCGCTGAGTTCCTCCAGCATTTTTGTGTACCTTCTCCTTCTAGCTAATACCTTCCAAATCAGGCAACATTCCGGTAAACCCGTTCTGCACCCTTTCAATAACCACCACACCCTTACTATAATGGAGCAACCAGAATTGCACACAATACTCCAAATGTGGCCGAACCAATGTTCGAATATTGCTGCAACATTACTTCCTGACTCTTATACTCAATGCCTCATTAAGCAATGCGATGTTTTATCTTCCCACTAATAAAAATGAACACGAGTTGCATATTACATGATGACTGATGTTTCAGTCAAGGCCAACTTTGAGTGAGGATCCCATTAAGTTACCCTTATGTGTATAAAACTCTTTACAGCACAAAGCACATTCTGAGATCCACAAGCAGGGGTGGAAGTAAGATGACAAAAGGTACTTCATTCTACTGGCTAGAAAATGGGCAACGCTATGTTTACAATACAATAGTACTTGCAAAATTGAATACAACTGTACGAGTAAAAGTAAATTACTTTCACCCATCTACTGAAAAGAATAACCTGGGAATAAATACACAATAGTATAAATCAAATATATAAACTCGGCACTACCATCTTTCTTATGATAAGACCTTCCACCCCATCAGCCGTCGCATACAACACATAATACTCCTAAATTTCTGCCACCTCCAACGGGATCCCACCACTAGCCACATATTCCCATCTCCACCCCTTTCCGCCTTCAGCAGAGACCATTCCCTCCGCACCTCCCTGGTTAACTCATCCCTTCCCACCCAAACCACCCCCTCCCCAGGTACCTTCCCCTGCAACCACAGAAGATGCAACACCTGTCACCATACCTCCTCCCTCGACTCTGTCCAGGGACCCCGACAGTCCTTTCAGGTTAGGCAGACGTTCACCTGCACCTCGTCCCACCTCATTTACTGTATCCGTTGTTCACGATGTGGATTATACATCGGCGAGACCAAACGTAGGCTGGGCGATCGTTTCGCGAAACACCTTCACTCAGCCCGCCTGAACCTACCTGATCTCCCGGTTGCTGGACACTTTAATTCTCCTTCACATTCCTAGACAGACCTTTCTGTCCTAGGTCTCTTCCATTAAACGCAAATTGGAGGAACAGCATCTCATATTTCTCTTGGGCAGCTTACAGCCCAGTGGTATATTGATTTCTCTCACTTCAGGTAGCCCCGGCATTCCCTCTCTCTCTCTGTATCCCTCCCACACCCAAGTCTCACTAGCTTCTTATTTTCACCCTACAAACAACCAACAATGACCTGTTTCTTTCATCATCGTTACTTTTTTGCATATCTTTTATTCATTGTTCTTTATCTCTCCACATCATCGTCCCTTGTTTCCCTTGTCCCTAACCAGTCTGAAGAAGGCTCTCGACCTGAAACGTCACCCATTCCTTCTCTCCAGAGATGCTGCCTGTCCCGCTGAGGTAATCCAGCTTTTTGTGTCTATCTTCGGTTTAAACCAGCATCTGCTGTTCCTTCCTACACATAAGACCTAAAGCGCTGACTTGGTGAGTGTTTACATGGTGAGTGGCAGGACTAGTAGGAGCGGGGGGGGGGGGGGGGGGGGAGTGCCTAAAGGTGAACCAAATGCCCTGGAATACAATTCCCTGTCACAAGTTTGGTCGGCATTGGCCTTACCTCTTCTGATTTTGTCAAGTCTTTGAATGGATGATTTCTTTGTCTTCGTTTCCCCTCTTCCCATCTCTCCCAAAACTTGGTGAACATGTATCTCTCTATGGCATCGGGGACCTTCTTGGAATCGATACTCTGATAATCTTCAGGAGGAATAGCATCCAAATACCTGAGAGGAAGTGGTAAGGACATTTATTTTACTTTTGCAGCATATTTTGGCCAATGCTTTTAACCTCATATTTATAAAACAATAGATTTATATACCAGACTAATGAATGCAATTCATTTATCTCTCTCTCTTTCAAAGTAGATCCAAATGGACTATTTCCACATTGTTCCTAGCTCAATTCTGAACAAGACCGGCTCTCAGAGAGTCACTGGAAAATTATCCCTCCATTTTCATCCACAGATGCTGCCTGAGCCGGTGTTTCCTCAGTAATTTCTTTTTTTGCTTGAGTTTCCAGCATCTGCATACTCAGTCCCTCATAAAGTCATTGAATCTTAATTGAAAAGAGTAGATACAAGGAATTGCCGATGCAAGTTTCCAAAACACGACATGATGTTGTCTGATGCTGATCGTTGGTCGACGGAGACTTGATGGGCTGGAGGGCCTGTTTCTGCACCGTCTCAAAACTAAACTAAGCGTGCAGGTTTCTAGGCTAATTGACCTGCAAATTGAACCTAGTGTGTAGGATGCAAAAGTGGGATAAAATAGTACTAGTGTGAATGGGTGATCAATGGTCGACATGGACTCTGAATCGAAGGGCCTGTTTCCATGCTGTATCTCCAGTTACTCTAGCTGAGTTACTCTAGCACTTTCTCTTTTTTCAAGTGAAAATGATTAGGCACAAAGAATAAGATTGAAACCGATATCAATGACTCAAAGGAAAGACTCACAAACAGAAACTTATTTTTACTAGGGCTCATTTTGTAAAATATTGGGTGAATAGTTGGGGGATTAAGTAATAGGTTAGAAAATAAACCCAGAGTGATTGAGTTCAGTTGGGCAAACAGAAGGTATCAAGGAATTTAGAACCGTAGCAATTAAATAGAAAAAAAAGTCTGCAGTTTATAGAAATCTGAAATTTAAATTAGAAAGTGCTGGGAACATTCAGAAGGTCAGACAGAATATGTGGAATGAAAAAAATATTTAATGCTTCAAGACCAAAACCCTGCTTCAGAACTGATTAAATACAGATTTAATTGCAAGTAGGCACTATCACGATCTACTGAATGGTAGAGCAGTCTTCAGGGAGTAAATATCACAAACTCCTGTTCCTACATTACTGAACTAGAAGCCACGTGTTGGGATTGTTATATTTAAAGCTCCTGCCAGAGGAAAACTACATGCCAAGAACTGAATGTACTGAGCACTATCAGAAAATCCAATATCACCAGCCGCAATAAAATAATGACTTGAAAATTGTGAGATGATACATGGTGAAACAGAATGATCTTTTATCAATGTATTAACCTAAGGCAAGACTCAGAACAAAGATCATTTGTTTTCCCAGAGTAATTAACGTGTAAAATAGAGTTGCAACAAAAAACAATTAATGACATATCAATAGACAATAGACAATAGGTGCAGGAGTAGGCCATTCGGCCCTTCGAAATATCAATTAACACCTTTCACAAAAGTCTACAGATAAGTACAATGGTTGATAGTTAAGCACTTTATGGATCGATAGTTGCTGAGCTGGAGGTACATGTTGTCTCAAGTGCTGGCTCAAAAAAGCAGCTAATACAGGTACCTCTCGTGATAACAGACTAAGGGGGGGGGGGGGGCGCGGGGAGAATGTGTTCATCATTGCCGATTGTCCGTTATAACTGTGTAAATTATTATTGGAAAATTAGCCATTAAACATTCACTAAATAAGACACACAATAAACAGGAAAGGAAAATACAGACTGAGACAAGATTTGCTCCAACCAACTGGCAGCCACTCGATGAAACAACAAGAAGCTTGGTCCATTATTCTCAAAACAAATGGACATCTCGGTTACAACAGATTTTGTCCGCTGTACCCGAAATCTGATATAAAGAGGTCCACAATAACGAGGGTAGTCTGTATCATCAAAATCCCACACTACGCTGGCTATGCACTCATTTCGCTAGTACCATTGGGAAGAGCTTGATTAACTGCAACCTCCAGGTTCAAGAACAGCTTCATCCTAGCTCTTGAAACACCCTGCAGAACCCTAATCACAATTCTATCTCTGAACCAAACTGCAAGGAAGTTTATTTTTGAGATACAGCATGGAAACAGGCGCTTCGGCCAACCGAATCCACGGTGGCTATCGAGCACTCATTCACACTAGTTCTACGTTCCCCACTTTCCCATTCCCTACACACAAGGGGCAATTTACAGAGGCCAATTAACCTACAAGTCCGTCGATGGGATGTGGGTGGAAACCAGAGCACCCAAAGGACACAGTCACGGGGAGAACGTACAAGCTCCGCACACACAGCTCCTGAGATCAGGATTGAACCCTGTTCTCTGGCGCACTGAGAAGGAGACTTTGTACTACATTTTTGGCTTGCATTATTATGGTCTGATTTAATTAGTACAACAGATAATTTGTATACTTATGTGTTGCATA
This sequence comes from Malacoraja senta, assembly GCA_038087875.1. Classification (NCBI taxonomy): domain Eukaryota; kingdom Metazoa; phylum Chordata; class Chondrichthyes; order Rajiformes; family Rajidae; genus Malacoraja; species Malacoraja senta. The sequence goes on along the minus strand of CM075985.1, from coordinate 6,645,263 downwards.
GTTGCATTTTGTATGCCTGTAATAGCTTCAGCAAGTAAGAATTTCATTATTTCAGTCCCGGTGGGTATGACAATTAAACACCCTTGGTTCTTGAAGTAATTCAAAATCAGCATACGACAGAGGGAAGAATACACAGATTCTGAGATGAGAGCATTGTATGGTCTACCTATCCACCAAAATCACACTGGGTCACGCCTTCAGTACTTTGAAACAAAAATTCTATTATATTGGAATGAGCCAAGAGATGATAGTGACCTGGCCCACTCTAAACCTGTAAAATGGTAAATATATTCATGAGCCATGTACTAGGTTCACTCGGTGGAAGTAAATGTAACCCAATCCAAAGATGTCAGGTTAGGTGAAGCAAGTGGGAGTTCAAATCCTGACTGTTGCCACTCAATATGTTAGATTAAAATCCCTATTTTGTTTTTCAAACAGGGAATGGATGGATAGGGAATATTTAAAAATAATACATGATTAAAAAGTGAAAAGAGAACTCTGGAGTTTACTGCCACCTTTGAATCTTCTCCAATGTATAGTAAACAGAACTTTTGACAACATCATCGATCATCCATGGGTAGATCATGGTCATTGTAATTTTGATTCTCGTTTTTGCAATAACTGAAGGATTTGCTAGTAAATCAGCTGCAGGTACCTGTAGTATCCCTGTAACTCCAATGTTAGGCGATCTTCCATTTCCTGATTATCTTTTTGAAGACTCCTGTAGAAAGCAGCAAAATAGATTTAGAAAGATGGGACATATGACGACTGCATAAATTTAAACTTAAAACATCAAAGTAATGCTCTTCCAATAAAGAAAAGTAACTTAGTAACTGCAATTAAAGTAAAAGACAAGAAAATATTAAAAGATTATTGGTATATCAATAAAGTGCAAAAGTGGGCTATCGTGTTGCGTCATCTCTTTAATTGTACTGTTAGTCTCACCCAACCTTTGCTACATCACTGCAATTTCTCTCAATAAAGCAACTTGCATTACATTCTGCACTCCCTAGAGCCCTAAAGCCAAGGGTGTATTTAAATCTGGCAAAAAAAGGTAGTTTGTAAACAGCATAATCTTATGAATCAAATAGTGATTGTTGTCAAATAAATCTTTCCCAGTTATGTTGATAAATGAGAAAAAAACAGTTCGCTTCAAAATATTGCCATGGGAACTTTTTTTACCGATGAGGTGCTCAGGATGTGGAAATTGCTGTGCCAAGGAGTTAAGGCAAATAGCTTAAAGGAAAACTAGTAAGGACAAGGGGGAAAAGGGGCAAAATGATCTGATTGCTTTAAACATAGGAAATGAAAACTTGCATTTCCATTGTGATATTTCCAACCTCAACATCCCAAAGTAATTTTCAGCCAATGATTAAATAAACTAGAAGGAAAATAGAAACCATTGGGGGGGGGGGGGGGGGGGTAAGAGTATAAGCTAAGGTAAAAGAGATGAACAGAAATCCCACTGAAGAGAAGAGCAGAGTTTCTTCAAGTAAAGACACAAAGCGCTGGAGTAACTTAGCAGGTCCGGCAGCATCCCTGGAGAACATGGATAGGTTCAAGTTCAAGTTCACATTTATTGTCACATGCACCAATTAAGGTACAGTGATATTTGAGTTACCATACAGCCATACAAATAAAAAATACACAATAAACTTAACATAAACATCCGCCACAGTGGAATCAACATTCCTCACTGTGATGGAAGGTAATAAAGTTCAGCCATCTTCCTCCTTTGTTCATCCGTGGTGGTCGGGGCTTTTGAAACCTCAGCACAGCCTCTGCCGACGTCCGATGTCCGATGTCCGAGTCCTCTCGTCGGGATGATGGAAACTCCGGCGTCGGGACGGATCGGAACACCCGAGTTGGCCTTTTCTTACCAGAGACCACGGCTTCACGGTGTTAAAGTTCACAGGCCCCGCGGTCGGAGCACTTCCACAGCGATCCTCGGTAAAGGATCGCCCGCTCCGCGATGGTAAGTCCGCACTGCGCTTGCGGCTTGAAGCTCCGGGCTGGTCTCCAGGAAAGGCCGCACCAATCCAAGTTGTTAGGCCGCAGGGGGGACGGAGAAAGATCACATCTTCGTCGAGGTAAGTGACTGAAAAAGGTTTCCCCCTATTTCCCCCCACCCCCCACATAAAACATACAGAGAAACATTAAAACATACATTTTAGACACACTAAAAATAACAAAAAAGTCGAAAGGACACACAGGCTGCTGGCGAGGCTGCCATCGCGGCGCTACCCGGTGGTGACGTTTCGGGTCGGGACCCTTCTTCTGAAGTCTGACCCAGGTTAAGCAGCATTCCTGGAGAACATGGATAAGTGATGTTTCAGATTGGGACCCTTTTCCATATTCTCAATAGATGCTGCCCGACCTGCTGAGTTACTCCAGCAGTTTGTGTCTTTCCAGGTGCAGACCATTACTGGGGACTGATAGCAGCTGTTCCATGCACTATCAGCCTGATCGGAATATGCAGTGTCCCTCATCATGTAAGCTCAACTCTCCCCAGCACATTTCTGCTGCAGGTCCGTTAGAGGTTTGCAGCAGGTTTTTGGCACAGGAGTGCAAGCAATGCGGAGGGTAATGAATGATGCCAGATTCCCGGCACAATACATATCAGGTAAAATTGGAGTAGATCCCCAAGATTGATAGGATTAGAAGATCAAGCGCATTATAATGAAAAAGTGCTCTAATGAATAATAAGTTCAGAAAGCTTAACAGCAAAAACAAAAAGAGAAAGGACAATGAGCTTGGAGGCAGACAGTGAACCAGTTTTGTGTGGAAGAGAGTTGCCTGTGGTGCAAGCGATTGAAGGATTTTAACTTTATTATTCAGATTTAAGAGTTATTAATCACAAAGTACTCGTATTGCAGTCAGATTCAGGATGGGGTAGATGTGGCTGTTTGATTTAAGATCCGAGAAATAGAGCAGAAAATGTTAGAGGTCTGGGAATGAATTATAGACAATTACTTACAGCATCCTGCTGTGAAGATAATGGATAGCCATCTCAGTTTCAATTCGTTTCTCCTGCACTTTGCTCTGGAATGCCAACCGCGCACTCTCCTTCAACTCTTCCTTTGTCTGTTCTTGCAAGTCTGCAGGTGGCTCAAATGTCAACCCATATGTGAAACAGTCCCTTAGGAGCACATTATCCAGGATTTCAACTGTTGTGCATTGCCTGATGGCAGTGTTGCAGCGGTCATCTTGGGTTAAGGGATTGCCCTAAGCAAGAATTAAAAAATATTAGAATTCACCATTTCTGAAACGTGATTTCAGAAGAAAATATGAATTTCACCGCTAGGTAAGTTTAGGTAAGGTTGCATGGTTACCATCTTACCTTATTTGCCTTTGTGTTGTGTTACTCTCTCTCCCGAAGATATAGACACAAAATGCTGGAGTAACTCAGCGAGACCCTTCTTCGCAGAAGATGGGTCTCGACCCAAAACCTCACCCATTCCTTCTCTCCAGAGATGCTGCCTGACCCGCATTTTGTGTGTACCTTCAGTTTAAACCAGCATCTGCAGTTCCTTCCTACACACTCTCACTCCCGAGATGAGAGATACAAACCACCTCCCTCACTTCCATTGATTTCACCGATCAGATAGAGCACATTTCAACACCTCTTGTCTAAGTCAGTTTACGTTCTGCATGATCTACCCTTCAGCATCCGACTCAGTCAGCATAAAGTTATTTTTGTTTTTCCTTCTAAACGCATCAAATGTTATTCACCTCAATCTGTCCATGAAGTTGTATGTTTTGCAATCTAATCTCTCACTGAATAAACACAATCTTTTGGAATTCCTTGTTGAATTTAGTAACTATTTCAAACATGGCCTCTAGTTTTGGGATTGCCAAATAGTACAAGATTATTTCCATTTATCAAACTCCTTTATAATTTTTCAGATATCCACTCATCACTTCAACAATTTATATCCCTCTTTGCTTTGGGGCATGCAGATTTGTTGCAAGTAGGTTCTTGTTGTATGAATATTGAATATATATTTCTTGGTACCTTTGCGGCTTTGTAGATACAGATAATGCACAAGGTCTGATCTTTGTTGCAGTGTTTTTATCCACATCAATGGTGATGGATAGCCTCAATGTAAAACCCCCTCTTTATTAACCGCTAGCATCGTGCGCCGATAATTGTTCCCAAGCAGGTTACTTATTGTATGCAGTCTAGAGTTAGGAATTTGCAAGATGATTGTAAATAGTTTGCATTGTGGCAACATGTGAAATATTTGTCTTTCACAAAACTTAGGGCCAGATTCACTAGAGCCATTAGAGTTGGTGATTCTAGCTGTCTACTCCACTGTTTTGCCTGTGCCTCAGTGGTCATGGATAAGGACTCTCAGGTCTTCTGCAGTGTCCCCTATCAATGAGATGAGTGCAGACTGGACACAAGGGATAACATTATTATACTAATGAAAGGTGAATAACCTAAAATATTAACTTTTTTTGCTCAGATGCTGCTTGATCTGCTGAGCATTTTCAGCACTATTGTGTTTTTATTTCATATTTCCAGGTGTCTGAAATATTTTGTTTTTGAATATTTTTGCTTTTGTTAGCTTTGTTTTGTGGGTTACGAAGGGACACATTTATTCTGGTCTATTTTTCCCCACTGGTTTATTTCCACCACTTCTCCTCCTCCCCCTCCACCTCTACTGTCAGTCTGATGAAGGGTTCCGACCTGAAACGTCACCTATTCTTTCTCTCCAGAGACGTTGCCTCTGAGTTACTCCAGCATTTTGTGTCAATCTTTGGTATAAACTAGCATCTGCAGTTCCTTCCTACACATTTACTCAATTTATTTTTGCTCAATAACATGGGGATAATGTATTAGAACATTCTAACATGGCAGTTGTCATGAAGTTAAGATTGTACAATGCATGAACACATTCAGAAGCTCTACCGCTTTTAAAATAAATGTAGTGTTCTTTTCCCATTTCTGTCTAGACCATTCTAAACCATCTAAAACTTCAGGGAGCGTTTGAATTGACTTGGATTGTTTTCTTTGGAAAACTGGTGTCACTGAGAGATCTGATAGAAGTATATAAAATTATGAGAGGCATAGATAGGATAGACAGTCAGAATCATTTTTCTCAGGATGGAAAAATCAAATACTATAGATCATAGGTTTAAGGTGAGAAGGGCAAAGTTTAAAGAAGATATGCGGACAGGTTTTTTACACAGACGATGGTGAGTGCCTGGAACGTGCTTCGAGGGGTGGTGGTTGAAGCAGATATGTTAGTGACATTTAAAATAAATTTGGACAGGCACATGGATATGCAGGGAGTGGAGGGATATGGGTTTTGTGCAAGTGGATAAATAATGCCCACATATTGGCAGCCTGTTGAGCATAGATATTGTGGGCCAAAGTGCCAATTCTTGTGCTGTCCAATGTTCATACTTAAACCAGTAAATAAACCACTTCGATTCTTTTTCTCTGCCAATCACACTGTTTTGTGGAAAGATTGGGAATGAAGAGAGAAATATTATAACCTCTCTGTCGATGAGTTTACCCTATTGTTGAGATTACGGATAGTTAGTCCTTGCACCCTGCCTACTCCTCCACAGCACAAAAAGCATTAACTCGCTCTGCATCTTGTTTTATTAGCTACTTATACATGTATCAGCTGTTATGGATGGATGCCCATCATTAATATGTTCGCTCATGAGGATAATTAACCATTAGTTGAGGTAATTTTGACTGTATGATGGTATAAAGTAGATGCTTGGATTAAAATAGGTCTTTATAAATAGCCTGCTTCAGCATATAGTTAAATTGAAGCCTATTTTACATCTTTCCTTTATTTTCACAGATTTCCAACAATTGAACCAGAAGATGATAATAGATGAAAACCACTGAAAGACTGACAAATATCCTTACTTTAAGTCTCAATTGCTTCAATCTCCTCAGGTTTTCAAGGACATGCAGTGTGTCAGAGAGGGAGAGAATCACATTGTCAGAAGCATCGAGAACACATAGGTTCAGTGAGCTGGAGAGAGGCAGTAGGCTGCAAATACGGTTACCCTGAATGTACAGTTCACAGAGCTGGGGGAGATGCTGAACACCTTCTAGAGATTCCAACTAAAAAAAAAACACAAAATAATCATATGGCAGTTACTGGACCAGCACAAAGCATTACACAATGATACACAATTAACATATTTCAACAGCTTGGTCTCTGTTCCATGTTCGCTAAAGTGTCCTATCTTTTTTCATCTAACTTTATCACTGACCTTGTATTCATCTACCGCTATCTTGCCTCAACTCCTGCTAGTTGTTCAGTTGGAAAGACCTGGAAACTATCTAGTAATACTAACCAATATAACTAGCACAGGAAGAAAACAGCTTCATTTTCATGTTGTGTAACTGCAACTGGACGGGAATGTTTATAGAATGTAACTTGTGGTGTACAGATTGGCCTCATGCAGCCAATATCCATGCAGCCAGTATCTTATGCAATTAGCCAATCTTCATGCCAACCTTATGGAGAACCATCCCCACAGTTCGTGATACCTTGGACAGTGTCACAGTCAAGTCCAATCCTATTCTTTTCGGAAGCTTAGGTTTATATCTAAGCTACAAAATCATACAGATGGATGTGTGGTCACTGAGGAGTTACCTTGTTGCCACTGAGATGCAACTTAGTTAGGCTGTTGAGAATAGGTAGGTTTGCAATGTTCCTGATCTGGTTGTGCGAAATGTCCAGAGCTGTCAACATCTTACAGCATTCTAACCCTTGGAGAGATTCAATAATGTTGTGCGACAGGTTCAAAACCATCAGCTGAGGTAAAGCCTTGAGCCATGAGATGCTGCAGCAACAACAAAAATAACAACACACATAAGGAGAGTGAAAACAAATAACTTTCAATTCCAGCACTGGGAGATCTAGCATGGGCTATAGATTAGATTATTGGAAACTTCCAGACATTTGAAAGGAAGAATTTATTCTCGATGCTACTGTGGAGTAAGTGGCGCTGTAATTGGGTAATTGGGTAGCCACATCACATTCAAAACTACATTCAATGAACCTAACAAGTAATTCAAAAGATTTGGTCTGGGGCAAGAAATAACACACAATTTAGTTATTGATAAAAATAAAGTTTCAGGTAGAGTGTCTAAGGATGAAAACTGGCTCTGGTGGCACAATGCAGCAGGTAGTGCTGCTGCTGAAAATCTCCTGTGAACATAGAACATAGAACTTTACAACACAAGAACAGACTCTTCAGCCCACCATGTCTGCGCTGAACATGATCTCATAAACTAACCCCATCTGCCTGCACATGATCCATATCTATCCAGTACCTGCCTGGTCTGAAGAAGAGCCCGACCCAAAAAGTCACCTATCCATGTTCTCGAGATGCTGCCTGACCGGCTGAGTTACTCCAACAATTTCCCTACATGATCATGTTCCTGTATAAATACCTTGTAAACGTCACCATTGTACCTGCTTCCATCACTCCCACTGGCAGCACGTTCCAGGCACCCTATACTCACTACACAAAGAATTTGCCTGAATATCTCTATAATTATAAAACTCTGATCTTGGACGTGGATGTGTGTGAGTGTGAGTGTGAGTGTGTGTGTGTATTTATTTGTGTATTTATTTGTGTATCACATCTTCGCGGAAAAAATGACGCGGTAACGTTAAATTTTTTTACATATTCCGGTAGAGATTTTTCCGGTGGAGTCCAAAATTGCCACTGTCTTTCGCTGATGACATCACAATGGGTCTGCTCCGTGCACCCTTCTACCATGCGCTGCAAGTGACGTCACCCCCCCGGTTATTCAAAAAACTCGGCTGGCTCGCTCGGCTGGCTCGCTCGGGTCTTCTGCTGGCTCACTCGGAGCCCTTGTTCCACGTGCGCGAATGACGGTACTCCCCCCCCCCCCCCGGTTATTCAAAAGACTCGGCTTGGCTCGCTCGGCTGGCTCACTCGGCTGGATCGCTCGGCCCGGGCCTCCCCCCTCTCTCTCTCCTCCCCCTCTATCTCCTCCCACTCTCTCTCTCCCCCCCCTCTCTCTCCCCCCCACCCCTCCCCCCCTCCCACCCCTCTCCTCCCCCTCTCTCTCCACCCCTCTCTCTCTCTCTCTCCCCCTCTCTCTCTGCCTCTCTCTCTGCCTCTCTGTCTCTCTCTCTCTGCCCTCTCACTCTACCCCCTCCCTCTCCCTCTCTAGACACGCCTGCGAGTTGGGGGCTATGCGTGAGTGGATAGGGAAGGGATGGGGTAAAAGGAGCAAATTAATAACATTAATATAATATCAAGAGGGGTGGTTAATGTGTGTGTGAGGGTGGTTAGTGTGTGTGTGTGTGTGTGTGTGTGTGTGCGCGTGTGCGTGTGCGTGTGGGGGAGGGTTAGTGTGTGTGTTGCGCAGCAGGCTGCCCCCCCCCACCCGCAACGGGTCCCACTTGGTCTAGTCTACTTTAAACTTCTCCCTCTGAATTTAAAGCGATATGCTTTAGTGTTTGACAATTCTGCCCTGGAGAAAGACACTGCACCTTGCTGGGATACACTTATTTGAGCAGCAATCTGAAATTGCTCCTCGTATATCGAGCAAATAGAAGGCTACTGGAGCACGTGATTATCAGCCATCATCCCCATCTGATGGTCATTCATTCACGATTGGTCAGGTGGCCAACATATGTACGATACGATCAAAAAAAATTTCAATTAACTAGGGGGGAGAGCAACTTAGCTAATTCAGCACTGCTCTGAAATCTTCCACTGTGCACAGTACAGCCTGCACATCATTACTTTTTGTCATAGGGTTCATGCGGCACAAAAACAGCCCTTGGGCCATCAAGTCTATGCCAACCATTAAGTATCCATTTAAACCAATTCAATATACTTTTACATTAATTCTACACTAATTCCATTGGGATATGGGCCAAACACAGGCAGATGGGACTAGTGCAGCTGGGACATGTTGGCCGATGTGGGCCGAAGGGCCTGTTTCTATGCTGTATGACTCTATAATGCTATGACTCCCCATATTCCTCTTGACCCTTTCCAGTTTCTCCCACTCACCTTCAAAACTCAAGGCAATTTACAGTAACTAATTGAACTTGAAAATATGGGAGGAAACAGGGTAGTAGGGAAAACATGCAAACTCCACCCAGGTTTAATACTGACCTTGGATGTGTGTGGAGCTTACATGTTCTCTCCAAGATGCTTCAGCCTCCGCCCACATCTCAAGTACATGCTGGTCAGTAGCTGCTACTGTAAATCCTCCTGCTGTGGAAGCAGAATTAGGGGGAAATGTTGGGTATGTAAGAAGTACGTTGTAGGAAAATAAGTATTTTGTATAGGCACATGGATATGCAGGGAATGGAGGGATGTGGATCTTGTGTTGGCAGAGGAATTAGTTTATCTCTGCATCATGTTTGGCACAAACATTGTGGACCGAAGGCCCTGTCCCTGTGCAGTGTTGTTCTATGTTTTATGTTCAATGACAAAAGAAAATATGAAATAAAAATGATTTCAAAATAATAAAGTTGCAGCAAAAGGAAAGTAAGAGGGCCTAAAGATTGTCCCCATCAGCATATCTTTAAAGTGTTTTTATAGTAGCTAATTACTGGCTTTATTTCACTTATTTAAGGCACGTATGTACATAGGCCTGAACTGTGATTTGAAACTGTTAGCTAGTCTGTTAATGTATGCCCTCATTTTTATACTAATTAATGGAATCGTACAGAAATGAAGGGGATTATTTGGACCATCATGCCTGTGCTGACTCCTTGAAAGAGTCATCCAATTATTTCACAGCCTTGATCCTCCCCTACGGCACTGTACATTTCTTCTTCTTCAACATATTTATCCAACTTCCTTCTGGAAATAATTAGCAAATTTGCTGTCACCATCCTTTCCGTCAGTGAATTACAGATCATAAAAATTGCTGCATAAAAATAATTCTCATTACCACTCTGGGATCTTCAACAGTTCTCTTAAATCTTTACCTTCCAAACATTGATCCTCCTGATAGTGGAAGCAGCTTCTCTGTTTTTTGTTGAAATCCTTAATTCGCAATTATTTGTGAATAATCTTCCTAATATTTATTTTGTATTTCCTACTTCAAGTTCCTAATGAAAGCCCCCACGGACTTTATGTTATTTGAGAAAAGGGATCGCCATGGGGAACATTTCCACACAGCCTAGTAATCCCATTCTTTTTGTGAACCACATCCAATTTATCTGATATCCTTGCTAAATTGAAAGTAAAACAACCAGGGAGTTAATCCTCTCCGAAGTTCTTCCCAGAGCAAGAAGGTGGAACAGGCTCTGAATTTAACACAGCGTTCAAATAATTCAACCCAAATTGTCTTCTTTCCACAGGTGACTTTGTCAAGGCCCCAGTACCGCAGATGAAAAGAAATGTTTGTTCTAATCCACTGACTTTCAATTTCACCCCATCCCCCAATATTCATCTCTCACTTTTTTTCTAGAAAGTGATAAATGGCATCCAATCAGTTATTTTTATTTGGAAACTGTTTCGCATATTTATTCTTCTGTACCAGGGGACACTGATAGAACTTAAAAGATCTGGAGAATCAGAAAGACCACCTGGACATTCCAAAAACTGTTATCCATCGGGGCTAATTAAGAGAACAGAATAATCTTTTAATTTGACTGAAGCTTGTACAGTTTCTCTCCTCAGAGTCTAAATAAAATAAATTACTTCTCTTCCATTTCTATTCCTTTCATCATTTTAAATATTGTATCCCATCAATAAATTCACAATTGTCACTATGAGTAAACTCATAGGTTTTCCAAATAATTATTCTTGCTGGTCTCCTCGGTGCTCTCTCCAAGGTAGGTTGCATCAAATCACGAACCATGTTCTATAAAATGCGCCTCTACCCATAGATTTATGGCTCTATTGGGAAATATGTCAGACAAGAATAGATTGAAAGATGCAGGAATTCAAAGACTTAAATTGTAAGTTTAAAATTGCAGGCACATTAGGGTGGCTATCACTAACTGCACCAACTGTAGATGTAGTTTTTTTCTTTCTTTTACACTTTACTAATATAATACTTTTTTTATTTTTTCTATTTTATATTATATCATAATTTTTATTTTGAATGGAATTATAAGTCTTACTCAAGGAGATATGTTCGAGAGGAAAATCTACGAGATCTAAAATGTATCTATCTGATGTTCGGGTGTAAGGTAGGGTTTAATGTGCTGAATTATTTGCTCCATCATAGACCACCTTAATCATAAGATGCAAGACGTTAATATGAAAATTGGGGGTGAAGGAATTACATTTTGTAGTTGGAATGTTAAGGGAATTAATGAACCAATCAAAAGTGGTAAAGTATTAGCTCATTTAAAATCACTTAAAGCAGATATAATATTCCTCCAGGAAACACATCTTAAAAAGGAAGCGCAGCACAGATTGAAAGCAAAATGGATTGTTAAAACGTATCACTCTTCATTCTCACATAAATCTAGACGAGAACCGGACGAGAATATTCATTTTATTCACCGGTGCATAAAACTTACTCAAGGATAGACTATTTCTTGGTGGACTCTAAACTTATTCCATTTACCTACAACTTGCAATATCATAATATTATAATCTCGGACCATGCTCCACTAACATTTATGATTAAACTAAACAGAATGGCCGAGAAACAGACACAATGGAGACTTAACCGCCAAATATTAAATGAAAAGGTATGTCAAGAATACCTTGTAAAACAGATTAATATGTTTTTTGAGGCTAATGACCACCCTGAAATTCCTGCTTCCCTTCTTTGGGAAACATTTAAAGCATTTGTACGAGGAGCATTAATCTCCTTCCAGGCATTTCTTAATAAAGAGAGTAGGGCTAAACAACAGACATTGGAAACGGAAATAAGGCAATTAGACATAGAAAATGCAGTAGCACCTTCTATGGCAAAACATAATAAAATTGCAGCACTGAAATATAAGTTAAATAAAATATACTCAGACCAAGTTGTAAAACTTTATCAACATACAAAACAATTAAATTTTGAATTTGGTTATAAACCACAAAAACTATTAGCACGTCAACTTCGTAAACTGGACGGGGAAAAAACAATTAATAAAATTAGATCAGACAATGGAGAAATATTAACACTGCCCAAAGATATCAATGACAGATTTTTACAATACTATCAAAAACTTTACTCAACTAAAGTGACAGAACAATCAGCAGGAATGGAAGCATTTTTACAGAAATGTAATCTTACGGGTTTAGATCTGAATGAGAGAGAATTACTAGGGACTGAAATAACGGTAAAAGATATCGAAGAGTCAATTAGATCTTTAAAAAACGGAAAGGCCGCAGGTCCTGATGGCCTAAGCTCTGAATTTTATTTAAAAAATTATGATCTGATCTCCCCACGCTTACAGACACTGTATAAATATGCTTATACTCAACAGAAACTCCCAGAAACTTTAAACGAATCTACAATAACACTTATACCAAAAACTGATAAGGATCTTGAAGACCCAGGTTCATATAGAGCAATAGCTCTCTTAAATACTGATCAGAAAATATTAACTAAAATCCTATCTCATAGATTGAGTTTAGTGATTAACAAATTAATACACCCCGACCAAACAGGTTTTATTCCAAAACGTTACTCATTTTATAATCTGAGACGACTATTCAATATTATATACTCAAATAGAATAGCTAATGCAGATCTAGCAATTATTTCATTAGATGCTGAAAAAGCATTTGATCAGGTAGAATGGTCATATTTATTTTCGGTGATGGAAAATTTTCAATTGGGAGAGAAGTACTGTACATGGGTTAAACTTTTGTATTCTAACCCAACAGCTAGAATATTAACAAACCAAATGTTATCAACTAAATTCAACCTTTCTAGAGGTTGTAGACAAGGATGCCTGCTATCCCCATTATTATTCGTTCTTACAATTGAACCATTTGCAGAAAGTGTTAGAGCCCACCCAGAAATATACGGGTATAATACTAAAGACACAATGAATAAAATCTCTTTATATGCAGATGATGTATTAATATATATTACAAAGCCAGAAACTAGCATTCCTTTTTTTTTTTTTTTTTAATTTTTATTTATTAGAAGTACATTACATCACAGCCACATACATTAATACTCGTCATTTATATCTTCTTACAATTAATGTACTCCCTTTATTTTTTTTTTACGCTAAAGAAAGAAAAGATTGAAAGAGAGAAGAAAGTGAAGGAAAAAGTGCAAGTGTAGAAAAGTGTAGAAAATGTAACAACAAACAAAAAAAAAAAAAGGACGGGGACCCTATGAAAGCGAAATTAAAGACAAAAAAAAAAAGGAGTTAAGAAATAGGCCCTAAGAAAAGAAAAGAGAGAGAGAAAAAAAGAAAAACAAATGTTTTTTTTTTTGAGCATCACGTAAATAGGACATACCAACTCTTCAACTATCATCCCCCCTTACCCGACCTCAATTTTTTATTTTTTTAAAGTACTTTTGCACCCTATGTTTGTAATAATTCTATAAATGCAGACCACGTCAGGTGGAAGTGATCTGGTTTACCTGCTAGGAGGAGTCTTATCTCTTCAAGGTGTAGTGTTTCAAACATATTTGAAATCCACATATTTATAGTTGGTATTGGAGCCTTCTTCCAAAATTTTAGAATTAGCTTTTTTCCAGTTATTAACCCATAATCCATTAATTTCTTTTGAAACACATTTAGTTCTGGATCATCTTCCGTTATTCCGAAGATAATCCATTCTGCTTTGGGTATCAGTCTTGTTTTAAATAACTTTGTAAAGATTTCAAAAATTTCATTCCAAAATTTTTGAATTTTTGTACAGAAGACAAATGAGTGCGCTATAGTTGCTTCTTGGGATTGACATTTATCACAAATAGATGATACGTTTGGGAAAATTTTATGAATTTTAGTTTTCGAATAATATAATCTATGTAAAATTTTAAATTGTATTAAAGTGTGTCTTACATTAATCGAGCATTTATGTACTTTTAATAAGTATTCATTCCAACTTTCCTTTGAAATTTTAATGGCTAACTCTTGTTCCCAGTCTCTTCTGATACCCTCCGTAGATGGTATTTGTACATTTAAGATAATATTGTACAAATATGATATTAAGTTTGCTGATTCCGCTTTTGTCTGCATTGCCTCGTCCAGTACATCTGCTGGGTTATTATGATGATCTTTTATATATTTTTTCAAATAGTCGCATATTTGAAAGTATTTAAAATATTGATTATTTCCGAGTTTATATTTTATTTGTAATTGTTGAAATGAAAGTAATTTTCCAGTTTCATACAAGTCACCAAGCGTTTTAATTCCTAGTCTATCCCATTGTGTATAAGCTTTATCTATAATAGAAGGACTAAACGAAGGGTTATTGACTATAGGTAATAAAAGTGATAAGTTTCTTAATTTTAAATTTTGTTTTATTTGTTTCCAAATACGGATTGTACTATGAATAATTGGGTTCTTATTATAGTTTATGTTATTCAATTTCATTGGAGAGAGGAGGATCGCTCCAATGTTTCTAGAGGAGCAATCTTCTTTCTCCATTACAATCCAGTCTACTTGCTGGGCGGAGTTATCCATCAGTTGAATCATGTTTTTAATATTTACTGACCAATAATAATACATAAAATTGGGTAGTGCTAGACCCCCCAATACTTTAGATTTATTCAGATGGGTTTTTTGTATTCTATGTGATTTATAGTCCCATATAAAATTAGTGATATCTGAGTCGAGTTTTTTAAAAAACTTCTTAGGTAAGTATATAGGAATTGATTGAAATAGGTATAAAATTTGTGGTAAAAAGATCATTTTTATTGCGTTTATTCGGCCTATTAAAGACATCGGAAGCGTTTTCCAGAATTTAATTAATGTATTCAGTTTATTAAGTAGGGGGTCAAAATTTGCCCTGAGCATACCTTGATATGCTCTGGTAATTTCGATTCCCAAATATTTAAATTTTTCTGTAGCTATTTTAAAAGGGAATTTTAAAAGATGTGTTGAATCTTTCGGTTTTATTGACATAATTTCACTTTTATTCCAATTTATTCTATATCCAGAAAAAGATCCGAAGTCTTCAATTAAATTTAATATATTTGGTATAGTGATTTGAGGTTTTGTGATATACAATAATATATCATCCGCGTATAAAGATATTTTATTATATGAGTCTTTAGTATTATATCCATGAATATCAGGGTGTATTCTAATTTTTTCTGCTAGCGGTTCAATAATGAGAGCAAACAGCTGTGGTGATAATGAGCATCCTTGTCTATTTCCCCTTGATAGTTGAAATTTCGAGGATAATATGTTATTAGTAAGTATTCTAGCTGTAGGTTTGTTATATAGTAACTAATCCATAAAATAAAATTCTCTCCCAGTTGAAATTTTTGTAATACTTTATCCATATAATTCCATTCTACTTGATCAAATGCTTTTTCAGCATCCAGCGAAATAATTGATAATTCTTGATCTTCAGATTTGTGTGAGTGCATTATGTTGAGTAGACGTCTCATATTATTAGAAGAGTATCTCTTAGGGATAAACCCTGTCTGATCTGGGTTTATTAATTTACTAATGTATTTACTTAATCTTCTGGCTAATGTTTTCGCTAATATTTTTTGATCTGTGTTTAACAATGCTATAGCTCTATATGAGCCAGGATCTTCTAAATCCTTATTTTTCTTAGGTATTAATGTAATCGTTGATTCCGCTAATGTATCAGGTAGTATTCGTTTTTTAAAAGCGTATTGGTACATTTTTTGTAATCTTGGTATTATTTTTTCATAAAAGTTTTTATAAAATTCATTAGTAAATCCATCAGGGCCTGGTGTTTTTCCATTTTTTAGTGAGTTTATTGTATCTTCTAATTCCTTAATTGAGATTTGTGCACCCAGTTCCTCTTGTTCCTTCAGCTCTAACTTTGGAAGATTACAGGTATCCAAGAACTTTGTGATATTATTGGAATCAATTATCGTTTTAGATGTATACAAATTCTCGTAAAATTGCGCAAATCTTTTATTAATATCCTTCGGTGTTGTTAATAATTCCCCTTTATCTGATTTGATCTTTGGTATAGTATGTTCCTTTTCTCGTTTTTTTAGCTGGCGAGCCAAAAGTTTATGCGGTTTATCCCCAAATTCAAAGTGCTCTTGTTTTGTAATTTGAAAAAGTCTTATAAGTTTGGCAGATAATAATTTATTTAATTTAAATTTTAAAATTATTATTTTATTATGTTTATCTATTGTTGGATCTTTAGCATTATCTATATCCATTTGTCTAATAAGTTCTTCTAACTGTCTTTGTTCATTCTTATTCTTTTTATTTTGAAAAGCTTGATATGAAATTATAATACCCCTAATGTATGCTTTAAAAGATTCCCAAAGTAAAGTAGGCGATATATCTGAAGTATCATTTGTTTGAAAAAAGACCTCCATTTGTTCTTTTAAATATATACTCGCTTGTGGATCTTTTAAAATTTGAGAGTTAAATCTCCAGAATGAATTATTCTTAGACAATCCTTCCAGTTTTAAAAAGAAAGTTAGTGGAGAATGGTCTGAAATTGAATTTGTATGATATATTGCATTAGATGTTTGGGGGATTAATTTTGTATCCAGCAGAAAGTAGTCTATACGTGAGTATGTCTTATGTACCATTGAGTAAAACGAATATTCCCTGCCAGTTGGGTTCACAATTCTCCAAACATCTGCTATATTAGTGTTGTTTATGTAGGTATTGAGGAGTTCCCCAGTTTTCGATTTCATATTCCCTCTCTGTTTTTGACTTGATTTATCTAAGTACGGGTCTAAAACACAATTAAAGTCTCCGCCTATTATAACATTTTGATAGTTTGACTCTGCAATTATATTAAAGATTTTATTGAAAAAGTGGGGGTTATCAAAGTTAGGGGCATATATATTTACCAAAGTAAGTGGAGTGTCATGGATTTCTCCATTAACTATTAGGTATCTCCCTTCTATATCTGTTATAATATTCTTTGCTTTAAATGGTATACCTTTTCTTATGATAATTGACGTGCCTCTAGATTTTGAAGTGAATGAAGAGTGGTATGTTTGACCTATCCATTTCGCCCTCAGCCTAACTTGGTCCTGAGGTTTTAGGTGTGTTTCTTGTAGGAAGGTAATGTCAGAATTATACATTTTTAGCTGAGCTAATATCTTACCCCTTTTGATAGGTTCATTAATGCCTCTTATATTCCAACTACAAAATGAGACTCCTCCTAGGTTCTTTTGTGTGGTGTCATGCATTTTGAATAATTATAGTACCTTTGAATCTTGTGGTGCATCCATATCCCAGGTCTTTAGGTATTGGGGGAGTTTTTGAATTATTAACTTTTGTTGGTATGTCCATATTATTCTTATCACTAAACACAAAACACAAACAAGTGATTTTATGTAATAAAAAAAAAACTAAAAGAGTGAGGCTACAGTGTCTATAGTCGGCACTGTTAGAGCCCACCCAGAAATATACGGGTATAATACTAAAGACACAATGAATAAAATCTCTTTATATGCAGATGATGTATTAATATATATTACAAAGCCAGAAACTAGCATTCCAAACCTATTAAATTTAATAACTCAATTTGGTCAGTTTTCGGGATATAGAATTAATTGGAATAAAAGCGAAATCATGCCAATAACGGAACTCAATTTACATACACTACAACAATTTCCTTTTAAAATAGTTAAGGAAAAATTTAAATATTTAGGAATTTATGTAACTAAGACATATACTCTTTTATTTAAATTAAACTTCCCACCTTTACTGAATAAACTACATAAGAATATTGTATTGGAAAACACTTCCCATTTCAATGTTTGGTAGAATTAATGCTATAAAAATGATTTTTTTTACCGCAATTACTGTACCTATTTCAATCAATTCCGACGTATCCCAAAAGTGTTTTTTTTAAAGTTGATTCTATTGTTACAAGTTTCATCTGGGATTATAAGAATCATAGAATAAGCAAAAAACATTTATGTAAATCAAAGATAAATGGAAGTTTAGCTTTGCCAAATTTTTTGTTTTATTTTTGGGCAGTCCATATTAAAAACATGAATTTCTGGCTGGAAGAAATGGATGAGCAACCAGATTGGCTAAGGATGGAAAAGGAAGACTGTTTGCCTTTTGAAATTGGTGCGATTATGTTTGCTCCCACAAAATTGCACAAAAAAACCTATAGGGAAAACCCTATAATACATAGTGGTATACGAATCTGGAAACAATTAAAAAAGGCTTTAAAATTGGATAATATATCACTTTATTTTCCCATTTAAACAATCCTTTATTTAAACCTTCCATATTGGATAAAGGTTTCACACAATGGAAAAATTATGGAATTAAAAAGATGGGACATCTTTATAGGAAAGGCACTTTTCTTTCATTTCAGGAGTTACAACAGATCTACGGACTACACTCAAATAATTTTTTCAGATATCTACAACTTAGAGATTATGTTAAATCTAATACACAAAATTATAGGACTAGGGAACCAGAAATCCTTGACGAATGTTTGAATGAACATCCTAATACTGTGGGGGTGGGGGTGGGAGGGGGGGAACTTTAAAATCTTTCCCCTGCACGGGAGACCCGACCTTTTCTTTGTCGGGTCTCCGTTGTCGTTGGGGCTGGGCAACGTGGAGCGGCCTCCTGCAGGAACGACCTGGGGCTCCAGTTGCGGAGCTGTGGACTATTCACCGTCACGGGGCTGGCCGAGTCCGGAGCGGGTGGAGCTGTGGTGGAGACAATCGCTGCTGCTACCCGACCCCTGGAGATTCAGAGGCTACAACCGCAGGTCTGGCGGACGGCAACACCGGAAGCCCGCGGGTCCCTGGGGGGAGACCGCTTTTCGGGGCTTCCGCAGCAGCGACTTCTCCCGCCCGAGTTGCGGGGTTGAAGAGCACCTGGAGCTGGGCTTTACATCGTCGCCCCGTGCGGCTTGGAGTGGCCGCGGTCCTTTGCGAGCGCGCGCCGGGGCTCTAACACCAAGACCCGGTGCGCGACCTTGCATTAACCGGCGTGGCTTTAATGGCCGCGGGATAATCACCATCGCCCACCGGGGGCTTTGACTTTGACTCTGACATCGGGGGGGGGAGTGCAATGGAGAGATACATTTTTTTGCCTTCCATCACAGCGCTGTGATGGATGTATGTGTAAATTGTGTTGTGTCTCGGGTCTTCTTCGTTTTGTAATGTATGGCTGCAGAAACGATATTTCGTTTGGACCTCAACGGGGTCCAAATGACAAATTTGTCCAAATGACAAATAAAATAATAATAAATAATACAGAAAAATTAATAACTTATATTTATAACACCCTCTTAGATAATGAGGTCCCATCGATGGAATCATATAGACACACATGGGAAAATGAATTAGGCCAACCTATAACGAAAGATATTTGGGACGAAAGTCTACAATATATACATCAATGCTCGTTAAATGCCAGACATGCTTTAATACAATTTAAAGTATTACACAGATTACATTATTCTAAAGCAAAACTAAATAGAATTTTCCCACATATCTCTCCTATTTGTGATAAATGTCAGCATCTAGAGGCTAACTTAACACATACTTTTGCAAATTGTATAAAAATTAAAAGTTTCTGGATTGATATTTTTAGAATAATTTCTGAAGTTGTCAATACTAAATTGGATCCCGACTCAAAACTAATAATACTTGGAATATCAGAACAAAGTCTAACACTCACAACAAGCCAAAGAAACTTCCTAGACTACAGTATAATAACTGGGAAAAAATTAATATTAACATTTTGGAAAGGTCCTATAACCCCCACAATTAAAATGTGGATTATGGAAATGTCAGAGACCCTACACCTGGAAAGAATCAGACTTGTCTTAATGGACAAACAAGAACTTTTTGTTAGAATATGCTCTCCATTCATTGACTATTTGAAGGGGTAGATCGGTTCGGCACGGGAACCTAACTGAAGCTTGAATTTAGGATTAGATGAAAAGTTATACTTTATAACCTACGAACCTATCTCCAATGATGTATTATTAGTAAATTATTCCACTCTTTTTTTAAATCTTGACATTTGTGTTTTTTTTCTTCTCTCTTTCTTTCTCACTTTCTATCTATTAAAAATAAACTAGAAGCAGAATCAATCCACAATTGATATTACTAATGTATGATTGATATACATGAAATGTTTTTACCATAATATGTCTTTGCTTCTAATAAAAACATTATTAAAAAAAAAAAAAAATTGCAGGCAGAACAGGTATTTATACTGCCTTCCGCAATGCCATTAATCTGATCTATGGAGAATGCCAAGCGATGACCACTAATGTTTTGGGATTGTCCTGGACTTTCACCTCAAACATTTATGTGAGCAACCAAAGAGGAAAATATTGGAGAAACAATGAACTGCAGATGTTGGTTAATACACAAAGGGGCACAAAGTGCTGGAGTAACTCAACAGGTCAGGCAGCATCTCTGGAGAACATGAATAGGTGATGATTTGGGTTGAGACCCTTCTTCAGTTTGAACCGCGCGTTGGGGGGAGCAGACCCAGCGGGTCTGCACGGTCTAGTCTTCTTTAAAAATCAATGATTTTTCGCTACTGGGTGAAAATATATGATATGGAAAAAAAGTCTGTTTCACTTTTAGCCAAAAATCAACATTAGTCTATTCACAGGAATGGGGTGAATTGGATTGTGAAATTGGAACTGTTGATGGCAGAGAGCCAAAGGATGGCACTCCCAGGAATGTCTTCAAATAGAAATAGCAGCCCTAGTCAGGAAGAAACTGGAGATGCTGGTTTAAACCAACGATAGACACAAAATGCTGGAGTAACTCAGCGGGACAGGCAGCATCTCTGGAGAGAAAGAATGGGTGATGTTTAGGGTCTCGACCCAAAACGTGCTGGTTTAGTTTTAAATTTAGTTTAATTTAGAGATACAGCGTTGAAACAGGCCCTATGGCCCACCAAGTCCGCACTATCCAGCAATCCCCGCATTCTAACACTATCCTACACACACTAGGGTGTATAAATTTCATTTATATCAAGCTAATTAGTCTACAAACCCGTATGTCTTTGGATTGTGGGAAACCTGAGGTCCTGGAGAAAACCCAAGTAGGACATGGGGAGAATGTACAAACTCCATCCAGACAAGCACCAGTAGTCTGGATCGAATCCAGGTCCCTGGCAATGTAAGGCAGGAACTCTACCACTGCGCCACCGTCCTACCCACCATCCCATGGTGTGGTGACTCATTCTGCTCCAGAAAGTGGTAAAGCCTTCAGGTAACTGTGGGACTGGAAGAAGGGAGTGGGATCTTAGATGGACCAATGTAATAATAAATAACGAATAAATAACCAATGCAACTAAGGACATCCGCAACTTGTAGGTCACAACATACTGTAGAAGCAGTGTAGAACAAATGCAATTTTATGCTGTTCCATGCACATTACCTGGAATTCAAGCTCTTACTTTGAAGGGATTTTGAGGTTTATGACAGGAGCACTGTTGATGATATTGATTATACAAATGATGATAATGAGTATAGATCTAAGTGATAGCCAATGTGTGTAAATTAATGCAACTGGACGCTAGCACGAATACAAATTGTTATTCGTCACTTCATGCTTGCAGCAAGCGAATAACCAGAGAAAACTCAACGGAAAGGGATGGTTAGCACATTACATGCATTGTTCTGGTAATTTACTGAAGATCGTTAATTACACCAGCACTTACCTATTCAGGAAATTGAGTGACACATTCAACTCAAGCAGATTCACAAATGGAGACAGGCTGTCACACTGCATCGCTTCCAACTCGTTTAAAGAGATGTTGAATCTTAGAATCCTAAATTGTGGAAGAAAACAAGGCTTGGGATTCATTTTCATACAAGTAATTGGTGTTATACATTTTAAATTTGGTCCCTCTGAATTCTCAATTGAAGGACCTTTCAAGAAAAGGACATCTGAAAAACAAGTCTATAAACAGTTTACGTCAACTTAGACTGAAGCCTCCAAACCCTCCTCTCCTCTGCCCAGACCAATAAAACCACCATCATGCAATCTGAAATGGTAAAAGCCAGTAACACACCAGGTCACCATCATCACATAAACATGGCAATGCTGTGGATTAATCTTACAATTAATTAGTACTTGATAGAGGGGTTAGGTATGAGGCCAGAATAATCTAATTAACTGGGCAGCACAGTGATGCAGCTGGTAGAGCTGGAAGACTCGATGGGCTAAAGGCTTGATTCCATGCTGTATCACAAAACTAAATTACAATTAGGGAACCATTGCTTGTTAATGCTATGATCAACCAGGAGTACAATAAGTTTATGAAACATTTTGGAATTGAAATAAGCAACAGTGACTCTGCTGTTAAAATTAGATAGATCAAGTGAAATGTCTATGACATCATTAGCATAGCAAAATACATCACTTTATACAATACAATAGATCCATACAGTACCTTTGCGCTTTTGATTCAAAGTCAAAATTAAATATTAGTTTTTTCAGATGAGACATTTTCATGTCAAGACTGTAATGTGGTCCTTCCATTTCGACACTCCAGATGAAAGGAATTGCTGTCAATTCTGAGCAATGGTCTTCAAAAAATTGATTCTCAATCAGATTTTTAGCCATCCTCAACAAGTCTTCAACTTCTTGCCCTGTAAGTAAAAGCAAAAAGATATCGTTAATTTTTCACAACATTTGTAAAAAGATTTAAGAATGTGCCAAAGCACTGTTTAGTCATAGAGTCTTAGAGTGATACAGTGTGGAAATAGGCCCTTCAGCCCAACTTGCCCACACCGGCCAACATGTCACAGCTACACTAGTCCCACCTGCCCACGTTTGGTCCATATCCCTCCAAACCTGTCCTATTCATGTACCTGTCTGACTGTTTCTTAAATGTTGGGATAGTCCCTGCCTCAACTACCTCCTCTGGCAGCTTGTTCCATACACCCACCAACCTTTGTGTGAAAAAGTTAGCCAACAGATAGATTCCTATTAAATCTTTTCCCCTTCATCTTAAACCTATGCCCTATGGTTCTCGATTCACTTACCTTGGGCAAGAGACTCTGTGCATCTACCCGATCTATTCCTCTCATGATTTTATACACCTCATCCTCCTGCGCTCCAAGGAATAGAGTTCCAGCCTACTCAACCTCTGCCTATAGCTCAGACCCTCCAGCCCTGGCAACATCCTTGTAAATCTGTACCTTTTCCAGCTTGACAACATCTTTCCTATAACATTGTGAATGTGAATGAAATATTCACTGAAGCAATGCTGTAAAATTATTTACATATACAAGGGTTCCTACAAATAGCAATATGGCAAAGTCCAGGGAACCTGTATAACTGAAATCTGTTTTATGCCAGATTTAAATACAGAACAGTAGCTATAATGTTCTCATGCTATAACAGTAGCTATACAATGCCCTCCATAATGTTTGGGACAAAGACCCAGCATTTATTTATTTGCCTCTGTACTCCACAATTTGAGAATTGTAATAGAAAAACATCACATGTGGTTAAAGTGCACATTGTCAGATTTTAATAAAGGCCAATTTTATACATTTTGGTTTCACCATGTAGAAATGACAGCTGTGTTTATACATAGTCCCCCCATTGTGTAATTACACTGCTGTAATTTCTACATGGTAAAACCAAAATGTATGAAAATGGCCTTTAATAAGAAATTGCAGCGAATTGAGGCGCGCAGCCTAGACTATCACAAACCAACCTCCCTTTTATTGACTCTATTTATACTTCATGTTGCCTTTGCAAGGCCAGCAGCATAATCAAGGACGAGTCGTGCCCTGGCCTCTCCCTCTTCTCCTCTCTCCCATCGGTCAAAAGATATAAAAGTGTGAAAAAGCACTCCTCCATATTCAGGGACAGTTTCTTCACAGCTGTTAGCAGGCAACTGAATCATCCTACCACAACTAGAGAGCAGTCCTGAACTACTATTTACCTCATTGGTGATCATCGGACTATCTTTGATCAGACTTTGCAGGCTTTACTTTGCACTAAACATTATTCCCTTATCATGTATATGCACACTAGAAATGGCTTGATTGTAATCATGTATTGTCTCTCCACTGACTGGTTAGCACAAAATAAAAGCTTTTCACTGCTTTTCCTGGAAGGACTGTTTGGGTCCCTGGATGTTGGAAAGGGAAGAGGCAAAAGCACAGTTATTGCATTTCCACTTGTTGCAGGGGATGTATGATCAGAAAGGGAGTGGTTTGTGAATATTGAAGATTGGACTAGGGAATTGCAAAGGGAATAGTCTCTTTGGGATGGTGAAAGCGGAATGATTGGAAAGATGTGTGTAGCGATGGAATCTCGTTGGTAGTGATGGAAATTGCAAAAGGTGACCCACTGAATATGTGGCTGGTGGGGTGGATAACATTATTTAGGAGAGAGTGTGTAAGAAAGAACTGCAGATGCTGGTTTAAACCAAAGATAGACACAAAAAGCTGGAGTAACTCAGCAGGACTGGAAGCATCTCTGGAGAGAAAGAATGGGTGACGTTCCGGGTCGAGACCCGTCTTCACATTGATCTAGACTAGGAGAGAATGTAGTGGGAAATAGATGCAATTAACTCAAGAGCTCTACTGACTGATAAGATGGAAGATCTCATTGTTGGAGCAGTAGTGATAGAGACGGTGAAACTGGGATAACGAAATGGAGAACTTACAGGAGGCAGGATGTAAAATTGAGATCCTATGGAGGTATGTATCCTTGTAAGTGGATGTTTCTCACTGGTTATCCTTCAGCAATAAGAGGATTTTGCCTAAATGCTTGCATAAAATCCACACATTACTAAACTGCATATATATAGTTATTTTCTTTAGAGACCTGCCCACTTGGAACCTAGCTCTTGACCAGGAGGACCCATATGGACCTCTTGTACAAGGAGCCATGACTCTCCACTTTCGATTTGTTGCAGCATTCATTCATGAAGAAGCACCAAATGGAACTCTCTATTCCCTCTCTTCAATGAGCATATCTAACCACTAATAGGCATCCTTTGAAAATTATCTCTCTTCTGACGTGAAGAAACGTCTGAAGAATCTGGAGC
>CM075985.1:6506177-6619960 GCA_038087875.1 Malacoraja senta | reverse complement strand
CGAATCCACGGTGGCTATCGAGCACTCATTCACAACTAGTTCTACGTTCCCCACTTTCCCATTCCCTACACACAAGGGGCAATTTACAGAGGCCAATTAACCTACAAGTCCGTCGATGGGATGTGGGTGGAAACCAGAGCACCCAAAGGACACAGTCACGGGGAGAACTTACAAGCTCCGCACACACAGCTCCTGAGATCAGGATTGAACCCTGTTCTCTGGCGCACTGAGAAGGAGACTTTGTACTACATTTTGGCTTGCATTATTATGGTCTGATTTAATTAGTACAACAGATAATTTGTATACTTATGTGTTGCATAGTTGCATTTTGTATGCCTGTAATAGCTTCAGCAAGTAAGAATTTCATTATTTCAGTCCCGGTGGGTATGACAATTAAACACCCTTGGTTCTTGAAGTAATTCAAAATCAGCATACGACAGAGGGAAGAATACACAGATTCTGAGATGAGAGCATTGTATGGTCTACCTATCCACCAAAATCACACTGGGTCACGCCTTCAGTACTTTGAAACAAAAATTCTATTATATTGGAATGAGCCAAGAGATGATAGTGACCTGGCCCACTCTAAACCTGTAAAATGGTAAATATATTCATGAGCCATGTACTAGGTTCACTCGGTGGAAGTAAATGTAACCCAATCCAAAGATGTCAGGTTAGGTGAAGCAAGTGGGAGTTCAAATCCTGACTGTTGCCACTCAATATGTTAGATTAAAATCCCTATTTTGTTTTTCAAACAGGGAATGGATGGATAGGGAATATTTAAAAATAAATACATGATTAAAAAGTGAAAAGAGAACTCTGGAGTTTACTGCCACCTTTGAATCTTCTCCAATGTATAGTAAACAAGAACTTTTGACAACATCATCGATCATCCATGGGTAGATCATGGTCATTGTAATTTTGATTCTCGTTTTTGCAATAACTGAAGGATTTGCTAGTAAATCAGCTGCAGGTACCTGTAGTATCCCTGTAACTCCAATGTTAGGCGATCTTCCATTTCCTGATTATCTTTTTGAAGACTCCTGTAGAAAGCAGCAAAATAGATTTAGAAAGATGGGACATATGACGACTGCATAAATTTAAACTTAAAACATCAAAGTAATGCTCTTCCAATAAAGAAAAGTAACTTAGTAACTGCAATTAAAGTAAAAGACAAGAAAATATTAAAAGATTATTGGTATATCAATAAAGTGCAAAAGTGGGCTATCGTGTTGCGTCATCCTCTTTAATTGTACTGTTAGTCTCACCCAACCTTTGCTACATCACTGCAATTTCTCTCAATAAAGCAACTTGCATTACATTCTGCACTCCCTAGAGCCCTAAAGCCAAGGGTGTATTTAAATCTGGCAAAAAAAGGTAGTTTGTAAACAGCATAATCTTATGAATCAAATAGTGATTGTTGTCAAATAAATCTTTCCCAGTTATGTTGATAAATGAGAAAAAAACAGTTTGCTTCAAAATATTGCCATGGGAACTTTTTTTACCGATGAGGTGCTCAGGATGTGGAAATTGCTGTGCCAAGGAGTTAAGGCAAATAGCTTAAAGGAAAACTAGTAAGGACAAGGGGGAAAAGGGGCAAAATGATCTGATTGCTTTAAACATAGGAAATGAAAACTTGCATTTCCATTGTGATATTTCCAACCTCAACTCATCCCAAAGTAATTTTCAGCCAATGATTAAATAAACTAGAAGGAAAATAGAAACCATTGGGGGGGGGGGGGGGGGGGGTAAGAGTATAAGCTAAGGTAAAAGAGATGAACAGAAATCCCACTGAAGAGAAGAGCAGAGTTTCTTCAAGTAAAGACACAAAGCGCTGGAGTAACTTAGCAGGTCCGGCAGCATCCCTGGAGAACATGGATAGGTTTCAAGTTCAAGTTCACATTTATTGTCACATGCACCAATTAAGGTACAGTGATATTTGAGTTACCATACAGCCATACAAATAAAAAAATACACAATAAACTTAACATAAACATCCGCCACAGTGGAATCAACATTCCTCACTGTGATGGAAGGTAATAAAGTTCAGCCATCTTCCTCCTTTGTTCATCCGTGGTGGTCGGGGCTTTTGAAACCTCAGCACAGCCTCTGCCGACGTCCGATGTCCGATGTCCGAGTCCTCTCGTCGGATGATGGAAACTCCGGCGTCGGGACGGATCGGAACACCCGAGTTGGCCTTTTCTTACCAGAGACCATGGCTTCACGGTGTTAAAGTTCACAGGCCCCGCGGTCGGAGCACTTCCACAGCGATCCTCGGTAAAGGATCGCCCGCTCCGCGATGGTAAGTCCGCACTGCGCTTGCGGCTTGAAGCTCCGGGCTGGTCTCCAGGAAAGGCCGCACCAATCCAAGTTGTTAGGCCGCAGGGGGACGGAGAAAGATCACATCTTCGTCGAGGTAAGTGACTGAAAAAGGTTTCCCCCTATTTTCCCCCCACCCCCACATAAAACATACAGAGAAACATTAAAACATACATTTTAGACACACTAAAAATAACAAAATAACAAAAAAGTCGAAAGGACACACAGGCTGCTGGCGAGGCTGCCATCGCGGCGCTACCCGGTGGTGACGTTTCGGGTCGGGACCCTTCTTCTGAAGTCTGACCCAGGTTAAGCAGCATTCCTGGAGAACATGGATAAGTGATGTTTCAGATTGGGACCCTTTTCCATATTCTCAATAGATGCTGCCCGACCTGCTGAGTTACTCCAGCAGTTTGTGTCTTTCCAGGTGCAGACCATTACTGGGGACTGATAGCAGCTGTTCCATGCACTATCAGCCTGATCGGAATATGCAGTGTCTCTCATCATGTAAGCTCAACTCTCCCCAGCACATTTCTGCTGCAGGTCCGTTAGAGGTTTGCAGCAGGTTTTTGGCACAGGAGTGCAAGCAATGCGGAGGGTAATGAATGATGCAGATTCCCGGCACAATACATATCAGGTAAAATTGGAGTAGATACCCAAGATTGATAGGATTAGAAGATCAAGCGCACTATAATGAAAAAGCGCTCTAATGAATAATAAGTTCAGAAAGCTTAACAGCAAAAACAAAAAGAGAAAGGACAATGAGCTTGGAGGCAGACAGTGAACCAGTTTTGTGTGGAAGAGAGTTGCCTGTGGTGCAAGCGATTGAAGGATTTTAACTTTATTATTCAGATTTAAGAGTTATTAATCACAAAGTACTCGTATTGCAGTCAGATTCAGGATGGGGTAGATGTGGCTGTTTGATTTAAGATCCGAGAAATAGAGCAGAAAATGTTAGAGGTCTGGGAATGAATTATAGACAATTACTTACAGCATCCTGCTGTGAAGATAATGGATAGCCATCTCAGTTTCAATTCGTTTCTCCTGCACTTTGCTCTGGAATGCCAACCGCGCACTCTCCTTCAACTCTTCCTTTGTCTGTTCTTGCAAGTCTGCAGGTGGCTCAAATGTCAACCCATATGTGAAACAGTCCCTTAGGAGCACATTATCCAGGATTTCAACTGTTGTGCATTGCCTGATGGCAGTGTTGCAGCGGTCATCTTGGGTTAAGGGATTGCCCTAAGCAAGAATTAAAAATATTAGAATTCACCATTTCTGAAACGTGATTTCAGAAGAAAATATGAATTTCACGCTAGGTAAGTTTAGGTAAGGTTGCATGGTTACCATCTTACCTTATTTGCCTTTGTGTTGTGTTACTCTCTCTCCCGAAGATATAGACACAAAATGCTGGAGTAACTCAGCGAGACCCTTCTTCGCAGAAGATGGGTCTCGACCCAAAACCTCACCCATTCCTTCTCTCCAGAGATGCTGCCTGACCCGCATTTTGTGTGTACCTTCAGTTTAAACCAGCATCTGCAGTTCCTTCCTACACACTCTCACTCCCGAGATGAGAGATACAAACCACCTCCCTCACTTCCATTGATTTCACCGATCAGATAGAGCACATTTCAACACCTCTTGTCTAAGTCAGTTTACGTTCTGCATGATCTACCCTTCAGCATCCGACTCAGTCAGCATAAAGTTATTTTGTTTTTCCTCCTAAACGCATCAAATGTTATTCACCTCAATCTGTCCATGAAGTTGTATGTTTTGCAATCTAATCTCTCACTGAATAAACACAATCTTTTGGAATTCCTTGTTGAATTTAGTAACTATTTCAAACATGGCCTCTAGTTTTGGGATTGCCAAATAGTACAAGATTATTTCCATTTATCAAACTCCTTTATAATTTTTCAGATATCCACTCATCACTTCAACAATTTATATCCCTCTTTGCTTTGGGGCATGCAGATTTGTTGCAAGTAGGTTCTTGTTGTATGAATATTGAATATATATTTCTTGGTACCTTTGCGGCTTTGTAGATACAGATAATGCACAAGGTCTGATCTTTGTTGCAGTGTTTTTATCCACATCAATGGTGATGGATAGCCTCAATGTAAACCCCCTCTTTATTAACCGCTAGCATCGTGCGCCGATAATTGTTCCCAAGCAGGTTACTTATTGTATGCAGTCTAGAGTTAGGAATTTGCAAGATGATTGTAAATAGTTTGCATTGTGGCAACATGTGAAATATTTGTCTTTCACAAAACTTAGGGCCAGATTCACTAGAGCCATTAGAGTTGGTGATTCTAGCTGTCTACTCCACTGTTTTGCCTGTGCCTCAGTGGTCATGGATAAGGACTCTCAGGTCTTCTGCAGTGTCCCCTATCAATGAGATGAGTGCAGACTGGACACAAGGGATAACATTATTATACTAATGAAAGGTGAATAACCTAAAATATTAACTTTTTTGCTCAGATGCTGCTTGATCTGCTGAGCATTTTCAGCACTATTGTGTTTTTATTTCATATTTCCAGGTGTCTGAAATATTTTGTTTTTGAATATTTTTGCTTTTGTTAGCTTTGTTTTGTGGGTTACGAAGGGACACATTTATTCTGGTCTATTTTTCCCCACTGGTTTATTTCCACCACTTCTCCTCCTCCCCCCTCCACCTCTACTGTCAGTCTGATGAAGGGTTCCGACCTGAAACGTCACCTATTCTTTCTCTCCAGAGACGTTGCCTCTGAGTTACTCCAGCATTTTGTGTCAATCTTTGGTATAAACTAGCATCTGCAGTTCCTTCCTACACATTTACTCAATTTATTTTTGCTCAATAACATGGGGATAATGTATTAGAACATTCTAACATGGCAGTTGTCATGAAGTTAAGATTGTACAATGCATGAACACATTCAGAAGCTCTACCGCTTTTAAAATAAATGTAGTGTTCTTTTCCCATTTCTGTCTAGACCATTCTAAACCATCTAAAACATCAGGGAGCGTTTGAATTGACTTGGATTGTTTTCTTTGGAAAACTGGTGTCACTGAGAGATCTGATAGAAGTATATAAAATTATGAGAGGCATAGATAGGATAGACAGTCAGAATCATTTTTCTCAGGATGGAAAAATCAAATACTATAGATCATAGGTTTAAGGTGAGAAGGGCAAAGTTTAAAGAAGATATGCGGACAGGTTTTTTACACAGACGATGGTGAGTGACTGGAACGTGCTTCGAGGGGTGGTGGTTGAAGCAGATATGTTAGTGACATTTAAAATAAATTTGGACAGGCACATGGATATGCAGGGAGTGGAGGGATATGGGTTTTGTGCAAGTGGATAAATAATGCCCACATATTGGCAGCCTGTTGAGCATAGATATTGTGGGCCAAAGTGCCAATTCTTGTGCTGTCCAATGTTCATACTTTAAACCAGTAAATAAACCACTTCGATTCTTTTTCTCTGCCAATCACACTGTTTTGTGGAAAGATTGGGAATGAAGAGAGAAATATTATAACCTCTCTGTCGATGAGTTTACCCTATTGTTGAGATTACGGATAGTTAGTCCTTGCACCCTGCCTACTCCTCCACAGCACAAAAAGCATGAACTCGCTCTGCATCTTGTTTTATTAGCTACTTATACATGTATCAGCTGTTATGGATGGATGCCCATCATTAATATGTTCGCTCATGAGGATAATTAACCATCAGTTGAGGTAATTTTGACTGTATGATGGTATAAAGTAGATGCTTGGATTTAAAATAGGTCTTTATAAATAGCCTGCTTCAGCATATAGTTAAATTGAAGCCTATTTTACATCTTTCCTTTATTTTCACAGATTTCCAACAATTGAACCAGAAGATGATAATAGATGAAAACCACTGAAAGACTGACAAATATCCTTACTTTAAGTCTCAATTGCTTCAATCTCCTCAGGTTTTCAAGGACATGCAGTGTGTCAGAGAGGGAGAGAATCACATTGTCAGAAGCATCGAGAACACATAGGTTCAGTGAGCTGGAGAGAGGCAGTAGGCTGCAAATACGGTTACCCTGAATGTACAGTTCACAGAGCTGGGGGGAGATGCTGAACACCTTCTAGAGATTCCAACTAAAAAAAAAACACAAAATAATCATATGGCAGTTACTGGACCAGCACAAAGCATTACACAATGATACACAATTAACATATTTCAACAGCTTGGTCTCTGTTCCATGTTCGCTAAAGTGTCCTTCTATCTTTTTTCATCTAACTTTATCACTGACCTTGTATTCATCTACCGCTATCTTGTCTCAACTCCTGCTAGTTGTTCAGTTGGAAAGACCTGGAAACTATCTAGTAATACTAACCAATATAACTAGCACAGGAAGAAAACAGCTTCATTTTCATGTTGTGTAACTGCAACTGGACGGGAATGTTTATAGAATGTAACTTGTGATGTACAGATTGGCCTCATGCAGCCAATATCCATGCAGCCAGTATCTTATGCAATTAGCCAATCTTCATGCCAACCTTATGGAGAACCATCCCCACAGTTCGTGATACCTTGGACAGTGTCACAGTCAAGTCCAATCCTATTCTTTTCGGAAGCTTAGGTTTAATCTAAGCTACAAAATCATACAGATGGATGTGTGGTCACTGAGGAGTTACCTTGTTGCCACTGAGATGCAACTTAGTTAGGCTGTTGAGAATAGGTAGGTTTGCAATGTTCCTGATCTGGTTGTGCGAAATGTCCAGAGCTGTCAACATCTCACAGCATTCTAACCCTTGGAGAGATTGAATAATGTTGTGCGACAGGTTCAAAACCATCAACTGAGGTAAAGCCTTGAGCCATGAGATGCTGCAGCAACAACAAAAATAACAACACACATAAGGAGAGTGAAAACAAATAACTTTCAATTCCAGCACTGGGAGATCTAGCATGGGCTATAGATTAGATTATTGGAAACTTCCAGACACTTGAAAGGAAGAATTTATTCTCGATGCTACTGCGGAGTAAGTGGCGCTGTAATTGGGTAATTGGGTAGCCACATCACATTCAAAACTACATTCAATGAACCTAACAAGTAATTCAAAAGATTTGGTCTGGGGCAAGAAATAACACACAATTTAGTTATTGATAAAAATAAAGTTTCAGGTAGAGTGTCTAAGGATGAAAACTGGCTCTGGTGGCACAATGCAGCAGGTAGTGCTGCTGCTGAAAATCTCCTGTGAACATAGAATATAGAACTCTACAACACAAGAATAGACTCTTCAGCCCACCATGTCTGCGCTGAACATGATCTCATAAACTAACCCCATCTGCCTGCACATGATCCATATCTATCCAGTACCTGCCTGGTCTGAAGCAGAGCCCGACCCAAAAAGTCACCTATCCATGTTTCTCGAGATGCTGCCTGACCGGCTGAGTTACTCCAACACTTTCCCTACATGATCATGTTCCTGTATAAATACCTTGTAAACGTCACCATTGTACCTGCTTCCATCACTCCCACTGGCAGCACGTTCCAGGCACCCTATACTCACTACACAAAGAATTTGCCTGAATATCTATATACTTATAAAACTCTGATCTTGGACGTGGATGTGTGTGTGTGTGAGTGTGAGTGTGTGTGTGTGTATTTGTTTGTGTATCACATCCTCGCGGAAAAAATGACGCGGTAACGTTAAAATGTTTTACATATTCCGGTAGAGATTTTTCCCATGGAGTCCAAAATCGCCACTGTCTTTCGCTGATGACATCACAATGGGTCTGCTCCGTGCACCCTTCTACCATGCGCTGCAAGTGACGGCACCCCCCCGGTTATTCAAAAGACTCGGCTGGCTCGCTCGGCTGGCTCGCTCGGGTCTTCTGCTGGCTCACTCGGAGCCCTTGTTCCACGTGCGCGAATGACGGTACTCCCCCCCCCCCCCCGGTTATTCAAAAGACTCAGCTTGGCTCGCTCGGCTGGCTCACTCGGCTGGCTCGCTCGGCCCGGGCCTCCCTCCCCCTCTCTCTGCCCCCCTCTCTCTCCTCCCACTCTCTCTCCCCCCTTTCTCTCTCCCCCCTCTCTCTTCCCCCCACCCCTCTCCTCCCCCTCTCTCTCCACCCCTCTCTCTCTCTCTCTCTCCCCCCCCTCTCTCTGTCCCAGCCCCTCTCTCTCTGCCTCTCTGTCTCTCTCTCTCTGCCCTCTCACTCTACCCCCCTCCCTCTCCCTCTCTAGACGCGCCTGCGAGTTGGGGGCTATGTGTGAGTGGATAGGAAAGGGATGGGGTAAAAGGAGCAAATTAATAATATTAATATAATATCAGGAGGGGTGGTTAGTGTGTGTGTAAGGGTGGTTAGTGTGTGTGTGTGTGTGTGTGTGTGTGTGTGTGTGCGCGTGTGCGTGTGCGTGTGGGGGGGGGGTTAGTGTGTGTGTTGCGCAGCAGGCTGCCCCCCCCCCACCCCGCAACCGCAACGGGTCCCACTTGGTCTAGTCTACTTTAAACTTCTCCCTCTGAATTTAAACCGATATGCTTTAGTGTTTGACAATTCTGCCCTGGAGAAAGACACTGCACCTTGCTGCGATACACTTATGTGAGCAGCAATCTGAAATTGCTCCTCGTATATCGAGCAAATAGAAGGCTACTGGAGCACGTGATTATCAGCCATCATCCCCATCTGATGACGATTGGTCAGGTGGCCAACATATGTACGATACGATCAAAAAAAAAATTCAATTAACTAGGGGGGAGAGCAACTTAGCTAATTCAGCACTGCTCTGAAATCTTCCACTGTGCACAGTACAGCCTGCACATCATTACTTTTTGTCACAGGGTTCATGCGGCACAAAAACAGCCCTTGGGCCATCAAGTCTATGCGAACCATTAAGTATCCATTTAAACCAATTCAATATACTTTTACATTAATTCTACATTAATTCCATTGGGATATGGGCCAAACACAGGCAGATGGGACTAGTGCAGCTGGGACATGTTGGCCGATGTGGGCCGAAGGGCCTGTTTCTATGCTGTATGACTCTATAATGCTATGACTCCCCATATTCCTCTTGACCCTTTCCAGTTTCTCCCACTCACCTTCAAAACTCAGGGCAATTTACAGTAACTAATTGAACTTGAAAATATGGGAGGAAACAGGGTAGTAGGGAAAACATGCAAACTCCACCCAGGTTTAATACTGACCTTGGATGTGTGTGGAGCTTACATGTTCTCTCCAAGATGCTTCAGCCTCCGCCCACATCTCAAGTACATGCTGGTCGGTAGCTGCTACTGTAAATCCTCCCGCTGTGGAAGCAGAATTAGGGGGAAATGTTGGGTATGTAAGAAGTACGTTGTAGGAAAATAAGTATTTTGTATAGGCACATGGATATGCAGGGAATGGAGGGATGTGGATCTTGTGTTGGCAGAGGAATTAGTTTATCTCTGCATCATGTTTGGCACAAACATTGTGGACCGAAGGCCCTGTCCCTGTGCAGTGTTGTTCTATGTTTTATGTTCAATGACAAAAGAAAATATGAAATAAAAATGATTTCAAAATAATAAAGTTGCAGCAAAAGGAAAGTAAGAGGGCCTAAAGATTGTCCCCATCAGCATATCTTTAAAGTGTTTTTATAGTAGCTAATTACTGGCTTTATTTCACTTATTTAAGGCACGTATGTACATAGGCCTGAACTGTGATTTGAAACTGTTAGCTAGTCTGTTAATGTATGCCCTCATTTTTATACTAATTAATGGAATCGTACAGAAATGAAGGGGATTATTTGGACCATCATGCCTGTGCTGACTCCTTGAAAGAGTCATCCAATTATTTCACAGCCTTGATCCTCCCCTACGGCACTGTACATTTCTTCTTCTTCAACATATTTATCCAACTTCCTTCTGGAAATAATTAGCAAATTTGCTGTCACCATCCTTTCCGTCAGTGAATTACAGATCATAAAAATTGCTGCATAAAAATAATTCTCATTACCACTCTGGGATCTTCAACAGTTCTCTTAAGTCTTTACCTTCCAAACATTGATCCTCCTGATAGTGGAAGCAGCTTCTCTGTTTTTTGTTGAAATCCTTAATTCGCAATTATTTGTGAATAATCTTCCTAATATTTATTTTGTATTTCCTACTTCAAGTTCCTAATGAAAGCCCCCACGGACTTTCTGTTATTTGAGAAAAGGGATCGCCATGGGGAAAATTTCCACACAGCCTAGTAATCCCATTCTTTTTGTGAACCACGTCCAATTTATCTGATATCCTTGCTAAATTGAAAGTAAAACATCCAGGGAGTTAATCCTCTCCGAAGTTCTTCCCAGAGCAAGAAGGTGGAACAGGCTCTGAATTTAACACAGCGTTCAAATAATTCAACCCAAATTGTCTTCTTTCCACAGGTGACTTTGTCAAGGCCCCAGTACCGCAGATGAAAAGAAATGTTTGTTCTAATCCACTGACTTTCAATTTCACCCCATCCCCCAATATTCATCTCTCACTTTTTTTCTAGAAAGTGATAAATGGCATCCAATCAGTTATTTTTATTTGGAAACTGTTTCGCATATTTATTCTTCTGTACCAGGGGACACTGATAGAACTTAAAAGATCTGGAGAATCAGAAAGACCACCTGGACATTCCAAAAACTGTTATCCATCGGGGCTAATTAAGAGAACAGAATAATCTTTTAATTTGACTGAAGCTTGTACAGTTTCTCTCCTCAGAGTCTAAATAAAATAAATTACTTCTCTTCCATTTCTATTCCTTTCATCATTTTAAATATTGTATCCCATCAATAAATTCACAATTGTCACTATGAGTAAACTCATAGGTTTTCCAAATAATTATTCTTGCTGGTCTCCTCGGTGCTCTCTCCAAGGTAGGTTGCATCAAATCACGAACCATGTTCTATAAAATGCGCCTCTACCCATAGATTTATGGCTCTATTGGGAAATATGTCAGACAAGAATAGATTGAAAGATGCAGGAATTCAAAGACTTAAATTGTAAGTTTAAAATTGCAGGCACATTAGGGTGGCTATCACTAACTGCACCAACTGTAGATGTAGTTTTTTTCTTTCTTTTACACTTTACTAATATAATACTTTTTTATTTTTTCTATTTTATTATATATCATAATTTTTATTTTGAATGGAATTATAAGTCTTACTCAAGGAGATATGTCCGAGAGGAATTATTTGCTCCATCATAGACCACCTTAATCATAAGATGCAAGACGTTAATATGAAAATTGGGGGTGAAGGAATTACATTTTGTAGTTGGAATGTTAAGGGAATTAATGAACCAATCAAAAGTGGTAAAGTATTAGCTCATTTAAAATCACTTAAAGCAGATATAATATTCCTCCAGGAAACATCTTAAAAAGCGCAGCACAGATTGAAAGCAAAATGGATTGCTAAAACGTATCACTCTTCATTCTCACATAAATCTAGAGGGGTTGCAATATTAATCTGTAAAGGTATAACGTTTAAACATATCAACTACAGAAGATATTGATGGCAGATATATTGTATTAGTAGGTGAGTTATACTCAAAAAGAGTGACTCTTCTAAACGTATATGGACCAAATTTCGATTGCCGATTGTTTTTCAAGAGAATACTCAATACTATCCCGGAATGCACACAATATAACAATAATTGGTGGAGATTTAAATTGTACACTAGATTCTTATTTAGACAGATCATCGACAGAAAACTAAAATCTCAGTCAAGTGAATTTTTAAACTCATATATTAATACTACCAACATCAAGGATGTCTGGAAAATTGAAAATCCAACCGGACGAGAATATTCATTTTATTCACCGGTGCATAAAACTTACTCAAGGATAGACTATTTCTTGGTGGACTCTAAACTTATTCCATTTACCTACAACTTGCAATATCATAATATTATAATCTCGGACCATGCTCCACTAACATTTATGATTAAACTAAACAGAATGGCCGAGAAACAGACACAATGGAGACTTAACCCCCAAATATTAAATGAAAAGGTATGTCAAGAATACCTTGTAAAACAGATTAATATGTTTTTTGAGGCTAATGACCACCCTGAAATTCCTGCTTCCCTTCTTTGGGAAACATTTAAAGCATTTGTACGAGGAGCATTAATCTCCTTCCAGGCATTTCTTAATAAAAAGAGTAGGGCTAAACAACAGACATTGGAAACGGAAATAAGGCAATTAGACATAGAAAACGCAGTAGCACCTTCTATGGCAAAACATAATAAAATTGCATCACTGAAATATAAGTTAAATAAAATATACTCAGACCAAGTTGTAAAACTTTATCAACATACAAAACAATTAAATTTTGAATTTGGTTATAAACCACAAAAACGATTAGCACGTCAACTTCGTAAACTGGACGGGGAAAAATCAATTAATAAAATTAGATCAGACAATGGAGAAATATTAACACTGCCCAAAGATATCAATGACAGATTTTTACAATACTATCAAAAACTTTACTCAACTAAAGTGACAGAACAATCAGCAGGAATGGAAGCATTTTTACAGAAATGTAATCTTACGGGTTTAGATCTGAATGAGAGAGAATTACTAGGGACTGAAATAACAGTAAAAGATATCGAAGAGTCAATTAGATCTTTAAAAAACGGAAAGGCCGCAGGTCCTGACGGCCTAAGCTCTGAATTTTATTTAAAAAATTATGGTCTGATCTCCCCACGCTTACAGACACTGTATAAATATGCTTATACTCAACAGAAACTCCCAGAAACTTTAAACGAATCTACAATAACACTTATACCAAAAACTGATAAGGATCTTGAAGACCCAGGTTCATATAGAGCAATAGCTCCCTTAAATACTGATCAGAAAATATTAACTAAAATCCTATCTCATAGATTGAGTTTAGTGATTAACAAATTAATACACCCCGACCAAACAGGTTTTATTCCAAAACGTTACTCATTTTATAATCTGAGACGACTATTCAATATTATATACTCAAATAGAATAGCTAATGCAGATCTAGCAATTATTTCGTTAGATGCTGAAAAAGCATTTGATCAGGTAGAATGGTCATATTTATTTTCGGTGATGGAATATTTTCAATTGGGAGAGAAGTACTGTACATGGGTTAAACTTTTATATTCTAACCCAACAGCTAGAATATTAACAAACCAAATGTTATCAACTAAATTCAACCTTTCTAGAGGTTGTAGACAAGGATGCCTGCTATCCCCATTATTATTCGCTCTTGCAATTGAACCATTTGCAGAAAGTGTTAGAGCCCACCCAGAAATATACGGGTATAATACTAAAGACACAATGAATAAAATCTCTTTATATGCAGATGATGTATTAATATATATTACAAAGCCAGAAACTAGCATTCCAAACCTATTAAATTTAATAACTCAATTTGGTCAGTTTTCGGGATATAGAATTAATTGGAATAAAAGCGAAATCATGCCAATAACGGAACTCAATTTACATACACTACAACAATTTCCTTTTAAAATAGTTAAGGAAAAATTTAAATATTTAGGAATTTATGTAACTAAGACATATACTCTTTTATTTAAATTAAACTTCCCACCTTTACTGAATAAACTACATAAGAATATTGTATTGGAAAACACTTCCCATTTCAATGTTTGGTAGAATTAATGCTATAAAAATGATTTTTTTACCGCAATTACTGTACCTATTTCAATCAATTCCGACATGTATCCCAAAAGTGTTTTTTTTTAAGTCGATTCTATTGTTACAAGTTTCATCTGGGATTATAAGAATCATAGAATAAGCAAAAAACATTTATGTAAATCAAAGATAAATGGAAGTTTAGCTTTGCCAAATTTTTTGTTTTATTTTTGGGCAGTCCATATTAAAAACATGAATTTCTGGCTGGAAGAAATGGATGAGCAACCAGATTGGCTAAGGATGGAAAAGGAAGACTTTTTGCCTTTTGAAATTGGTGCGATTATGTTTGCTCCCACAAAATTGCACAAAAAAACCTATAAGGAAAACCCTATAATACATAGTGGTATACGAATCTGGAAACAATTAAAAAAGGCTTTAAAATTGGATAATATATCACTTTATTTTCCCATTTAAACAATCCTTTATTTAAACCTTCCATATTGGATAAAGGTTTCACACAATGGAAAAATTATGGAATTAAAAAGATGGGACATCTTTATAGGAAAGGCACTTTTCTTTCATTTCAGGAGTTGCAACAGATCTACGGACTACACTCAAATAATTTTTTCAGATATCTACAACTTAGAGATTATGTTAAATCTAATACACAAAATTATAGGACTAGGGAACCAGAAATCCTTGACGAATGTTTGAATGAACATCCTAATACTGTGGGGGTGGGGGTGGGGGGGGGGGAACTTTAAAATCTTTCCCCTGCACGGGAGACCCGACCTTTTCTTTGTCGGGTCTCCGTTGTCGTTGGGGCTGGGCAACGTGGAGCGGCCTCCTGCAGGAACGACCTGGGGCTCCAGTTGCGGAGCTGTGGACTACTCACCGTCACGGGGCTGGCCGAGTCCGGAGCGGGTGGAGCTGTGGTGGAGACAATCGCTGCTGCTACCCGACCCCCGGAGATTCGGAGGCTACAACCGCGGGTCTGGCGGACGGCAACACCGGAAGCCCGCGGGTCCCTGGGAGGAGACCGCTTTTCGGGGCTTCCGCAGCAGCGACTTCTCCCGCCCAAGTTGCGGGGTTGAAGAGCACCTGGAGCGGGGCTTTACATCGTCGCCCCGCGCGGCTTGGAGTGGCCGCGGTCCTTTGCGAGCGCGCGTCGGGGCTCTAACACCAAGACCCGGTGCGCGACCTTGCATTAACCGGCGTGGCTTTAATGGCCGCGGGATAATCACCATCGCCCGCCGGGGGCTTTGACTTTGACTCTGACATCGGGGGGGGGAGTGCAGTGGAGAGATAAGTTTTTTTGCCTTCCATCACAGCGCTGTGATGGATGTATGTGTAAATTGTGTTGTGTCTCGGGTCTTCTTCGTTTTGTAATGTATGGCTGCAGAAACGATATTTCGTTTGGACCTCAACGGGGTCCAAATGACAAATTTGTCCAAATGACAAATAAAATAATAATAAATAATACAGAAAAATTAATAACTTATATTTATAACACCCTCTTAGATAATGAGGTCCCATCGATGGAATCATATAGACACACATGGGAAAATGAATTAGGCCAACCTATAACGAAAGATATTTGGGACGAAAGTCTACAATATATACATCAATGCTCGTTAAATGCCAGACATGCTTTAATACAATTTAAAGTATTACACAGATTACATTATTCTAAAGCAAAACTAAATAGAATTTTCCCACATATCTCTCCTATTTGTGATAAATGTCAGCATCTAGAGGCTAACTTAACACATACTTTTGCAAATTGTATAAAAATTAAAAGTTTCTGGATTGATATTTTTAGAATAATTTCTGAAGTTGTCAATACTAAATTGGATCCCGACTCAAAACTAATAATACTTGGAATATCAGAACAAAGTCTAACACTCACAACAAGCCAAAGAAACTTCCTAGACTACAGTATAATAACTGGGAAAAAATTAATATTAAAATTTTGGAAAGGTCCTATAACCCCCACAATTAAAATGTGGATTATGGAAATGTCAGAGACCCTACACCTGGAAAGAATCAGACTTGTCTTAATGGACAAACAAGAACTTTTTGTTAGAATATGGTCTCCATTCATTGACTATTTGAAGGGGTAGATCGGTTCGGCACGGGAACCTAACTGAAGCTTGAACAGGATTAGATGGAAAGTTATACTTTATAACCTACGAACCTATCTCCAATGATGTATTATTAGTAAATTATTCCACTCTTTTTTTAAATCTTGACATTTGTGTTTTTTTTCTTCTCTCTTTCTTTCTCACTTTCTATCTATTAAAAATAAACTAGAAGCAGAATCAATCCACAATTGATAATATTACTAATGTATGATTGATATACATGAAATGTTTTTACCATAATATGTCTTTGCTTCTAATAAAAATATTATTAAAAAAAAAAAAAAAATTGCAGGCAGAACGAACAGGTATTTATACTGCCTTCCGCAATGCCATTAATCTGATCTATGGAGAATGCCAAGCGATGACCACTAATGTTTTGGGATTGTCCTGGACTTTCACCTCAAACATTTATGTGAGCAACCAAAGAGGAAAATATTGGAGAAACAATGAACTGCAGATGTTGGTTAATACACAAAGGGGCACAAAGTGCTGGAGTAACTCAACAGGTCAGGCAGCATCTCTGGAGAACATGAATAGGTGATGATTTGGGTTGAGACCCTTCTTCAGTTTGAACCGCGCGTTGGGGGGAGCAGACCCAGCGGGTCTGCACGGTCTAGTCTTCTTTAAAAATCAATGATTTTTCGCTACTGGGTGAAAATATATGATATGGAAAAAAAGTCTGTTTCACTTTTAGCCAAAAATCAACATTAGTCTATTCACAGGAATGGGGTGAATTGGATTGTGAAATTGGAACTGTTGATGGCAGAGAGCCAAAGGATGGCACTCCCAGGAATGTCTTCAAATAGAAATAGCAGCCCTAGTCAGGAAGAAACTGGAGATGCTGGTTTAAACCAACGATAGACACAAAATGCTGGAGTAACTCAGCGGGACAGGCAGCATCTCTGGAGAGAAAGAATGGGTGATGTTTAGGGTCTCGACCCAAAACGTGCTGGTTTAGTTTTAAATTTAGTTTAATTTAGAGATACAGCGTTGAAACAGGCCCT
Source organism: Malacoraja senta (assembly GCA_038087875.1). Classification (NCBI taxonomy): domain Eukaryota; kingdom Metazoa; phylum Chordata; class Chondrichthyes; order Rajiformes; family Rajidae; genus Malacoraja; species Malacoraja senta. The sequence continues at coordinate 6,602,906 of CM075985.1, read as the reverse complement.
ATGGCCCACCAAGTCCGCACTATCCAGCAATCCCCGCATTCTAACACTATCCTACACACACTAGGGTGTATAAATTTCATTTATATCAAGCCAATTAGTCTACAAACCCGTATGTCTTTGGATTGTGGGAAACCTGAGGTCCTGGAGAAAACCCAAGTAGGACATGGGGAGAATGTACAAACTCCATCCAGACAAGCACCAGTAGTCTGGATCGAATCCAGGTCCCTGGCAATGTAAGGCAGGAACTCTACCACTGCGCCACCGTCCTACCCACCATCCCATGGTGTGGTGACTCATTCTGCTCCAGAAAGTGGTAAAGCCTTCAGGTAACTGTGGGACTGGAAGAAGGGAGTGGGATCTTAGATGGACCAATGTAGTAATAAATAATGAATAAATAACCAATGCATCCAAGGACATCCGCAACTTGTAGGTCACAACATACTGTAGAAGCAGTGTAGAACAAATGCAATTTTATGCTGTTCCATGCACATTACCTGGAATTCAAGCTCTTACCTTGAAGGGATTTTGAGGTTTATGACAGGAGCACTGTTGATGATATTGATTATACAAATGATGATAATGAGTATAGATCTAAGTGATAGCCAATGTGTGTAAATTAATGCAACTGGATGCTAGCACGAATACAAATTGTTATTCGTCACTTCATGCTTGCAGCAAGCGAATAACCAGAGAAAACTCAACGGAAAGGGATGGTTAGCACATTACATGCATTGTTCTGGTAATTTACTGAAGATCGTTAATTACACCAGCACTTACCTATTCAGGAAATTGAGTGACACATTCAACTCAAGCAGATTCACAAATGGAGACAGGCTGTCACACTGCATCGCTTCCAACTCGTTTAAAGAGATGTTGAATCTTAGAATCCTAAATTGTGGAAGAAAACAAGGCTTGGGATTCATTTTCATACAAGTAATTGGTGTTATACATTTTAAATTTGGTCCCTCTGAATTCTCAATTGAAGGACCTTTCAAGAAAAGGACATCTGAAAAACAAGTCTATAAACAGTTTACGTCAACTTAGACTGAAGCCTCCAAACCCTCCTCTCCTCTGCCCAGACCAATAAAACCACCATCATGCAATCTGAAATGGTAAAAGCCAGTAACACACCATGTCACCATCATCACATAAACATGGCAATGCTGTGGATTAATCTTACAATTAATTAGTACTTGATAGAGGGGTTAGGTATGAGGCCAGAATAATCTAATTAACTGGGCAGCACAGTGATGCAGCTGGTAGAGCTGGAAGACTCGATGGGCTAAAGGCTTGATTCCATGCAGTATCACAAAACTAAATTACAATTAGGGAACCATTGCTTGTTAATGCTATGATCAACCAGGAGTACAATAAGTTTATGAAACATTTTGGAATTGAAATAAGCAACAGTGACTCTGCTGTTAAAATTAGATAGATCAAGTGAAATGTCTATGACATCATTAGCATAGCAAAATACATCACTTTATACAATACAATAGATCCAATAGAGCTGTGGTGGAGACAATCGCTGCTGCTACCCGACCCCCGGAGATTCGGAGGCTGCAACCGCGGGTCTGGCGGACGGCAACACCGGAAGCCCGCGGGTCCCTGGTGGGAGACCGCTTTTCGGGGCTTCCGCAGCGGTGACTTCTCCCGCCCGAGTTGCAGGGTTGAAGAGCACCTGGAGCGGGGCTTTATCCCCCCGCGCGGCTTGGAATGGCCGCCGGACTTTGCGAGCGCGCGCACTTTGGCCGCCGGACTTTGCGAGCGCGCGCCGGGGCTCTAACACCAAGACCCGGTGCGTGACCCTTGCATTAACCGGCGTGGCTTTAATGGCTGCGGGATAATCACCATCGCCCGCCAGGGGCTTTGACTTTGACTCTGACATCGGGGAGGGGGGGGGGGGGGGAAGTGCAGTGGAAAGATACGTTTTTTTGCCTTCCATCACAGCGCTGTGATGGATGTATGTGTAAATTGTGTTGTGTCTCGGGTCTTTTTTTGTTTTGTAATGTATGGCTGCAGAAACGACATTTCGTTTGGACCTCAAGGGGTCCAAATGACAAATTTGTCCAAAAGACAAATAAAATTGTATTGTATTGTATTGTATTGTATACAGTACCTTTGCGCTTTTGATTCAAAGTCAAAATTAAATATTAGTTTTTTCAGATGAGACATTTTCATGTCAAGACTGTAATGTGGTCCTTCCATTTCGACACTCCAGATGAAAGGAATTGCTGTCAATTCTGAGCAATGGTCTTCAAAAAATTGATTCTCAATCAGATTTTTAGCCATCCTCAACAAGTCTTCAACTTCTTGCCCTGTAAGTAAAAGCAAAAAGATATCGTTAATTTTTCACAACATTTGTAAAAAGATTTAAGAATGTGCCAAAGCACTGTTTAGTCATAGAGTCTTAGAGTGATACAGTGTGGAAATAGGCCCTTCGGCCCAACTTGCCCACACCGGCCAACATGTCACAGCTACACTAGTCCCACCTGCCCACGTTTGGTCCATATCCCTCCAAACCTGTCCTATTCATGTACCTGTCTAACTGTTTCTTAAATGTTGGGATAGTCCCTGCCTCAACTACCTCCTCTGGCAGCTTGTTCCATACACCCACCAACCTTTGTGTGAAAAAGTTAGCCTACAGATTCCTATTAAATCTTTTCCCCTTCATCTTCAACCTATGCCCTATGGTCCTCGATTCACTTACCCTGGGCAAGAGACTCTGTGTATCTACCCGATCTATTCCTCTCATGATTTTATACACCTCATCCTCCTGCGCTCCAAGGAATAGAGTTCCAGCCTACTCAACCTCTGCCTATAGCTCAGACCCTCCAGCCCTGGCAACATCCTTGTAAATCTGTAACTTTTCCAGCTTGACAACATCTTTCCTATAACATTGTGAATGTGAATTAAATAGTCACTGAAGCAATGCTGTAAAATTATTTACATAGACAAGGGTTCCTACAAATAGCAATATGGCAAAGTCCAGGGAACCTGTATAACTGAAATCTGTTTTATGCCAGATTTAAATACAGAACAGTAGCTATATTGTTCTCATGCTATAACAGTAGCTATACAATGCCCTCCATAATGTTTGGGACAAAGACCCAGCATTTATTTATTTGCCTCTGTACTCCACAATTTGAGAATTGTAATAGAAAAACATCACATGTGGTTAAAGTGCACATTGTCAGATTTTAATAAAGGCCAATTTTATACATTTTGGTTTCACCATGTAGAAATGACAGCTGTGTTTATACATAGTCCCCCCATTGTGTAATTACACTGCTGTAATTTCTACATGGTAAAACCAAAATGTATGAAAATGGCCTTTAATAAGAAATTGCAGCGAATTGAGGCGCGCAGCCTAGACTATCACAAACCAACCTCCCTTTTATTGACTCTATTTATACTTCATGTTGCCTTTGCAAGGCCAGCAGCATAATCAAGGACGAGTCGTGCCCTGGCCTCTCCCTCTTCTCCTCTCTCCCATCGGTCAAAAGGTATAAAAGTGTGAAAAAGCACTCCTCCATATTCAGGGACAGTTTCTTCACAGCTGTTAGCAGGCAACTGAATCATCCTACCACAACTAGAGAGCAGTCCTGAACTACTATTTACCTCATTGGTGATCATCGGACTATCTTTGATCAGACTTTGCAGGCTTTACTTTGCACTAAACATTATTCCCTTATCATGTATATGCACACTAGAAATGGCTTGATTGTAATCATGTATTGTCTCTCCACTGACTGGTTAGCACAAAATAAAAGCTTTTCACTGCTTTTCCTGGAAGGACTGTTTGGGTCCCTGGATGTTGGAAAGGGAAGAGGCAAAAGCACAGTTATTGCATTTCCACTTGTTGCAGGGGATGTATGATAGGAAAGGGAGTGGTTTGTGAATATTGAAGATTGGACTAGGGAATTGCAAAGGGAATAGTCTCTTTGGGATGGTGAAAGCGGAATGATTGGAAAGATGTGTGTAGCGATGGAATCTCGTTGGTAGTGATGGAAATTGCAAAAGGTGACCCACTGAATATGTGGCTGGTGGGGTGGATAACATTATTTAGGAGAGAGTGTGTAAGAAAGAACTGCAGATGCTGGTTTAAACCAAAGATAGACACAAAAAGCTGGAGTAACTCAGCAGGACTGGAAGCATCTCTGGAGAGAAAGAATGGGTGACGTTCCGGGTCAAGACCCTTCTTCACATTGATCTAGACTAGGAGAGAATGTAGTGGGAAATAGATGCAATTAACTCAAGAGCTCTACTGACTGATAAGATGGAAGATCTCATTGTTGGAGCAGTAGTGATAGAGACGGTGAAACTGGGATAACGAAATGGAGAACTTACAGGAGGCAGGATGTAAAATTGAGATCCTATGGAGGTATGTATCCTTGTAAGTGGATGTTTCTCACTGGTTATCCTTCAGCAATAAGAGGATTTTGCCTAAATGCTTGCATAAAATCCACACATTACTAAACTGCATATATATAGTTATTTTCTTTAGAGACCTGCCCACTTGGAACCTAGCTCTTGACCAGGAGGACCCATATGGACCTCTTGTACAAGGAGCCATGACTCTCCACTTTCGATTTGTTGCAGCATTCATTCATGAAGAAGCACCAAATGGAACTCTCTATTCCCTCTCTTCAATGAGCATATCTAACCACTAATAGGCATCCTTGAAAATTATCTCTCTTCTGACGTGAAGAAACGTCTGAAGAATCTGGAGCTTCAAGGAAAAGTACAATTTATGATTAAATAAATCACCCCACCAAAAAAATCTCCACAATTGCTATTTTGGTAAAATATATTTACCTTTTAGTTATCTTCGTATTTAGTTCTCTTATTGTTGCCACAACAGCTCCCAATGGGCTCTTGTGGCTCCCTGGTGGTTGTAGTTTAAAGTGAAACTATAAACTCAGGGCACTTTGTACTACAAGCCCCGGCATGCCCTGCGAGCACGGGTTGCTATGCAATGGGACTACCGGCGCGCGTTGCGGGTGAAGCATGCGCAGTGGGAACCACGCATCATGGACTACATCTCCCGGCGCGCATTGCAGGTGAAGCATGCGCAGTGGACCGGACTTGGGCCGACGAGGGAAGAAGGGGAGGCTGGTCGGTGGACTTGTCGCTTGTGGTGCAGCGAGGGGAAGGGAAGCTAAGCAAAGCAAAGCAAAGCAAAGCAGGGAGACGCGAGGCGGATTCTGATCGAGACGCGGGATCCTCTCGGCCCTCGCCCGTCGTCACCATGCACCTAGGCTTCGCCATCGGCCTGGTGTTCCTGGGCTGCTGCAGCAACGTTGTGTTCCTGGAGTTGCTGGTGAGGTGAGGCTGCAGCAGGTCTGGCTGATGCCCTTCTCAGGGGCAGGTGAGCACCCTGGACAAGTGGCTGGATAAACTGTAGCGTGGTTGCTTTCAGTCAGGGCCAGGTGGTCCTTGAGTCCACGCTTGTTCCCAGTGGCAAAACATCAATGGATAGGAAGGAGAACTTGTGAGGAAGGGTCTCGACCCGAAACGTCACCCATTCCTTCTCTCCAGAGATGCTGCCTGTCCCGCTTAGTTAATGCAGCATTTTGTGTCTATAATGTATAGGAAGGCTCCTCTTCCCATTCCCACACTGATCTTTCAGTCCTGAGCCTCCTCCACTGTCAGTGTCAGGCCAAACGCAAATTGGAGGAACAGCACCTCATATTTCGTTTGGGCAGCTTACAAACCAGCGGTATGATTATTGATTTCTCTAATGTTAAGTAAGACTTGCACTCCCTCTCAATCCGTCCCTCCCCCACCATAGTCGTCCAACTAGTTTCACTGTATCCTGACCTTCCTGTTTCGTTTCACTGTTTGTATCCACTTGTTATCACCTTCTCCACAGCCAGCAATGGATCATTGTGGCCTCCACCTTACCTTGATCATCTGGCTGGCTTTGATTTATTCTTTTCACACCTTTCATTCATTTGTTCTTTGTACCTTTTCATAACTCTAGCTTCCCTCTTCCCGACTCTCAGTCTGAAGAAAGGTCGCGATCCGAAATGTCACCTATTCCTTTTCTCCAGAGATGCTGCCTGACCCATTGAGTTACTCCATCATTTTGTGTCTAGCTCTGATAGAAAAGGGACATGGGGCGAGCGCAGGCAAATCTAGCTTAGATGAGTTGGATTGAAGGGCCGGTTTTCCATGCTGCATGACACAATGACACAAAGTACTGGAATAACTCAGGGGGTCTGGAGTAAATAAATATCCCATCAAAAAGCGAAACTATTGCTATTTTGGCAAAATATATTTACCTCTGGTGAGCGAATTTGAAGAATGGCCCTGACTTGAAACATCATCTGTACACTCCTTTCATTGATGCTGTCTGACCCGTTTAGTTCCTCCAGCACTTCATGTTTTGCTCATGATTCTAGCATCTGCAGTTCCATGTGTCTCCATTTTATTGATCCGCTGCAAAATCTCTTAAATATATGCCTACTTGGATGAAGTTCTTTATTTTGGAGTTCTGTCAGACCCTCTCACTGCTTCCCCACTGTGATTCCTCCTCTTTGACCGTTCCGACCCAGACTTGCAGTCTGAAGAAGGGTTCTGACCTGAAGAATTGTCTGTCCATTCTCTCCACAGGTGCTGTCTGACCCACTTTGCAGCATTCCAGCACTTTTACTCATGATCCAACAACTGCAGTTTCTCGTGTCTCCATTGCTCCCCATGGTGGTTGGTAAAGACTGAGACAAAACTATCCAACATTTTGACAGTTGAAAGTCAGGCAATTATGTGTTGCCGTGGTGCAGGAGATCTGTAGGTGGTAAAGCATCAGATCCTCTTCCCACATAGAGGTTGGAGTATATTTTGCTCCTGCCTGGATTCTGTGCTGCTTTTTCACAGTGACTCCACAGTTTCGACCTGACCTGGACCTGAGCACTTGAGGACAACAGTTTGTAACAGTTTTATTAGTGGCAATGCTGAAAATCTGGAGTCCATGCTTGAACCTATTGTCGTTTCGGAGCTTTGGACTACTATACGTTTCTGTTGACTCTTGAATTGATCAGAAAGTACAATCTTCAGCATATTATGGTTAACATTACATATTCAGTTTTGGACCAGTAACCTGGAAATCTCCCAAACTATTAAATCAAACAATTTTAGTTTACTCTTTGCTTGTAAGATCGGTGACGTGTTCCAAGTTCTATCTGCTGAGAAATAATATTGTTTTGTAAATTACATGTATAATTTTTTTTGCATCCCATGTTTAATTTAGATTGTGTCAGAACTGCGCAGTCATAACACTTCTACCTCATTTGAAAAAAGGTTAGGCTTAAACTCCAATGTTGTACACAAAGAATGGCACATTGCCAGATGTACCATCATTTGAATGAGATATGAAATGGAGCCCTACCTGTTGCTCAGGTAGATGGAGGAACATGTGGCACTATTTTGAAGGATAACACAAGAGTTGTCTTCAGTGTTCTGATCAATATTTATTCTGAACAATGTACAACACATCCTGTGGTATCATTGTCATTGCAAGTTTGCTGCTAACCTTGTACATTACTACAGAACTGAAGTGCTTTTTAAGATCTTGAGATGTGAAAAAGCACACAAATGTATTTGCATTTTTAATGTGTACCAAGATACTGTGAAAAACTTTTTTTTGCATGCTCTCCCGGCAAATCGAACCATACCTGAACACAATCAAACCATGCCTGAGAATGCACAAAGTGCTAGAGTAACTCAGCAGATCAGGCAGCATCTGTGGAGGGAATGGATAGGTGACATTTGGGGTCATGACCCTTCTTCCGACTGGTTGTAGTGGGTAGATAAAAGCTGGAAAAGAGGGAGAGATGGATACAGGTGGGTAGGTGTGACTGGAAGATGGGTGGACAAAGGCTTGTGCTGCAAAGGAGGCAAAAGGGTCCCAGAGAAGATTGATATGTAAAGCCAGAGGGTGGGATATAGGTGGATGGAGAAGGGGAGGGGAAATGGGCAGGATATTGGGAGAAATAGTTCACTCTGGTTTGACGGGAGGGGGCTGGAAAGAGAGCGAGAGAAGGGCAGGCTCGATTGTCAGGAGACGTGGTTCCCCCCCCTGCTGTGGTGGATAGATCCCTCACCGTGCTTCCTCTGTTGTTCAAGAGTTCTGCTCTTCCCCCTCCCAGAACAGGGATAGAGCTCCCCATGTCCGCACCTTTCACTTCACCAACCTCCGCATCCAACACATCATTCTCCAACGTTTCCACCACCTTCAACGTGATCCCACCACCAATCACATCTTCCCATCCCCACCCTTTTCCTCTTTCCGCAGAGACAACTCCTGCACCACCTTGGTTAACTCATCCCTTGCCTTCCCTCCCACCCAAACCAACCCCCTCCCCGGTACTTTTCCCTGCACCCGCAGGAGTTATTCCTGTCCCCACACCTCCTCCCTCGCCTCCATTGAGGGACCCCAACAGCCCTTCCAGGTGAGATAGATGTACACGTGCACCTCTTCAATCCTTGTCTATTGCATTTGGTGCTCTCGATGTGGCCTTCTTTACATCCACAAGACAGTAAATTTGTCACACGTGATTTCGATCTCACTTTGACCTTGCAGGATAACCTTCAATTTATAATGTCTGTATTAATAACTTCTAATCATTTCCCTATGTCAGTTGTAATTCGAACTGGATTGCAGCTTTGTGCTTTGCATGTTTGTTTTAATAAAGAATTACATACATTCCCTATTTTCCATTCTGTTGGATCTTTCCCTGAATCAAGGGAATTTTGGAAAATTAAATCAATGCTTCAACTATCTCTTTTGCCACTTATGAGACCCTAGGATGAAGTCCATCAGGATCAGGATTTGTCAGCCCATAGCTCCAACATGTAATTACTTTTACATCGGCATTTATGTGTATAGTGCAAACATTTTTATTGTTCAGTAGTTTAGTGTTCGAATTTGCTCTTGATTTGATTCTGTGATTTATTTCGAAAAGCTATTAAATATCGGAAAATGTTCAAATTATCGGAATTAACTGCTGAAGCTTCAATTTCATTGCACTTACAGTTTTAAAAATGTTTTGTTTTCAGAGATTTCCCAGGATGTGGGAACATTGTGACATTTGGACAGTTCCTGTTTATAGCATTGGAAGGCTTAATCTTTCAAGCTCACTTTCTCACGAAGCCCCGGGCAATTCCTTTAAGGTACTGAAAATTGTCTTTGTGATGGGTTGGATACCTGTTTTATCTAAGATAATTAGAATTCATGTTTCATAACACCCTTCCTTGTTTACAGCCTTCCCATCTCTGTAATTCTTATAGCTGTCAGTTCTATGTTTCTTTTTTCATTTAGGTCTCTTGCATGGTTCTGATAATTAATCGCTCTGCTATTTCATCTGCCGAGACTTTAAGCTCTTGTAATGCCCCTCTCTACCTCTAGCCTCAGGGTGGAGAAGGGGGGTATGATTTAAAATCCCTCTAAGATCTGCACAAGAAACTTCCAGATGTTTTGCAGTTCTTTTTTAATTCCTGAGAAGTACACTCCTTTGTAATTCCATTTAAATATTTGCGGTAACTATACCCCCTACAATAATCAGCCTGGTAATCTTTTTTGTGATAGTATTTGCTCTGTAGGTTAAGAAATTACTCTTGAAGTTAAGCTCACTGTTTTCACCTCTTTCTTTTTCACATAGGAACTATTTCGTTATGGTGTCCATGTTTTTCCTCGTGAGTGTTGTTAATAATTATGCCCTCAACTTCAATATTCCAATGCCTTTGCACATGATCTTCAGATCAGTAAGTAGTTTTTCACCTATCAATATTACAAACAAATAATGAAACTAATGACAGTGGTGGGTATGAAAGGTTTGTGTTGCCCATGTATCATTTCATGATTGGCGCAGAATATGCCTCCTCCATGGCCAGAGTGAGCACCATTGGAAATTGGAGGAGCAGCACCTCATATTCCGCTTGGGCAGTTTGCACCCTAGCGGCATAAACATTGACGTCTCCAATTTCCGCTAGCCCTTGCTGTCTCCTCCCCTTCTCAGCTCTCCCTCAGCCCTCGGGCTCCTCCTCTTCCTTTCTCCTTTCTTCTCCCCACCCCCACCCTACATCAGTCTGAAGAAGGGTTTCAGCCTGAAACTTTGCCTATTTCCTTCGCTCCATAGATGCAGCTGCACCCGCTGAGTTTCTCCAGCACTTTTATCTACCTCCCTTATTGATGAATAAGCCCTTTTGATCCATCAAAGTCACGTCTGTATTTTGGATTCAACATGGATTCATTTTGAACACCACATTATGCTTTCCATAGAAGTTTGTACAGCATTACTTTGATGTTCACTTGAGCCAGAGTTTAATCCCACCTTTTAAGAATATGTCATTTATACATGTTCTTTACAAGCATGTATATGAAATGCCTTATTATGAAAAGCCTCATTCTACACACAGTACCCCTATAATCGCATGGGGACATGAAAATCTTATTTTCATTCTTTTTTGGCTCCACTACCTCCAGTACGGTCCTTATGTTGATGATGGAGCAATCGGCAAAAGAAACATGAAATAGCACCTTCATCTCAAGGTTTTAATCTAGACCAATCTCGGTTGATAATTAGAGAACCAAATTGTTGAATTGCTGAACATCAATATCCCAATAACAGTTTTTTTGGGGCTGGTTGATACAGTGAATGATGTTAATAGACAATAGGTGCAGGATTAGGCCATTCGGCCCTTCTAGCCAGCACCGCCATCAATGTGATCATGGCTGATCATCCCCAATCTGTACCCCGTTCCTGCCTTCTACCCATATCCCCTGACTCCGCTATTTTTAAGAGCCCTATCTAGCTCTCTCTTGAAAGCATCCAGAGAACCTAATTCCTTTTCTTTAACAAAGAAAACATTCTTGGGGCTAGTGGAATCAAGGGATATGGGGTGAAGCAGGCACGGGTTATTGATTGGGGACGATCAGCCATGGTCACAATGAATGATGGTGCTGGCTCGAAGGGCCGAATGGCCTCCTCCACCTATTTTCTATGTTTCTACGATTTAATGCATTTTGCCAGAATCGAGAGTGCAATGTACAACTAAAGTTTGCATGATGGTCTTCTGTTATTTTTCAGGGCTCTCTGATAGCCAACATGGTACTGGGAATCATCATTTTAAAGAAAAGGTCAGTTTTTATTATTCTGCCTGTTGTCTCTCTGTGTTTACTGATTAGCCCAGCATTGTCTGCAAGACTTGTTCTTTGCCTTGGATGAGAATATACAAGGCATGGATACTAAGTTTTCAGATGACACAAAAATATGTGGTATCGCAGACAGTGAAGGAGATTATCAAGAATTAGAGCATGATCTTTATCAGTGGGCTGAGAAATGGCAAATGGAGTTTAATTCAGATAAGTGTGAGGTTGCTTTTGTGAAGTCAAACCACGGGAGGACATTCACAGTGAATGGTTGGAACTTGGGGAGTGTTGTCTAACTGTGGGATCCAAGAGTACGTATGTAGTTCCATGAAAGTGGTAGACACAGGTAAACAGTGTGGTGAAGAAGGCTTTTGTACGCTGGCCTTCATCGGTCAAGGCATTGTGTATAGGTTATTTTTTAAATTTCAAAATAGACTTTATTCGAGAAATAAATATATATGTTGCAATTGTACAAGACATTGGTGAGGCTGCACCTGGAGCATTGTGTTCAGTTTTGGTCACCCTGCTGTAGGAAAGATGCTATTAAGCTTGAACGAGAGCAGAAAAGATTCATGAGGATGTAGCCACAATTCGACGTACTGACTTATAGGGAGAGGTTGAGCAGGCTAGGACTTTAATCATTTGTGCATAGAAGACCGAGTGGTGATGTATGAAGACTATGCAAATAGTCTTTTTCCCACATTTGGGAAATCAAGAATTAGAGAGCTTATGTTTAAGGAGGGAAGCGTGAGATTTAATAGGAACCTGAAGGACATTTTCATGCAGAAGATTATATGGATATGGAATGAACTTTCCAAGGAAGTGGTAGAGGAATTTACAATAATGACATTTGGACCAAAAGTGAAAGGTCAAATCCAGGCAAATGAGACTAGCTTAGATGGTCATCTTGGTCAGCGCGGAGATAGGACTTGTTTCTGAGCTGCATGTTTCTATGACTATAGGCAAAACAGTCGATAAGGAATAAGGCATTTCATAAACAGCAGCTTTGAGAATGTTGATGATAAATTTTGATGATAAATTTGGATCAAGCAAAAGCTATTTTCCACACAAAGGGTGGTGGTTGAATGGCACAAGCTGGCAGAAGAGGTACTTGAGGCAGGGACTATCCCAACATTTAAGAAGCAGTTAGACAGGTACATGGATAGGACAGGTTTGGAGGGATGTGGACCAAGTGCAGGCAGTTGGTCTAGTGTAGCTGAGACATGTTGGCAAGTTGGGCCGAAGGGCCTGTTTCCACACTGTATCAATCTATGACTCTAAAAGATTGTACTTGCAGCATTTGGAAAGACCAGGAAATAGAACTAAGATCTAGCAAGGGTAGTGATTTAAAAAGAAAAAAATTAAGATATTTTACAATCGTTAAAATATTTTACAGTGTAGTGGTTAAGGTAATGTATAACAGGTAATTTTCACGTTGTTAAGTGTCAGACATTGCAGTTCATTTTAATTATGTTGTTTGAGGGATAAATATTGTCCAAGATTCCGGTGAGCTTTCGGGAAAACACTGGCCTGTCTGTTCGCCTTTACAACTAGTTTCACACCAATATGTTCAGTTTCTAAATGTTAGCTAAAGTGAGCGAACGGGACATTTAGTGTGTGAAGCTGATCACCATCGCCAACTACATGAGACAGCTAGAAAATGGGTAACATAGGAGACCCGAGAGACTGCAGGTGCCGAAATCTTAAGCAAAATGCAAAGTGCTGGAGGAACACAATAGGGCAGGCGGCATCTGTGGAAGGAATAGAACAGGTGTTTTTAGGGTCAGGACCCTTCTTCAGATAAGTGGTAACACATCTGGCTTTGACATTGATGCAAGTGTCCTGAGAACTAATTATAAGAATTAATAGGGTGGTTTAATTGAGGTCAGTAGCTTTTATCCTTTTTTAAATGCAGGACCTCTACTATGATCTTGGGTTGATGTGGCCCCTCTAACTTGAGGCTACTTGTAGCTGTGAAACAAAGCAATCTTTTAACCCATGCTGAGCAAAGAGTGTTAGCATAAGCACTTTTATATAGTACATTGTTGTGACACTAAATTTTTTTTTTTGCTTTTTGCTGCTCTGCTTTTACAGATACCCAGTTGCAAAGTACATTTCAATCGTTCTGATTTCACTGGGGATATTTATCTGTATGTTTATGTCTGCAAAACAAGTGGTAAGACCTTGACATTTCTGCATAATAGTTTATGTAGGGGGTGATATAAACTGATTTATTGGTATCTTGCAAAGGAAATTGAAATGATCAATAACATAGTGAAGAAAGCTTATGGCATGTTGGCCTTCATAACGGGAGGATTTGAGTATAGAGAGGTCCTTCTGCAGTTGTACATGGCCCTGGTGAGACCACATCTGGAGTTTTGTGTGCAATTTTGGTCTCCTAATTTGAGGAAGGATATTCTTGCTATTGAGGTAGTGCAGCGTAGGTTCACAAGGTTAATCCCCCGGGATGGTGGGACTGTCATATGAGGAAAAGATTGGAAAGACTGGGCTTGTATTCACTGGAATTAGAAGGATGAGAGGGAATCTTATAGAAATGGTATAAAATAATAAAGGACTGGACAAGCTAGATGCAGGAAAAATGCTATCAATGTTGGGGGAGTACAGAACCAGGGGCCACAGTCTAAGAATAAAGGGGAGGCCATTTAGAACTGAGATGAGAAAAAACGTTTTCACCCAGAGAGTTGTGAATTTGTGGAATTCTCTGCCACAGAAGGCAGTAGAGGCCAATTCACTGGATGAGTTTAAAAGAGAGTTAGATAGAGCTCTAGGGGCGAGCGAATCAAGGATATGGAGAGAAGGCAGACACGGTTTACTGATTGTGGATGATCAGCCATGATCACAATGAATGGCGGTGCTGGCTCAAAGGGCTGAATGGCCTCCTCCTGCACCTATTTTCTATGTTTCTATAATTTATTTTGTTTGCCAATGTTATTGTAATAAACTCTTGAGAATGCCTTATGGGCCTGTCCCACTTAGGCGACTTTTTAGGCGACTGCAGGAGACTATGCAGTCGCCACATGTTGCCGGGGAGTCGCTCATGGTCGTGAGGAGTTCCTGCGTTCTGGGAACTAGTTTCATTATGGTCGCCGTGAATTTTTCAACATGTTGCAAAACTTAGCGGCGACTAGAATAAGCCGCCATGGAGAGTAACGCGAATTCTCGAGCCGTAGGTGGGTCGCCAGGAGGTCCTAATGGGTTGCCAGGTCGAAGGTTATCGGCGGTTCTCATAGGTTGCCGCCAACTTGCTTCATTTAATAGAAACAAGGAACTGTAGATGCTGGTTTACACAAAAGGACACAGTGTTGTAATTTGCTTCATTTTTTGCTGCCAACTGCTTAAGATAATCTTCACCATTTCTGTTCTGCCATTTAGCCTTTTCTGTCATCCCCATTCCCTTACCCATTATAAATATGTGCTGTGGATGCAGACTTGAGAGCTGTCATTCCATTCTTTCTAGTCCCACGTCCTGGTTGTCTTACTTTACCTTTCCAGAATTGGGCTAGGTACAGGGCTGGCTGATCCTGAGCCACAGGTATCCACCTCTGTTGACTCCAGGTTGATGTGTTGAATGATGCTTGCTTTTGACCAGGTGAGCGAGAATAGACCTGAGCCTATCGGTAGCTACAATGAATAGGCTAAGCAGAAACAAAATTCAGATTGGCCCTTTGCTGTGCAATTAATACAGAGCTGAGGAGACATTCTAGTTATTTTTAAATCTCCTGGAGTGATTTCAAGGTTGTAATCTTACCCTCGGGTTCAGATGACAGTTACAAAGCATTCAGACTCTGCCCTCCTGCTTTTGAGCCACTCATTCGTATCTGCGGCAATTTATTTTGGTTTCCTTGGTCACATCTCTTACCCTGTAAGTGCTCTGACAGCACAGGATTCAGCTGGGTTACCAGCCTTAGTTTTTTTTTTTATGATAAAAACGAAAGTGTGCATGGCAGTGCATGTGGAAATGCCTTAAATCCAGGTACTTCACATTCCTTTTGATGGGTTCAAAGCAAAAGAAAACTGGGAACTGGAAATTTTGAAATAAAAAATGCTGAAAATACTCAACAGGTCAGGCAGCACGTGTGGAAGGATAAACAGGGTTAATGTTTCAGGTTGACAAGTGGTTTCTCATTTGTGCCAGGGTGCATGTATGTTGTAATACATTTTGGGTCGAGATCCTTCTTTAGACAGAGTCAGGGGAAAGTGGAATGAGAGATATAGACGGTACTTAGGAGAAATGAATGGAAGAAATGCAAAAAGCACCAATAATCAAGGAAATGTGGGACACACAATGGGCCATTGTTGGGCGTGGATTAGGTGACAACGAGTAAACAGGCAGAGGAGCTAAAAAGGACTACAGTGAAATTAGTACGACGACCAGGGTGGGGGAGGGATGGAGAGAGAGGGGCTGCAAGGGTTACTTGAATTTGGAGAAATCAAAAATTCATACAGCTGGGTTGTAAGCTGCCCATGCGAAGTATGAGATGCGTTCCTCCAATTTATATTTGGCCTCACTCTAACTGGAGGAGGCCTATGACAGAAAAGTCGGTGTGGGAATGGGAAGGGGAGTTAAAGTGTTTGGCAACCGGAGGATCATGTAGGGCTGAGCGAAGGTGTTCAGTGAAACGTTCGCTGAACCTGCGCTTGGTCTGGCCGGAGTCCCAACCAGGAGCAGCGGATACGGTAGATGAAGTCGGAGGAGGTGCAAGTGAACCTCTGCCTACCTTGAAAGGTCAGTCGAGGTCTCTGAGCCGAGTATCTGAGGATTCATAGACTTGTACAGAATAGACATAGACCCTTCAACCATTGTGTGCATTAAAATTTGAATTTTATTTTTGTGTAAAACTGTAAAATTAAAATTATAATTCCTTTTTATTTCAGTCTTCACATACAAGTGTGTCTGACGATGGCAGCTATTCTGCATTTATTCAGTGGTTGATAGGTAAGGCAATATATTTCCGTGAAAGGGAAATGATAAGTGAATCCATGTTGGAGAAAGGTTATGCAAAAATGTGGTGAAATGCAAAAAGTTCATGTGCATCATATGGTGGGAGATTGCACCTTCACGTGGTCCACCCTGTCTCGACTAATGCAATCAACCCGTCGTGCACAAACAGATCAAATGGAACAAGTTGACCTACAACTTTAGGCTGTGCACGCCATACGCAAGACGAAGATATGCATCATAAACATCAGGCCATTTGGACCAAGTGGGCCATTTCTGTGGTAATTCTCCCTGAAAATTCAGTACCTGTACTTGAGATTTCAGCTCTACAAGGAGGCTTAGATAATTTTTAAGCTTGATTATATTTCAACTTCCATAGATGGAATACAGGATTCTTCCAGAGTTCTTTCACTTTAAGCTTAATGAAAAATAAAATGGTAAAATAGATTCATGTTTCCGTCTCCGATCACAGTTTAGGTTGTCAAGGTGCACCTAAACAAAGACCTCCCATCACATATTTCCAATTCTGCTGCGCTATTGTATAATGGCCATTTATTGAAGACTTTAAATATGTTGCACTTAAGCTTCATGCAGCAGCATATTTCGGGCGGCACGGTGGTACAGCTGCTGCCTCACAGCACCACAGACCTGGATTCGATCCTGACCTCGAGTGCTATCTGTGTGGGGTTTGCACGGTCTCCACATGGATTTCTTCCGGGTGCTCCGATTTCCTCCCACATGCTAAAGACGTACAGACTTACAGGTTAAATGGCCTCAGTAAATTGCCCCTCATGTGCAGGGAGTGGATGAGAAAGATGAATAATATAGTGTGAATGGGTGGTTCGGCGTAGACTGGTTGGGCCAATTTGTTCAGCACAACCATTGTGGGCTGAAGGGTTTGTTTCTGTGCTGTACTGTTCCATGTTCTATCTTGCACAACTCTAATTGTCAATTGTCCAAGTGCAAGTTTTTAGATTTTCAGATTTTTCCAACTAAATAATTTATCCAGCGCCAGCTGAGTGGTACATCAGCGGTTTTCCTCTTGTGTGGCATTAACTGTCTTGACCTGTGCTTAAATATTATTGAAAACCAAAATTTTCTCTTTCGTCAGGTGTTGCTATGCTAACCTTTGCACTTTTCATGTCGGCCAGAATGGGCATCTTTCAAGAGACGTTATATAAGCAATTTGGGAAGCACTCCAAGGAGGCACTGTTTTACAATGTGAGTAACAATAATGGCTTGCTTCTGACTTGGGTGACAAATAGAGAAGATGCTGCTTCTTAAAGTGGGAAGAACTGCATAAGGTCAAGTTTAGAAACATTTAGCAAGGTCAATTTGTTTTTTAAATGAGGAAAAATCAAAGAATTTATCTGACATGTACACTGTTAATTGGGGCACTGACAATTTCTATAACTAAGATATAGCAGCAAATCATTTCTAAAACGATAGCTGTTCGCAGAAATTCTGTCTCATAAATGAAGAGGTGAGGCAGGAGTTTATGCACTTGTTTCACTCTATATCCAGGCTGGGGATGCAGTGGCAGCTGAAAGATTGCTGTCTTCTCAGAAGTATCAACTTTCAATGGAGACATGAAGTAGGTTTCTGTCTGCCATGTTGTGTGGATGTAAAAGTTCCCTTTGCCCTTATTTCAAGAGCAGAGTGATTTCCCCTTGGCGCCCTGACACCAATTAGCTGGTTGTTAGATGGTTATTGCGGCATCTTGTGCGCAAAATTGTTCCTTGGTTGTCATGCATTGCGCAAATGCTGTAGTACCTTAGTCCGTCGAGAGATCCTGAACTGTGTGTCTCCAGTATTACAACAGAGGCTTCCCAAAGATATTCTTCTTCTGTATAACTTGTGGCATTTTATCACAGTCCCTTTGCCTTTACAAACCAATATTGTGTATATCCACAATAAGGCATGGGACATGAGAAGGGTCTCGACCCAAAACATCACCTATCCACGTTCTCCAGGGATGCTGCCTAACCTGCCGAGTTACTCCAGCAGTTTGTGTCCTTTTGTGTAAATCAGCATCTGTAGTTGCTTGTTTCTACATGGTACATACTCTTGGTTTTCACTTATCCACTCCAATGTTCTTGTACGAAATCAGTTTTGGATGCTCAATGATCCCTATTCAACTGCTTTCTTTCTCTCCTTTCAGCATTTCCTCCCATTACCTGCCTTCATCTTATTTGCCTCAGACATCTACAATCATGGAATCCTCTTCAGCCAGTCTCGTGAGCATGTTTAATTTTTTTGCAGTATACCATACTTAAATATAATTTTGAAAGCCAGAATACTATATATATATATATATATATATATATATATATATATATATATATATATATATAGAATCATATGCATTAGTGGTATATTGTATTTGTGAACTGCATGCACAATGTCGAGTGGAGAAAGTGTTAGCAGTTTAATTTGGGCACCGCCTAGCAGGGCTTTCCACTTCCAACCAGATCTGCGCTGACGGGAAGGCAATGGAGAGAAATTAGAACATCTGTTGAGGGTGGAAGTTGATGAGGAAAATCACACCTGAGTAGACCCTACCACCAACTGGGAGTGAGTAACAGGCTGGAATCAAATAGACTTATACAACACTGAAACAGGCCAATCGGCCCAACTCATCCATGCTGGCCAAGATGCCCATAGGCCCATATTTATTTAAATCTAAAAGCTTGAGTTGATTTTTTATATCAAATAAAACAAGGAATGACTTACAAGTTAACAACTCTTTGCTGGGTCCCAATGATTTGTAGAAACTGGACACTCAAGTGTGAGAATTTACTTTGGATGGTTTCCATTTGATATAATGGCTACCATAAAGTGAGTAATAAGTAGTCATCGGTGTTAAATCTTGCTTAAGAGTCTAAAACACAGTTTTAGTCCCTTTAACAAAAAAATAGAAGCACTACAGAATGCACTATGATATCATCAGAAATGAGAGAGTGCAACTACAGTCTTTTACACCTGAAAATAACAGAGATTGATGAAGGGAGAGTTTGTAAAATTATAAAATGGTTTGAATAGGCAATATGGGGCAAAACATTTCAATGTCACTGATGCCCAAAATTAAAGGCCTGAATTAAAGGATAGTCACAACTATTTTCGGTAATGGATTATAGAGGAATTTGTTTCTATCCAGAGAGTGGTTAGAATGTGCCAAGTGTATAATCACACTTAAGGAGTTTCCATGTAACTAAAAGAGGAAGAAATAAGTAAAAATGTTATGATGGCTTGAGATGATGTGAGGTGTGTGGAACATTAACTCTACAAAATTCTGTGCAATACTACATATGTTTTATTTGTCACCCTGTGTATCCATATACTGTTAGAAACCTGTTTATAGAAATGTGACAATGCTTTTTTTCATATTTGTTTTATAGAAACAATTGAACTTGTGCCGCTGGGAATGGCCATACCAATTATGTGGTTTTACCTCACAATGAATGTTCTAACTCAGTATCCTTTTCAACATTTAAAATCCATTCTGATACTTTGGCAACTACCTGTGGTAAAAAGGATATCTCCAAATCCATGGGATGAGGCCAGAAATGATGACCAAGTAGTAATTTGTGTCAGTGTTTTGAAGTGGAATGAGATGTTGCATCAAACCACTTCCATCTCTTAAGTGGCTTGGTGATGTGGCAAATGATGAAGAATTTCCCAAACCTCTCAGTGACATTTTTGGGTGGAAAGCATACTTTCTGTCGTGTCTTCTCCTTCCTCCATGTGATCTCAATTGATTTTCCTTTGAACAGTTTATGTCATGTCCATAATATTTTGGTTTTTGATCACATCACCATGGTCCACAAAACTTGCAGCAAAATGTAGATACATTAGAAGGATGTCTCAAACTCTCACCAGAAACTTCATCTGGTTCCATTATTCCAGCTTACTGGGCAGCTTGCAGCCCAGTGGTATGAATGTTGATTTTGTCTAACTTCAGGTAGCCCCGGCATTCCCTCTCCCTCTATCCCTCCCCCACCCAAGTCGCACGAGCTTCTCATTTTCACCCAGCAAACAGCTAACAATGGCCTGTTTCCTTTAACATTGTTACTTTTTTGCATATCTTTCATTCATTGTTCTTTATCTCTCTACATCATCGTCTATATCTCTCGTTTCCCTTATCCAGAACCAGTCTGAAGAAGGGTCTTGGCCCGAAATGTCACCCATTCCTTCTCTCCAGAGATGCTGCCTGTTCCACTGAGTTACTCCAGCTTTGTGTCCATTACTCCATTCCCATGTGTTGTGGTTATTTAGATAAGCAATTACTTTTCCCCCAATACCTCTTGGAAGAATACTCTCTTCACTGATTTAAATGAAGCACCTTTCCAATTTTCATGCTTATTCCTCACTTTGGTTAAATAAATAAACAGGTTTTTCCCCTCGATCACCTCCAAGCACCCTGAAGACAGTTCTTCTTCATTCATATCCCATCATGGTAACCCTGAACAGGTTTAGTCAAGTCTTTGAACTAAAGCAAACCTAATGATTATTGCTGGAGATGTTGTTTATTATTGTCATGTGTGCTATCCAGTCAAAGCATACTATACATAAGTATGTCAGGCATGACAAAGAGAAAATAAGCAGAATGCAGAATGTTGTGTTATAGTTACAGAGAAAGTGCAGATTAAAAATAGTGCAAGGGCCGCAACTTGAAAGATTGGTCGGGTATGTATGCCTATCATATAAGGGCCTGTTCAAGAATCAGAAAACTGTGGGGAAGATGCTGTTCCATGAACCATGCCTAACGCCAAAATCCCATACTTCCATTTCCCAGCTGTTAGTACTGTTAGTGTTATCTGCTACTGTTCCTCTTTTTTTGGTGAAACCCACATGCCCCTCCAACCTCTTCAATGAGTGCCTATGATGGATGAAATTTATTATTTTGGGGCAGATCATCATTTAAGAGTGTGACCTAGTGAAATGTTTTTTCTCCTTAACTTTGCTTTTCAGATATGTTTGCATCCGAGGTGTTTTTATTCTCACAACAGAGTGCACATCTCTACAGTCACACTTGTTGTGACACTTCGCAAATTTATCAGTCTGATTTTCTCCATTGTTTACTTCAAGAACCCCTTTACCCTCTGGCATTGGATTGGGACATCGGTGGTCTTTGTTGGAACCCTCACTTATGCTGAAGTTTGGAAAACCTTGAAGCCGCTCATGTACAGAAAGAGAAAGGAGCAGTAGTTTTCTCCGGGCAATGTCAAGATCAAAATAAGTTACAGAGATCCCCAGTGGTAACAGAGACTGGTGGTCTTCAGGTATTCTTCGAGAATACTTTCTTTTAGAAAGTCTGCATTTATTCAGAATAATACATTTAATTGTTTCTTTCTTGTGAGAACTCTATTCTTATCACCTCCCTCCCATTTCTGAACTTTAGATCAGGTAAGTCTGTAAATGCTACATGTAGCAGATCAGTTGTCAAAAAGACAGCCATGTGAAGTAATGTTCATATGATGCTTAAAAGTAGCATAGTAAGATATGTGTAATAATTAGTTGTTATAACTGCATTTTTAGTAAAATGTATTGCTTGAAGAGATGGTTCTGTGCTGGGTTAAAAGTTTGGGTGACCGGATGGCACTGAGTTTAATACACTGCCTCAGGAGCTTTGACTTGGTTCCATATCTATGTAAGATTGATTGAGATGTTTATGGCATTGGAACACATCAAGTCATAAAATAAGAGGTTTATACTAATCATAAATGGTGTGGGGGAAAAATCCTTATCTGCTGGAATTGGGTTTGGCGGTTCTATCTATAATCCTCCGTTACGCAAAAGCAAAATAAATAGCAGAAATAGGTCTTTTGGCCTGTCAAGTCTGTTGTACCATTATGTAACCCCACATTCCTTGATTTCTTTAAAATCAATTGCTTGAATACAGTCTGCCTCCAGAGTTTTTTAGATGGTGAATTCCAAAGATTCAATCCCCTTTTAATATTGGGATTCTGGGACTATTTCATTTATTTGAGGAAATATATTTCACTAGCTTAAGCCTGTGGGAATGTGGGAGTCACTGTTTATAACAACACAAGTTTTATTGGATAGAATAGCCATCAACAGTACATATAACATCAGTTTTGTTCTCAGCAACTACGAGAACAAATGTGAAGGGGGTAAATGACAGTCTTCAGTTCAGTCTTCCTATATTAAATAACAATCTCAGGGATGAATAAATACACAGAGAGGTATTTTAGAGCATGTGGACAATAGGTTTTTATTCATTTGGCACCAATTAGTGCCCAAATCTCACCACCAGTGAAATCGTACCACAACAATGTTGTTAACAGTTGTCATCAAGCCTAAAGGTGATATCAGTGCAGATGAAGAACAGGGAGATTGAAGTTGAAGATCTTAAGCATGAAGTGAGATAAAGGTTGATGGAACAAATTTCAGCTGCAGGTGTAGTTGTTCATGTAGTAATTAAGTTTGGGAGTAATTGCAATATCAAAATTCGAGTACAGATGTGGTGGACGATTGAAGACCGAATGGAAATTAAAGGGAGATAGTGAAACCAAGAAGAGATTTGAAAGCAAGGCGGAGAATTGTCAAATTGATGCTTAACCAGGAACGGTTTAAGAAAGAACTGCAGATGCTGGAAAAATCAAAAGTAGACAAAAATGCTGGAGAAACTCAGCGGGTGAGGTAGCATCTATGGAGAGAAGGAATAGGCGGCGTTTCAGGTCTCAACCCGAAACGTCGCCTATTCCTTCTCTCCATAGATGCTGCCTCACCCGCTGAGTTTCTCCAGCATTTTTGTCTACCTTAACCAGGAACTAAATGTTGAAAGACTAGGGCTGCATCTGCTGGAGTTTAAACTTAAGATCTTGAGGAGTCTGGTTGTGGAGAGGATTTCGAACAAGGGTTACTGTTTAAAAATAGAGTTGCCCATTTAACACAGGATGAGGTGAAACTTTTTTCACTTTGAGGGTGGTGGTTCCCTGGAACAAACTGCCAGAGAAGATAGTTAAGGCATGTACTATAATGACATATAAAATACATTTAGACAGGTACATGGATAGGAAAGATTGTGGAATATGGGCCAAATGTGGGCAAGAATGACTAGCTTAGACAGGGCATCTTGGTTGGCATGGGCAAGATGGGCCGAAGGGCCCATTTCCAAGCTGACTGGCTCCACGAGTCTTTAGTGATTCTGTTCCTAAAAGGACAGTGGAAGTAGAGTCTGGATGCTTTTAGAGCAGAAATAGACTCTTGGTAGACTCTTTTAAATAGACTCTAAGGAGATAAAAGGTTACTTTGTTTGGACTGGAATGCATAGCTGTGGTTACAGTCATGTCAGCCATGATCTTGTTGAATGGTGGAACAAGTTTGAAGGGCCGAATGGGTCCACCCTGGTCCTAATTTATTCATGGATGTAAGTGCGGGGATGATTGGTGAACAGTGCTTTCTGTGTTGGGATGTGGGTAGCAGAGTTGTGGATGACATTAAATTTAAGATGCTTGAAAGGGGGAAGTCAATCATTCTTATGCTGGAATAGTTAAGCCTAGATTTAACAAAGGGTGTGTGGATGAAGGTTTCTGGAGCAGATGTGCTGAGGCAGGCATAGAGTAGGGCATATTACAGATATGGTAAAAGATACTCTTGGAGCCTCAACTCCAAGGTTATAGGTTAGTTTAAATTTTAGTTGCTGTCAGGAAATTGGATTAAGTCAGTGGCTAAGTTACAGAATTGTGATGGGAAGTGAATTGAGAGCAAGTGGCTGTCACCATTTACACGTGGAAAACAAAGCCAGTTTTGGATGAGTAGATAAAAGAGTAGAAGGGGCCCGAGTCGCAGACCTTTTGGGTGGGAGTGGGATGTGGGTTGCTGCTGTTGTGAAAGCATCAGACGATATAAGAAGGCAATCCATCCCAGGAAATTCCCAGACCGAAGTATAGCAACAGGTGTTTTCAATCCCACCCGTGCTGAGTAGTGGAGATGTATTTTAAAATGTTAGTTCTATCCCCCCCAGCTTCATTCATATTGTAATTAAAACATGTTTAATAAAAAAAGCTGAATTCCAATGCAAGTCTGAATGCTGTCAGAATGTAGAAGGGGAAAGTAAGGTGAGCGAATGCCTACATTTGTCAGTTTCTGCACTTAAAGTAATTCATTACATTAAATATTTAAGTATTTCCAATTTCTGTATTTAACATCTGCAGACAGGCTGGTTTCTTCATAAATGTTGACACTGAGATTTTACTGTTTATTTATTGATTCCTTTCCTGTTCAATGTGAGAAATTTGCTGGAATGGAAAATAATTATATCTCTATCACTCTCCTCCCTAGTGAATCTTGCACGTTAACTAATCTAAAATCAGTAACCAAAGTACGATGGCACACCTAACTATATTTTCTTCCTCCTTGGTTATCACAATTCATGTGCTTTGAATATGCTGTCTGGGAGCATTTTTATGTATAAAACCACCTGTGGACCCAGACGTGAAGAAAATGGGGCAATATTCCTTATTTATAATATCAAACCAAGGCAAGCTTTGCACATTATGGTCTGCCTCTGGCAGTAAATTTTTAACAGGATCACTTAAGAGTAAGCGATAAAAGTTGTAAACATTTAAACCTCTACAACAGCAGAAGAGCCTTTGCCGAGATGAGACTGTTTGAAAACCTTTGCCTATTGCTTTGAGAAGGTAGCTTTTTGTCTAAAATGTGTGCTTGATCAGTATCTGAGCATTCTGCTTGTGATGTTGTTCTTTCCTCAATAAAATGCATTATTTTCCATTTCCTTCTTTTAGTTTGCTATTGTTTAATGTTATTTAACCTGTCTGATTCGGTCTTGGTTTGCAATCTTGATACAACATGATAGCATACCATCCTCATACTTTTCTCACCTATGTTCCATCCATTCCCCAAATAAGTGTTGGATGCAGTACACTTATCCCAAACAATAGGATAAATGGGAGTTCCAGTACACAGAAATCCATGCAGGGAAATTAATCTGCCTGCTCGCTAACATGGGTGATTGGGAAGTCCCTTCTATATTGGTGGCATGGGATCAAACTACCATCACCTCTGACTATTCTGCACAATTAGATTGTTGTAAACAGCAAGTCTAATGATATATTTTGATAGTTTTCATTGTCCTAAGTTTTCACAGTCCCTAAGCTCTGGCATTCGCCCCTAAACCTATTCCTGCAAAACACTGATATTTTAACCATGTTTAGTGCAGTATATAAATGCAAGCTGTTGTTGTAATGTAGATATTACTTAAGTCATCAGAATACTAATAATAAAAGTAGTGTAGACCTAGGTCATCAGAAGACTAAGAATAAAACTTTTAATTTTGATATTTCAGATACAGTGTCTGGGCTTGGAAAGTTTTTATTTCAAGGGGCATATGGCTGGCTCTGGGTTCACTGGAATTTCAGCAGTTGTCCGCCCAGATGGAATTCCAGGCAGAACAGGCTTGACGTTGAATCCAAGTCGGAGAGTAACTGGCTCTTTGGTTTTGGCGAATAACTTCTTGGACAGAAGCTGTAAATCTTTTGTGGATTCTGCAGTGCCAGCTTTGTCTCTGTCAACTAAACTCCTAGTACCTGCACACACATTTAAACATAATTTAGTAATTGCTCACCCTTTGAGGGGAAAAAATGTCAAGAAAACATTTTGGTGAACCTGTTCAAACTTCCCGCTACTCCCTTTTTCTGTCAACCGAACAATTCTGACTTTCAAAAGACATTTGGACAGATAATGTGGATTGGAAGGTTTAGTGGAACTAGTCAAGAATGCTAACCTGGTTGGCATAGACAAGGTGGGGTGAATGTCCTGTTTCATAATGTTTTGTAATGGATAATGGTCACTAGTCTATTTTTAAATTGGAGATGTCAAGAAGGAGGAGTCGGGTATGGGCTTTGACAGTGAGCAGGGTAGAAAGTGCCAAAGTTAATGATTTTTTGGAGTTCTGAATGTCATAAAACATTCATAGATATTGCTGTACCTTTCTGCTTCAATTATTTTCTATTGTTTCTAACCACTGAATGTTAAAGTAATTGCTTTTTTGACAACTTTGATCCACATCCTATCACAGCTATTTTATTTCCTTCATTCTCTTCATCCCTGCCTTTGCAATTTAAAATGTGCTGTTTTCTCACTTTTCAGTTCTGAAGAAGTTTGTTCTTGTTGACTATTTCTCTTCCATAGATGTTCCTGCTGATTGCTTTCCATATTTTCAGTTTTATCTCCATTAATACCCCTATGTAGCGTACGGCAGCGCTAGAGTTGTTGCCTTACAGCACTTGCAGTGCCGGAGACCTGGGTTCGATCCCGACTACTGGTGCTGTCTGTACGGAGTTTGTACATTCTTCCCGTGACCGCGTGGGTTATTTCTAAGATCTTCGGTTTCCTTCCACACTCCAAAGACGTACAGGTTTGTAGGGTATTTGGCTTAGTATAAGTGTAAATTGTTCCTAGTGTGTGTCGGATAGTGTTAATGTGCGGGAATCGCTGGTTGGTGCGGACTTGGTGGGCCGAAGGGCCTGTTTCTGCGCTGTTATCTCTAAACTAAACTAAACACACAAACTTGTCAGATGTGTACTCTCAGGCCCTATCCCACAATCATCTTGGAAACCTTTCAATTTTGAATGGAAAGTTCGATTATTTATGTCTGTAAAATCTTCTTTGTATAAATAATTCACCAGGCGAACTAAATGCTCCAGTACATTGTTTTTTTTTGTAGTTTCATTCACACCATTACTGTAATGAAGCCAAGATGTACACAAGTATTGTTAAACTTTGAAAGAGTAACAGAAGATGAAAGTTTCAAAAATCTATTGACCACTTTACTGCTTGGGATTAAAATTCTTCTGATTTTAGATAGAAGACTGAAGGAGGTAAAGACCAATTTGAAGGAGTTAAGAGTACCAGAGTATGCAAGGAGTCCTGATTATAACAATGTAGACACAACTAGGAATACTGGACAGAGGAAGGACATCACAGGAGAGAAGGAGAAGTGGTAAGACATCAGAAGGTCAATTATCAAAGTATTTTAGATAAAATTAAGTTGTTAGGCAGATCACTTTCGTTTATGGTTATTTTTGCTGTAGTGATAAACATACCTTTTAGTGTTATTCGCAAATCTGATAGAAGATTCATTTCCATGTTTTCCAAGCTCTCATTATTATGCTGCCCAGATGAGTCAGAATCTGTTTCAATAGACATGGACTTGTCTGTAAATACATCAGCTGATGAAGACAATGTCTCTCCATTACTGATTTGGGTTATCTCATAGCTGCCATAGAAAACAATAATGTGATTAGTGGCCTTGCACTACATGGAAATAGTCAATCTTTTATCTGTACTTCTATTAAACTAAAATATTGCAATGTTAATGAGTGCCAAACATTCATATGGGTTTAAAATCAACCAGAAAGGTTCCAGTCAGCCATAAAGCAATTGAGAGCCTCAGATTTCTAATTCCACCTCTCCCCTGGAAGACATATTTTTAGATGTTAGGGCAATGGAAAGGTTTCTAGAATCATGCAGTAAACAAACCGACCCTTCAGCATAACTTGACAATGCTGACCAACATACTCCATCTACGCTAGTCCCATTTGGCCCATGTCTCACTAAATCTTTCTTAT
The DNA here is from genome assembly GCA_038087875.1 of Malacoraja senta. Lineage (NCBI taxonomy): Eukaryota > Metazoa > Chordata > Chondrichthyes > Rajiformes > Rajidae > Malacoraja > Malacoraja senta. The sequence goes on along the minus strand of CM075985.1, from coordinate 6,575,179 downwards.
CCATGTACATGTCCAAGTGTCTTTTAATTGTTGTTATTCTACCTGCCTCAATTACCGCATCTGGTAGGTCATTCCATATACCCACCACGTTCTGAGTAAAAAAAATGACACACCTGTTTTTTATTAACTCATTCCCCATGTCCCCTGGTTCTTGATTCCCCTATCCTGGATAAAACACTCTGCACTCATCCTGTCAATTCCTCTCATGATTCCATACACCTTTATAAGATCACCCCTCAGCTTCCTGTGCTCCAAGGAATAACGTCCTAGCCTGCCCAACCTTTCCCTATAACTCAGGCCCCCGAGTCTTGGCAACATCCTTGTAAATTTTCTCAACACTCTTTCCAGCTCAATGACATCCTTCCAAAATTCAACACAATACTCCAAAAGTAGCCTCACTAATGTCTTGTACAATTGTAACATAACGTCCCAACTTCAATAGTCAATACTGTGACACCACTTACAGGGAATTGAGCACCTATATTCTTAGGTCTCTCTGCTCTACAATACCTCCCAGGCTGCTACCATTCGCTGTGAAGGTCCTGCCCTGGTTTGACTCCCCAAACTGTAACACTTCACACTTACCTGCATTAAATGCCATTAATCATTTCTTAGCCCACTTGCCCAGCTGATCAAGATCCTCCTGTAATTTTTGATAACCATTGTCACAATTCCACCTGCTGCAACTTACTAATCATGTCTTGCATGTTCTCATCCAAATCATTGATATAAACTGACTGAATAAAAAGAGGAAATAAAAGACAGTCTGAAGAAGAGTCCCGAAATGTCACCTAACCCGCAGAGTTACTTCAGCACTGTCTTTATTTTGTAAACCAGAATCTGGAGCACCTTGTTTTGACATTCTGAATAATTTAAAAAAAGTACTCTGCTTTGAAAATGCAAGTCAAATCAAAAGGGGTCATTTGGCATTCTACGACCCATAGTTAGATTCTTATGTGTTGGAAATAATCAATACCTGGCACCTTTGTGGCACAAATATTACATCCCACTTTTACCCATCACGGGTTGCTTCATTAAGATGTTCTGAATGGAATCAAACATTGTGCAATAGTCAGCAGATATCCTCTCCAATTACCTTATTAAGTTACGAAGGTCTAACTTCATAATACAACACTAAATCAGTGATACAACTCTATAGGTGATATTCTGGGACTTCTAACTACCTCATGCATCTTGCCAAACGCAAGGCATGAGTTCAGCCATCCCTTGATGCCCATTGACATTACTTTATCTACACAGAGTATACATTTCCAGGTGTTTAGTTCAGTTTAGTTTAGTTTATTGTCACGTGTACCGAGCTACAGTGAAAAACTTTTGTTGCGTGCTAACCAGTCAGCGGAAAGACAATACACGATTACAATTGAGCCATTTACAGTGTATAAGATAGACGATAAGGGAATAACGTTTAGTGCAAGGTAAAGCCAGTTGTTGTTATTCTACAGGGTCACCAATGAGGTAAATAGTAGTTCAGGACTGCTCTCTAGTTGTGGTAGGATGATTCAGTTGCCTGATAATAGCTGGGAAGAAACTGTTTCTGAATCTAGAGGTGTGCGTTTTCACAATTCTATACCTTTTGCCCGATAGGAGAGGGGAGAAGAGGGAGTGGCCAGAGTGCGACTCATCCTTGATTATGCTGCTGGTCATGCCGAGGCAGCATGAGGTATAAATGGAGTTAATGGAAGGGAGGTTGGTTTATGTGATGGTCCAGGCTGCGTCCACAATACACTGCAATTTCTTGCCGTCTTGGATGGAGCTGTTCCCAAACCAAGCTGCGATGCATCCCAATAAAATGCTTTCTATGGCGGAACTGTAGAGGTTGGTGAGAGTTGTTGAGGACAAATCAAATTTGCAACGTGTGGAGACTTGCCCACCATACACACATCGGGAGAACAGGCGGATACATTGAGCACGTGATTCCCTATCTCTTAAAGATTAAAAATAAAAACCTGAGATTTATTCTATCTTGTGGAACTAGCTGTTGGCAGCTTAAATGTTTCTGGGGAAATTAACACTGCCTTAAGGTGAACAAGGGAAGCTGTCTGAATTTCACTCCCTTGTAGCGGCACCTAGTGGTGGCTTGGGGCAACACGAACCCTCGCTATTGGCTGGCGGGGTCATGTGATCGCGGGCGCGTTTTTGCGGGTTTTTGTTTTGTTATGGGCCTGTCCCACTTGGGCGACCTAATCCGCGAGTTCTGGCGAGTTTTCCCTCGACTCGTACTCGCAGCATGGTCGACACGAGGTCGTAGGTCTTCATAACTCTCCTTCATGTTTGATAGTGGTCTCCGCGTACTCGAGGCCTCAGCTAGGTCACGGCGTTTTTTTCAATATGTTAAAAAATGCCCGCGAGTAAAAAAGGTCGCCATGGAAAAAATCGCTACTTTTTTACTCATAGGTTTAGTCGTAGTAGGTCGGCATGTTAGTTGTAGGTAATCGAGGGTAATCGAAGGTAGTCGTAGGTAGTCTTCAACATAGTCGAAGGGAGGTCGACTTCACTCGCCACTATTCGTTGTCCAATTTTCCCGAAGTTAGTCGAAGCTGGTCTTCAACATAGTCATAAGAGGTCTTCAACATGTAATTTTTTTCAAACTCTTCTAAACTCGCCAATTGGGACAGCCCCTTTAATCAGTTGAGCTCCACCTGTGTAGAAGGCACTTAGTATTATTTGGCTGACTTATGACGCGATTGAAATAAACGCTTTGTTTATCCTTCTAAATAAAGAATTCATTTTCACTCAACTGTGTCGTCTCGCCAAACCCTAATTTCTGGCAGTACCACAGACCCAGGATGTGACTGTCAAAATTAGTGTGTTCTTGCACAATTATCAATGTTTGCTTTTCTTGTTTGTTGTAAGAAGAGACAAGAAATTATATCTATGAATTGATGACGTATAATTTATATAGACCTTCCATGAGATTTTTTTAAAGTAGTTCCCTCAGTTTTATTTAATTAATGGAATATTAATTAGGGGAATGGGACCGATGGGAATGCTCTGTGATCCAGCATTCCCAAAAGTCCCAAGGGACAAATTGCCACTGCCTTTGTCATAAGATATGAGAGTAAATTTTCCAGTATTTATGTTGTGTAGGTTGAACACAAAGTGCTGCAGTAACACAGCGCGTCAGGCAGCATCTCTGGAGAACATGGATTGGCAACATTTTGGGTCGAGACCCTTCTTCAGACTCAGATTCTTGAACTTACTCAGAAGTCTGAAGTAAGGTCTCAACCCAAAACGTAACCTATCCATGTTCTTCAGAGATGCTGTCTGAAGAAGGGTTTCGGCCCGAAACGTTACCTATTTCCTTCGCTCCATAGATGCTGCTGCACCCGCTGAGTTTCTCCAGCATTTTTGTGTACCTTCGATTTTCCAGCATCTGCAGTTCCTTCTTTAACATGCTGCCTGACCTGCTGAGTTACTCCAGCACTTTGTGTTCTTTTGTGAACACCTATGCCTAGCTTTCTCCTGCATCCACCTAAACTTTGGGCAAGTTATAGCATCTAATTAACACATCTTTGGGTTGCAGGAAGAAGCCTAGTTATGATTATATTGCGCCTGTAATGACAAACTGGCCTTAAATGACAAATTCACAAAATACCCCAGAACAGCTTATGCAGGGAGGACACTAGTGCAGTAAAAGGTTGTCTTAAAATTTGGACATTTTTCCCACATGCAGAAAAAGTTACAATTCCAGACTCAGAAGAGTAAGGGAAACCCAAAATGAAAGTATCTACATTTGTCAACACTAACATCCGTTACTTGGAAGAACACCAAGTTCAACATAGAAAAACAATTTACTAAAATGCACCTACATTCCTTCCACAAAATATACCTGGATGTTTGAGAAATGCTCCTAAGTTCAACATCCTTAATCGAGGTACTTGCAATAGGCATAATAGATGTGCCAGATGTCCATACTGATAACTCGCTCTTCAAGAAATTGAAGTCTCGAACCCTGTAATGAGAATGTTTATTAATAATAAAGAAATTTACTCCCAGCTAAAAGCAGATTTTTTTTTTTTGCTTTATCCATTCCCTTCCCCTCTTTCCCATTTATTTACTGTGCTGCATTTCATTCATTTCAACTTTATTAATCCATTTAATGATTGCACAGTACTGATTGATCATTGCAGCATCTGTGCTCTGATCTTTAATTTGTGTCTTATCTTTATTTGATTGTGCAAGATCTGACTTGAGGCGAAGGATCTCCACACACAGGACGTTGCCTGGTTACAACAGGGTTCCATTCCTGAAAACTGTTCCTAATGAACAACAGCTGCGTGGGAGAGGGTCACAGAAACATCTGTGATGGGAGAGGAGCAAATGTAGGAGGAGTGGCCGCCATCCGCCCTCACTTTACTGAGTGAATGAGCCAGTGAGTCAGCTCTGCCGGCTCCACCCAGCCCGATTGTTGCAGTTTGTGGACGTGGGAAGAGAAGGCACATGTAAATGCCTCTTTCCTACCCAACTGAAGATGCCTGCAACCCTGCAGCAGTCAGCAAATCCATCATCATCCATTCCACCGGTCTCCCAAACACTTAATAGAACAGTGCAGCGCAGAAACAGGCCCTTCAGCCCACAATGTTCGTGCCGAACATGAGGCCAAGTTAAACTAATCTCCACTTCCTCCTCTATCTCCATACCATTCATAATCATGTGCCTATCCTAAAGATAGCTCATATGTATGGGGTGTCCATGCCTGATGTTCATACCCAGGGAGAAGCGAGAGCATCGCACTATTTGAAGATCACTAGCCTAACCGATCAGAGACAGCCAAAAACAGATTAATGGTTGGCAATGTTGTTGACAGTGAGAAAGGACGTTAGAATTACTGGAAACCATCAATGGACTGGTGAGGTTTTATAATTAAAGAAAGAACAAAAGGTTAACTAAAGACTTCATAAAAGAGAGATGATGCTGATGTCACAGGCAGGGCAACAAATGTGAAATATTAGATGGGATAAAAGAGAGAGTATGAAGGGGTTTATCATCTTTGAAAATGCCGACATTGCCAGGCCTAAATTAAGTATATCCCAGATTGTTGAAATTGTGGTAAGCTGCTCTTGTAATTTTTTAATCCACTCTGATACAGGAATGGTACCAAGCCAATTGAGGCCATTAATGTTTCATTCTTTAAACAGTGAAGATGGGATAAGTAATTACAGGGCATTTAGTTTGTGGCTATTCATAAGGGTCTAAGGACAGTACAAACTTAAATTGGAAAGGCAGAGATTAATCAGGGAGTCACAGCATGGATTTATTAAAGGTCCTATCAGTTTTTTTTGAGCATGTAATAAAAATGGTTGTGGAGGGTAGGGTATAGGAATGTTACAAAATTTTGAGATTTTAAAAATTAAGCCTGTAATTTATCCCATCAGATAAAGCATAAAAAAAACTTTAATTTGATACCTGATTCATTTTCATATCTTCAGCATTAAAAAAGTTATGGTCATTTTCATACTCGGAAATTAGCATCTTGTTCCCTATTGCTTTTCCATTCTTAACACAAAAGCTGTGATCGAGGACAGTCAATTGATATAAAAGCCCATAACTTTCTTAATTAAGAGAATTGAATTAAAATTTCAGTTATTATAGATTGAAGCATTCTGAAACACATATGATACATGGATGACCTGAAATTAAAGTATAAAATTAGTTAATTACCTAATTAAGTAGTTAATTACAAAATTAACCGTTGTGACGGAAATAGTAATAAACACCCAGACTGCCTTGAAAATCCAAAAATGTGATATTCTCAAGATCAGAACTTTAATATTATTGTAATGTTAAAACAAATAGTAAATACCCAACAAAAATTCATATTCCGTGTCATCAAATCAATTAAATTAATCTAAATTCAATTACTAGATATTAACTTCTATGCCATTTTTACGAAAAGGCTAAAAATATTTTTTTAAATAGCCAAAGTATCCAAATAACAAACTGATCCCGTTCTCACAAGAATTCACAATTTAACACGATGTTTAAATCTCACTTTGTCATGAATTTCTATGCCAAATCGAAGGAATTGAATGTTTAATTCCCATAAATTTTACTCTGTTGGTTTATATCACTGCAGCAGGCAAGGGCCGTTTTGCACAGACATGTGTTCAAAATCCACAAACATCCACTCTCAAGATAATCAAAATCATTATTTTTTGCACAATCTTGTCAGAAGAACATCTAAATTATCTATATTTTGTGTAATTGTCTATCAATGATCAATATTTTCATACTAAATATCTGACTAAAAACTATGTAATGTGAGTTTTTTGTCAGATATTTAGTATAAAAATATTGATCATGGATGGACAATAACACAAAATACAGATAATTTATGACATGATTGTGCAAAAAATAATGAATTTGATTATCTTGAGAGTCGATGTTTGTGGATTATAATACAGAGATCGGATTGTGGCCGCCGCCATGATTTTGCGCACACTCAGTCACAGCCGGCAGGCAGGAAGCGGCCGATATCGGGGCCTAAATGACATATTTCGCATCAACAGATTAAAATGAAATTACACCAAAAACTAGATAAGATGTTAAATAAACGCCCGACAGAACATACCTTTTGTTTTGTCCTTTAATTGCGATCCTTGATTTTGAAGGCGTTGAAGCTGTCCCGATTTTCATCCAGCGATTCAATAGTTAACGTTTTTTTTTTAAATCGCGAACGGAATGACAGAACAAAATTTCCTCATAAGCTTGTCTTACGAGGAAATCTCTCCTTGACAACCAATAAAAACCTGCATTTTACTAATCCCCTCTCCCCCACATCTTCTCGAGTCGCAAGCACAGGCAGTGAGCAGATCAAGAGCGCCACTGATGGCAGGAATTTGTAACAACGCTACAGGGTATTTCTTCCGTACCATATCCGTATTTCTACACGGATTTTAGCAAGGCTATGGATATGGTCCCGAAAGGCAAGGTGGTCAAAAAATGTAAAAGCTGATGACAGGGGTTATTGTTAACGGGTGCTTTTATGACTGGAAGGGTGTTACCATGAGAACTTAGTTTATAGTCCTCTCCTTTTCGTAATACAAGTTAATCCAAACACAATTGGGACGATAAAGAAGTTTGGAAATGATAAGCTAGAATGACTGAGGCTTCAGGGAAATGATACAAAAATCAGCTAAAAATGATGAGGGAATGGTGGTGGTAGGATTCTGAATTAATTCCCTGAGCATGAGGAGACCAACAGTGGCAAGCAATGAGCTGGTCAACATGCAGAGCTAAATCACACATAATGGAAGGGAGGTTGGTCACCTTTTGAACAGATAGGTGTTAACATTTCGAGATATCCCCTTCACAGCCTCCCGCGCTATCTTCTGTCGTTGCTCAATGGAATTTTGTTCCTAAATAACGAAGAGAATCAATTTGAAGACAGTGTTGAGTATGCTTCTTAAATAAAATAAAGCTCTTAAATAAATGTTGGAAAAAATTAACACCCAATGGAAATTATGAAACTATTGAACTCCAGCAGTCCTCCTTAAAGTGGAAATTTTATTATGCTTATTAATACCATGACTAAAATAGACAGTTGTGATTATATATTTATCATAATTAAGAATTTTAAAATGATCATATGATATATATCTATTCAGAAAATCAAATGTAACTTCATGTTTATATCTTTATTTAGCATGTAAATCTGAAAGGATAGAACACCGACCATTATTCACAATAAAACAAACTTGAGAAAGTTTCTTCTTATTCTGCTGTGAAAATTCTTTGATTCTGATCTTTCCACCAATGCCAGCCAATAATATGATGTTTATACAGTGCCCATGATATGATGAATATTCCATGGTGCAGGGATAAGAACAATTTGCTGGGCTTGAGTTGTGGATGCACTTGAATGAATGGGTTGGAAAGTATTTGAAGATTGGAATAAGATAGAATGACTGAAGCTTCAAGGAAAACGTTTGAGAGCTAAGATGCCAAGGTTAATTGTGAAAATACGTGAGAGAAGATACAGGCTGGCACTGGGGTTGAAGAAGAATGAAGAAATGACGAGAAAAGGAGCTGGAGTAACTCAGCAGGTCAGGCTGCTTCTCTGCAGAACATGGATTGGTGATGTTTTGGGTCGGCCCTTCTTCAGATTGATTGTGGTCAGCAGGAAGAAAATTAGAAGATAGGGGAAGGACAAAGACTGGCAATTGGTAGGTTGTTACAGGTGAGGAGGGGGGGGGGGGGGGGGTTAGATAGGCAGATGCTAGGACAAAGGCCAGAGAAGAAAAGACTGAAAGACTAAAGGTGTGAGATAAGGATAGAAGTTCTGTAAATTGTGAAGCCAGAATAAGGAATGTAGGTGGGAAGGGGAGCGGGAAAATGGGTGTGAAACCGGGTGGGCCCTAGAGGGTGGAAGAGAGAAAACAGGGAAGGAAGAGGGGGGGGGGGGGGCGATTGGTTGCTTTGTAAGTTACCCAAAATTGGATAATTGAAAGTAAGCTACTCAAGTGAAATACAAGCTGCTGTTCCTCCAGTTTGCATGTGGCCTCACTCCAGCAATGGAGGTGGCCGAGGGCTGAAAGGTCAGTCTGGAAATGAGAAGAGGAGTTAAAATAGTTAGCGGGGAGAGCCAAAGACAGAGAGGGAGAAAGACGTTATGAAAGAAGGACAGAGATGTAGGATGAGAGATACAGCAGGGATTTGCCCGACACAAAGCCTTGTAAACTATCCATGATCAGCCCTGATCTTTCCAAATGTACACGTGCCTTCTCTTGGGATTTCCTGCAATAATTTCCCTACAAATGATACAAGGCTCACTGGCCTGTAGTTAACTAGTTTGTGATTTAGTGTGGTTCCCATATGGAAGGCTTTTTACCAATGTGGCACCAGCTTGAAAAATAGTAAAGAATTAAAGTGAATAAATGTACATTTTTATATTTCCTTATAACCCAGGGGATTATTTGACCCATTACTCAAGGTCAGGTCTCAGAACAATTGCATCAATCCTATTCCCTCACTTAAATCAGTTCACAGTTTAGTTACTAAATTAGGTTAGCTTGACAGGTGCAAAAACAATAATAACTATGCATTACTTTTGTAAAATAATCTTAATGATTCTTACCAAGGCTGATTTTTGTGCTGAAAGTCTAGCCTGTACTCTGGAAGAATAATTTCTGGTAGATGAGTCCACAAATTCAGGAGGGAAGCCAGTGGCCCATGAAATTGAACTCCAGTTTTGTTCATTTTCACTAGGTGGTATCGTCAACAAATCTGTGCAACAATAAATAATTATTTTGTAGTTCAAGAATACGGCACTAAATGTTGCTACAATAGAAAATTGGAGGAGAAAGCAGTGTGATTGCAATGTTATTAATGCTAATAATTCAAAAGACTGGACTACCAACTAGGGACATGAGTTCAAATTAAAGGAAGTTGCACACCACTCTTCCAGCTTTCTTCCCCATCCCCCATCCACAATCAGTCTGAACAAGGGTCCCTACCCAAAACATCACCTCCCCGTGTTCTCGAGAGATCCAACCTGACCCACTCAGTTACTCCTGCACTTTGTATTTTTTTACTCTAAGGAGCGTGACAGTCACCAGGAGAGTTGAATGAAGGAGGTCTGGGAAAAAACGTGATTTATTTAACTGCTTTTGATGATTCCTTTTCTTGTGATAGAATAATTATATAGGAAAGCAACATACCCTTTGTGGTAGGAAGTACCTGTGTTGATCGCATGACAAAAGAGACTTTGCTGCAAAGATAGCTTGCAGCTTACATTGTCTTATATAATAGCATTCGGAGCTGCACAATGATTGATGGTACCATTTAAGCGATACAAGAATAATCTTCAAACTAAACATTACATAACTGAACTGCACTGCTGGGATTCAAAGCCGTTATTGCAGAAATATGAGGTCAGTAATTCATCACCAGAAACTCTGCTATTAATCCATATTTTGATATTATGGCTCAAACTCACTAGACATCTGCCATCTTTCATCATCCAGGCTTTTGCTACTGTCATCGCCTTTTGGCTCATTGAGGCTCAGATACTCTTTTATCAGCTTGCTTAGCTCTGCGTACGCATCCGTAAGTTCATCTGCATACAAAGATGGCACAAAATAAAAGTTGATGCCATTACTTAACTTCTTCATAATCTAAACACCATAAAATTAAATGTTTGATAATATTTGCATGTTTGACAAGCCATTTTCCTCACTTTTCAGAACAGCTTTCTCATCTTTGACAATAAACAAGTATCATAAGAAAAGAAAGATGTGCATGTTCTATTACTACATATCTCTTTAGATATTCATAACTGAGGATAAAGAAGGAAATAACATTGAAGGTAGTAAACTGATTCCTTTTTGAAAAAAGTAATGAACAGCCAGTGCGTTGGTGGTGAAGATGCACATATGCTAATGTAATTTAGGGTATGTCATCAATAGATGAAGAACTCAAACTAGAACATAAAATAGTATAGTACAGGAACCAGATCTTTGGCCCATGATGTTTGTGCTGAATATGATGCTGCAATAAACTAATTCCTTCTGCCTGCACCTGATACGGCATAGAATCCAGCCATTTGGCCTAACTTGTCCACATCCACCAAGATGTCCATCTTTGCAGGTCCTATTTTCCCATGTGCCTCTAAACCTTTCCTATTGATATACCTGTGCAAATGTCCTTTAAATGCACTTGCCTCCATCACTTCACCTGGCAACTCATTTCATGTACAAACCATCTTCTGTGTGAAAAAGTTGCCCGTCGGGCAATTAAATAATTCTCCTCTCACATCAAGCCTATGTCCTTTAGTTATTGATGTTATTGATATCCCAACCTGGGAAACGGACTGTGCACTTACCCTATTTATGCCTCTTACAGTTGTGTACACCTCTATGACACTGCATTCCATGAATGGCCCTGCAAGCTTCTCAGCAACACTGGAACCCTATGTTTTTCATTAACTAAATCTGAATCTCATGAAGGGTGACACAATAGCGCAGAACTGGTAGAGCTGCTGCCTCAGAGTGCTGGAGACCCAGGTTCAATTTTTACCTAGAGTGCTTTGGTTTTCTCTGGATGCTCAGGTTCCCTTCCCACATCCCAAATGTGTATGGCTTTGTTGATTAATTGGCAACTGTAAATTGTGGAGTCTTTTAAATATCTGGGAACCATCATCTCCAAGGAGATTAAATGGGGGGCTACCATCAATTCTACAGTCAAAAAGGCACAACAGAGGATGTACTTCCTGTGGCAGCTGAGGAAGCACAATCTGCCACAGGCAATAATGGTCCAATTCTATATGGCCATCGTAGAGTCTGTCCTCACCTTCTCCATCATGGTCTGGTTTGGCTCAGCCACCAAGCACGACATCCGGAGGCTGCAGCGAATCGTCCGATCAGCTGAGAAGGTTATTGGCTGCAATCTTCCCTCCAACTGTACACTGCAAGGGCCAGGAAGCGATCGGGTAAGATCATCTCTGACCCCTCTCACTTTGGCCACAAACTCATTGAATCACTTCCCTCTGGAATGCGACTCCGGACTGTCAAAGCTTCCACAGCCAGACATAAAAACAGCTTTTCTCCACGAGTAGTAGCTCTACTCAATAACCAAAAATCTGTAGCCTCCTTTTGCTCCGGTATTTTATTTAATTCACATGTTTAATCAATAATGTTTTATTATTAATGTTTTATGTGTCATTCCTAACTGTCACTGTATGTCGTTGTCACTTGCGGGCGGAGCACCAAGGCAAATTCCTTGTATGTGAATATTTGGCCAATAAACTTATTCATTCATTCCTGGTGTGTAGGAAGGGGATGCAAAAATGGGATAAGAAAATACTAGTGTGAATGGGTGATCGATGATCAGAATGGACTTGGTGGGCCGAAGGGCCTGTTTCTATGCTGTAACTTTCAATCAATCAATATCCTTCAACGTCTTTCAGATGATCAGGAATTATCAGGAATTAGTAGACTTCATTTAATAAGCTTACTTTAATAGAGTCTATAAGAATGTACTCATAGCTTCTCCAGACATAACCTTGAGGGAAAGGTAACTATATATCTTTACTATTTATGGTAGGATCCGATCATTCCAAGCATCATTAATAGGAGGGAACAAATCAAACTGATCTTATTCATGCTCTCGGTGGAAAACTACTTGGTTAAATATACGAGGAAAAAATATAAACAGATTTTTTTTAAGTATAACTAATCTATTGACACCTGCATTATGCTAAATTCTTGATTTTGAATACATTCATGGAATTTAGCATCTTGGTGATCCAGCTTCAGAGTACTAATAGCAAAGGCCGAGGCTAGTTTTCTTCGCTGTAGAATGACCATGAAAGAAGGCAAAAACCAAAGGAGGGGATTTCCATTGTAATACAACTGAACTATAAAGTGTGATTATTTTAAACACTGGCTGATAAGTGTTGAAGCAATGGTAACCAGGTAGTCCAACCAATAAAGAGGAAAGCGGGATAATTTGGGCTCTATTCTTTGGTAATGTTTCTCTCCAATAATGTAACAAAGAGATGGGTTCCTTACCAGAGTTAATCACAGCATCAAAATAGCCTGGAAATTCTTGGTTTATGCTGATATAATTATCAACTCTGGATAGAGCATGATTGATTCGTGATTCCTTGATCACGCGTCTAAACCTTAATCTTTTCTCATGCTCTTCCTTATTGTTTGGGATCAGGAGAATGTACCGAGGCTCAAAGTATGTCCTCTTCAAGCTGCGGACTCCCTGTTCAAAGATGGAATACAAAACAATTTAATTTGCTCATTGTTCCTATTAAAAACAACATTCAGTTTCTTTAGTGGATTAAATAATTTTATATTAAAAAAACTATTAGGTGTCGGACTTTTTACAATAGCACATAAAGATATTGTGAAACATGCATGTGATCTATATTCCTCCAATCCCTGTGTATTCCTGTGTCTATTTATAAGGCTCTTAAACACCACTTTCACGATCCATCCCCACTCCTGGCAGTGCTTTCCAGGCACCAACCACTCTCTGTCAAAAATAAAATTGGCCCACATATCTCCTTTAAACTTTGCCCCTCTCACCTCAAAGCTGTGCCCTCTAGTCTTCGATATTTCCATCCTGGAAAAAAAGATTAACTATGTGGAAAGTTTATTGTTCCTATAAGAATATTTCAAAACAATGGAGTAAAAAGTGAAATCATTGTTGCAATGTAAAATAAACTGTGGACTTTAGTTGAGAAACAAGAACTGCTATTCTTGTGACATATCACATTTTTATAACATCCCATTAGATTTTACAAAATATTGATTACTCTTTAAGTCAATTCTTGTTATATTGGTAAACAGGTTGTACTAGATTATGCTGGATCCCTATTGGTGTTTAGAGGCATTTTACCCACCCAACCAAGTTTAGTTGGTTTTGTTATTATTTATATTATTTTGCAAAACAGGTGGAAGCTGTTGGCCATCAAGTCTTTCCCAGCACTCAGAACATTCCCATCAATCCCACCCCCTCCTATTTTTCCCTGTAATCTATTCTCTCTCAAAATCTGATGAATTATCCCTCACTAATTCTCCACTCCTGGCAGGGCAAACATAAACCCTGGGTCCATTCTATTAAGCCCAAAAGAACTTTAGCTCAATCACTATCATAAATGTGAGAAGATGCTGACCTGATCCGCTAATCTCCCGCGACATGATAACCTCTCCATTACAAGAATTAACCTGGTGAACCTTCATCACACTCTCTGTATCGCAAGATATGATAGAGTGTGATGAAAATGTAAGATTTTTCACTTTCTCTACTAAGATCTCAACATTGTGGAATACCTTTAATTTCCTGACAATTGTAAACTTTTAAAAACAAACATGTGATACATAATGCTGGGACATTTAGACAATAGGCAATAGGTGCAGGAGAAGGCCATTCGGCCCTTTGGGTCAGCAACGCCATTCAATGAGATCATGGCTGATCATCCACAATCAGTATCCCGTTCCTGCCTTATCACCATATCCCTTGACTTTGGTATCTTTAAGAGCTCTATCTAGCTCTCTCTTAAAAGCATCCAGAGAATTGACCTCCACTGCCTTTTGAGGCAGAGAATTCCACAGATTCTCAACTCTCTGGGTGAAAACGTTTTTCCTCATCTCCGTTCTAAATGGCCCCAGGTTCTGGATTCCCCTAACATCGGGAACACGTTCCTGCCTCTATCGTGTCCAATCCCTTAATAATCTTATATATTTCAATAAGATCCCCTCTGATCCATCTAATTCCAGAGTATACAAGCCCAGCCACTCCATTCTATCAACATATGACAGTCCCGCCATCCCGGGAATTAACCTCGTGAACCGTCGCTGCACTCCCTCAATAGCAAGAATGTCCTTCCTCAAATTTGGAGACCAAAACTGCACACAATACTCCAGGTGTGGCCTCACTAGGGCCCTGTACAACTGCAGAAGGACCTCTTTGCTCCTATACTCAACTCTTCTTGTTATGAAGGCCAACATGCCATTAGCTTTCTGCACTGCCTGCTGTACCTGCAGGCTTACTTTCAATGACTGATGAACAAGAGTTGCTAAAAATACCTAAAAATGGGTTGCTAAAAATACACAATCAGAAGAACAGAAAAAGGTATATTGAGGTGATGGATGAATTTGAGAACGAGAATAAACATTTTACAATCAAAGCATTGCTAAAGCAGAAGCCAAAATGCAGACTACATTGTTTCTCATTTAGCTGGAATACACCAAGGAGGTACTGTTTTATCAAAATGATAAATATTTCCAATGATACACCATTCTTCACATATAATAACATTACATTCCTTCACAAACTATTACCAGCAGAACTATATCTGTCATTCCCACATCACGCTCACATGGCAACCTTCATACCTACTTCTAGTCCCATGTGAATGCAGCAGGCCAGACCCTTACTGGCTACAGTTTCCAGTGCATCTCTGCTGAGGCCAAAGTAACATCCATCCTGCTGTACTGTCTCGATAAATTTCCCCTGCACAAATACATTCAAATAGAAAGAGCAGTCAGCATCTCATAGTTATAATGTCATGAAAAATAAAAGCTAATAGCAAGTGTTTCACGTTTTGATTCAAAAACAAGTTTGAAACAGAAAGGGGCAATGTTATCTTAATCCATCTATGATAGTTTCTTGCTTCAAAAATCATGTGAAAATCTTTTAAAATAACTTTGTCCTGGCTATCATCATCTGTTTTGGAATTTAGAACACCTTTGAAAACCTGAGTAAATCCTTGCTGGAAGAGTATTAAAATGAAGACCTGGATATGGTATTTGGGAAAGCAACACAGCACCACCACAGATAAAAACTAAGAACGTATTTTTTATTCTTTAAACGAAGAGCTACCCGTTCATTAATACAGTGCTGCAATTTTAACTTTGGACAATGTGGAAGAAATCTTCCTTCATATAACAGCAAACTTGGTTAATTAAGCTGCAGGCAAGGATGAATATTCTATTTAATGGCAAATTATATATTCCTAATTGCATCAAGAAACCATAACTCTTTTAACATAATGGTCCGAGGAATATTAAACAGGATTGTAGAGAACATATCCAATGCATTCACCTGCGTTTAACAATGAACCAACAACAGAGCATTGAACCTAACAAAGCGCATCATTCTATTTTTGTGTTATTGACGAAGTGGGACCCGTTGCACCACGCTCCCCAACGCAATATTCCACCACTCACCCATAGCCCCAAACTGCGCAGGTGCGGCTGACTTTTTAAAGTTTAAAATGGCAATTTGTAAAATATAAGATCAATGTGAACACCTCACTCTGCCTCTTCAGACCCCCTATTCCCCCCCTCCATTATCCTGCCTCTCCTCACCCTCCACCAACCCACCTCTGCTTCCTCTCTCACCTCCTCTCTCCCCTCCTCTCTCTTCCCCCTCCCAATCTTCATTACCTCGCCATCCCTCTTCCTACCCCTATCCTCCTCCATTCCCCCTCATCCCCCAGCACTCCCTCCCCCTCCTCTTCACCATTCTTCTTCTTTCCTCTCCTCCTCCCCTCCCCCACTCCCTCATTCCTTCTCCTTTCCCCTACCCTCAGTCACTCCCTCCCTCCCTCCATAACCCCTCTCCCCTCTCTACCCCCCTCCTCTCCCTCTACCCCCTGCTCCCCCACTCCTCACCTCCCCCTATCTCACCCTCCCCCCCAGAATGAAAATCACGATTATTTAAAAAAAAGGATTTCTCAATGAAAATACTTTTTTTCTTTAAATTAAGCTAAACACAATGTTAGCTATTAATGAAAATGGAGTAATTTGATTAAAACTGAGTTTTTTTTAGAATAAAATCAATGTCAACGAAAATTGTGATTTGTTTTAATGTAAATGAAATTCGGGATCCCATTGTGACGTCAATGTGACGTGGAACGCGGCTCACGGACAGGGCAAGTGGAAAAGTGGTTTTGTAAAGTGGTTTTTGTAAAGTTTAAAATGTCAATAACTTGTAAAATGCAACATCAATCTGAACAAAACGTGTTTCATTTACAACACAGGACAATGGTGAGTAAGGACGGCCAAAAATCGTAGCACAAACGTGTACCATTTTTGCGCAAATATAGGTACATTTTACAAAGGTACAAACAAATCTACAAACAAGATGAGAGTTTTAGAAACATATACTAGACCAAGTGGTACCCGTTTTGTCCCTGTCACAAGGGAGGCCTGGTCCACCAACACAATATTCTACCACTCACCCATAGCCCCTTTGGGAGGCCTGGTCCCCCAATGCAACCCGTTCCCAATGCAATATTCCACCCGTTTCCCCAATGCAAACCGTTCCCCCAAAGCAATATTCCAGCACACACCCATAGCCCCCAACTGCACAGGGGCTCATTTCCCCTTATTCACCCTCCCTCATTAAACTTTTAAAAAAAATCCTTGCTGCCAGGAATATAAAAAAAGGGATTGCAACATTATAGCTTGCAATTGCACTGGTTTATGGCATGCAGGACTCAGTGTCCTGGGATAGCAACATTGTAGCGAGCAGGGCTACAATCCCATTGTGATATCATAGCTGTAAGTGCCAGTGCAGATGGAAGACATTTTTTTCTCAAATTGGGTTGTAAATTTAAAAATGTGAATAACTTGTGAAATACAACATCAATCTGAACGAAACTTGATACAAACCACCACATGACAATTGTGAGTAAGGTGGTCCAAAAATTGTAGCACTATAGTGTACCTATAATTTGGCGTAATATGAAGACAGCTCCGAATCAAAGATCACAGACAGGCAAGCACGCGCACACACACACACATACACAGAAACAAACAAGATGAGAGTTTTAGTATAATAGATATATAGATAGATGTGTCTCAAAATCAGTTTTACCCAGTGTAGATCACTTTTGCATACAATTGGACTAGGCACTTCATGACAATTTCCACTTTAACGAGGTTGACCTTTCCCTGGCACCAGACATGCACCTGATTATATTGCTGGCTACACAACACAAATGTCTACTCCAGCTGACATAAATTGGAGCTTAAAGATGCACACAGCAAAAGACTCAGTACAACTAGGAACACGTTGTGCTACATTCTTGCTTTTGTTATTATTTAAAGTGACATTTTACTGCTTTTGGGAGACTTGATTTGGCAACCTCACAGCTGACACGACTGGTCAAGCGTCTTCCAAAGTCCAGAGTGTTCTGCAAATGATATGGATGTCTTTCGCAGTGTTTTGCTGCAATGCTATTCATTCAATAAGTGCTCAACTGGTGAGGCTACAGGTAGGGATAGAAGGGGTCTTTGCAGCAGTAGATTAAGATATACCCACCTGCACTGAGTCTTTTCCAGAGAGTCTTCAGAGATGCCACATCCTACCTGGAGCTGTCTGATTACCAACCCATTTACAAGGTCTCGTTTTATAAGACAGCCACCTTAGGAGATGTGACATATTGTAGGATGACCACCAGCCACACTTGACAATGGACAGCCCTTTCCATGGAGGTCAAGGCCATTTAACCTTGCAAGGCAATAGCAAATGGAGTATTGTGAGCAATTTTGGGCACCATATCCGAGGAAGGATGTGCTGGTTCCGGAGGTCCAGACGAGGTTTACAAGAATGATCCCAGGAATGAGTGGGTTAACATATGATAAACGTTTGACGGCACTGGGCCTGTACTTGCTGGAGTTTAGAAGGATGAGGGGGTATATTGAAACTTACCAAATAGTGAAAGGCTTGGATAGAGTGGATGTGGAGAAGATGTTTCCACTAGTGGGGGTGTCTTAGAGGTCACAGCCTCAGAATTAAAGGACATTCCTTTATGAAGGAGATGTGGAGGAATTTCTTTAGTCAGAGGGTGGTGTATCTGTGGAATTCTTTGCCACAGAAGGCAAAGCCAATGGATGTTTTTAAGACAGAGATTGGTAGATTCTTGATTAGTACGTGTGACAGGGGATGGGCTGAATAGCCTAATTCTGTTCCTATCACTTATGACATGATCAAATCTCTGCAACATCTCTCAAAATACTGCTCATTTCAGCTTCTGGGAGGTCACCCAGACTCCTGGTGAATAAAGAAGTGATTTCAGAGCAGAAGGTGTCACCTTGGGCATTAGTAAAATGTCAGCATTACTGGCAGGCGTTGGCTGATGACTAACCTAGATCTTTTCATCAACAAACAAGATTTTCATTCCTTAAATGTACAGCTGGTCATTGACCATGAGAAAGAATTACTTGATGATCAACGGCAAGTTTCCTACCATGATCCTTCATTCTGAGGGAATTCACACTATTGGATATTTTCAGCGGACAATACTGCCCTGAGAGTGGATCGAGAGGGATAAGAACTTCCATCCTAGTAGGAATTCCATCTACAGAAACAAACAGCAATACAAGCAGCTACCAAAGCAACAGATTATATGGAAAAATGCCCTTGGCTTCTTAAAGTTGAGATTCCATTAACATCATCATTTTGGGACAACCTTTTGTAAATGGTAACCAGGTGAAGAGACTTCATTATGTTGCCAAGTGCAGACAACAGCGGGTGATGAGGAGAGAGCAGCATAGAGACCTGGAGTCTGATGGCATTAGGCAGGGCCTAATGACCTGCATGAACAGACAGAGCAAGAGGACAAAGAAGGCTAGCTAGGGGATGTCCCTGCAGAGCATCAGCGGTCTCATTTCACAACTGAGCAGAGGGAGGCGTTTACTCCATGGGCCATAAAGGACTGTTTAATAGATGCTTCTTTTAGTTTTCTGTCACAGGAAGCCTAATAAATCACGACCCCCAAGAGAAGACCCAGTAATGATATCTGGGATGTTTGACTTCCAATACCCACAATCATCTTCCTTTGCGCAAGGTACCACTCCAGTCTCCAGCCATTACCTTCATTTTTACAAGGACACTTTTTTTTTTTTTTAAATTATTTTTATTAGAAGTACGGTAAATTACAGTAATACACAACACTTATATCTTAATACATTCTTTATACCGCTTCATTTTTTTAAGCTTTACGAGAAAGATAGAAGTAAGAAAAGTAAAGAAAGTGCGCAAGAGTCGTGAGGTGCAAGAGAGTGTTGTGAAAAGAAAGCCCCTTAGAAAAGAAGTTTGAGAAGGAAGTAAAGTAAGAAAGTAGTTCCTAGAAAAGAAAGAAAAAGAGAGTAGGAACAATCGCAGAAAGGGAACCACCAACCAAGTCTGTTTTTATTGTTTTACCTCCCATTACCAGGTCCTGATACCATTTCTTTATTTATTTATTTTTAAAATTACTATTGCACCTCATGCTTGTAATAGGTCCAAAAACGTAGACCATGTCTTTTGGAATTGGTCTGCTTTCCCTGCTAAGAGGAATCTCATCTCTTCCAGATCTAATGTTTCCAACATATTTGATGTCCACATTTTTATTGTTGGTGTGGGCGCATTTTTCCAGAATTTAAGTATAAGCCTTTTTCCCATTATTAGCCCGTAATTGAATAAGTTCTTCTGATACACGTTTAATTCAGGGATACCTTCCGATATTCCAAAAATGATCCATTCTGGATTTGGTACCAGTTTTATTTTAATTAATTTTGAGAAAATATCAAATATTTCATACCAGAATTTTTGGATTTTTGTACAAAAAACAAAAGAATGCGCTATGGTAGCTTCTTGACATAGACATTTATCACAGATTGGTGAAACATTAGGAAAGATTTTATTTAATTTAGTTTTTGAATAATATAGTCTATGTAATGTTTTGAATTGGATGAGCGTATGTCGTACGTTGATCGAACATTTATGCACCTGTAGTAAGTGGTTATCCCAGCTCTCTTTTGAGATTTTTATAGCTAATTCTTGTTCCCAGTCTCTTCTAATTCCTTCTGTTGTGGGTATTTCTATGTTTAAAATGATATTATATAAGTACGATATTAGATTAGCTGATTCCGCCTTTGTCTTCATTGCTTCATCTAGTAAGTCGGAAGGCATATTATGATAGTCTTTTGTGTATTTTTTCAGGTAATCACGGATTTGTAGATATTTAAAATATTGATTATTTTTCAGATTATATTTCAGTTGTAGTTGTTGAAATGATAGTAATTTTCCCCATTCATACAGATCTTCGAGCGTTTTGATTCCCATTCTTTCCCATTGTATAAATGATTTGTCTATGGTTGAAGGTTTAAACGATGGGTTATTAACTATTGGTATTGAGAGAGATAGGTTTCTTAATTTTAGATTCTGTTTTATTTGTTTCCATGTTCTAATTGTGCTATTTATAATTGGGTTTTTATTATAATTTTTATTATTCAAATTTATTGGAGAGAGAATAATCGCTCCTATATTACTCGGGGAACAGTCCTCTTTTTCTATTATAATCCAGTCCACCTGCTGGGCAGAATTGTCCAGCAGGTGAATCATATTTTTAATATTTACTGCCCATTTATAATACATAAAGTTAGGGAGCGCGAGACCCCCCAACTCTTTTCGTTTATTAAGGTGTGCTCTTTGTATTCTATGGGATTTATAATCCCATATAAAATTTGTAATGTCTGAGTCCAATTTTTTGAAAACCTTTTTTGGGAGATATATAGGTATTGATTGAAATAGGTATAGGATTTGTGGTAAGAAAATCATTTTTATAGCATTTATTCTGCCTATTAAGGACATCGGAAGTGTTTTCCAGAATTTAATCATATTATTTAATTTCTTAAGTAAGGGATTATAATTGGCTTTAAACATATCCTGGTAATTTCTAGTAATTTCAATTCCCAAATATTTGAATTTTTCTGTAGCTATTTTAAAGGGGAATTTCCTGAGGTGTGTTGAGTCTTTTGGTTTTATCGACATAATTTCACTTTTGTTCCAGTTTATTCTATATCCTGAAAAGGATCCTAAGTCCTCAATTAAATTTAATATATTTGGTATACTAATTTGTGGTTTTGTGATGTACAATAGTACGTCATCGGCATATAAGGATATTTTGTTATTTGAATATTTTGTATTATAACCGTAAATATCCATGTGTGTTCTTATTTTTTCAGCAAGGGGTTCGATTACTAAAGCAAGTAACAGCGGTGATAATGAACATCCTTGTCTATTGCCCCTTGATAGTTCAAATTTCGAGGATAATATATTATTAGTTAGTATTCTAGCCGTAGGTTTGTTATATAATAGTTTTATCCAAGCGATGAAGTTCTCTCCCAATTGGAATTTTTGCAATACTTTAATCATATAGTCCCATTCTACTTGATCAAACGCTTTTTCTGCGTCCAATGAGATGATAGATAACTCTTGGTCCTGAGATTTATGTGAGTGCATTATGTTAAGCAAACGTCTCAAGTTATTAAATGAATGTCTCTTAGGTATAAATCCTGTTTGATCCTCATTTATTAGTCTACTAACATACCTGCTTAGTCTACTGGCTAGTGTTTTCGCTATTATTTTTTGATCCGTATTTAACAAAGCTATAGCTCTATATGATCCTGGTTCTTCTATATTTTTATCTTTTTTAAGTATTAATATGATCGTTGATTCTGCTCGTGTTTCAGGTAAGTTTTGCTCTTTAAAAGCATGTGTATACATTTTCTGTAATCGTGGAGTAACTATGTCATAAAAAGATTTATAAAATTCATTACTGAATCCATCTGGTCCTGGTGTTTTTCCATTCTTTAGTGTTTTTATTGTGTCTTCTATCTCCTTAGAAGTAATTTGTGCTCCCAGTTCCTCTTGTTCCCTCAGTTCTAATTGTGGTAGGTTACAGTTATCTAAAAATTCTGAGATTTTATTATTGTCTATTAACATTTTAGATGTGTATAGATTCTGGTAAAATTGAGCAAATCTTTTATTGATATCCTTGGGTAGTGTTAATAATTCCCCTCTGTCTGATTTAATCTTTAGTATTGCATTCTCTTTTTCCCGTTTTTTCAGTTGCCGTGCTAGGAGTTTGTGGGGTTTGTCCCCGAATTCGAAGTGTTCTTGTTTTGTGATTTGAAATAATGTTATAACTTTCTCTGACAATAATTTATTTAGCTTGAATTTCAATAGTAGGATTTTATTATGTTTATCCATAGTTGGATTTTTAGCATTATCTGTATCTAATTGTTTTATTTGTTCTTCTAAATGTCTTTGTTCATTCTTATTCTTTTTATTTTGATAAGCTTGGAGTGAAATAATGACTCCTCTAATAAATGCTTTGAAGGATTCCCATAATAGCGTGGGGGAAATATCTGGTGTATCATTTATCTCAAAAAATAGATCCATCTGTTTTTTTAGATATATACTCCCTTGTGGGTCTTTTAAGATTTGCGAGTTAAACCTCCAGAACGATTTATTCATAGACATTCCTTCTAGTTTTAAAACAAAAGTTAACGGAGAGTGGTCTGAGATCGCATTAGTGTGGTATTTAGCGTTCATAGTGTGCGGAATTAATTTTGTATTCACAAGAAAGTAGTCTATCCGTGAGTATGTTTTATGCACCGTTGAATAAAACGAATAATCCCTTCCCGTCGGGTTTGCAATCCTCCACACATCTGCTTTATTTGTGTTTTCCATATATGTATGTAAAAGTTCACTGGTTTTAGATTTCATATTACCTTTTTGTTTTTGCATTGATTTATCTAGATAAGGGTCTAAAACACAGTTAAAGTCTCCTCCAATTATAACATTTTGATAATTAAATTCTGCAATTATATTCAGAATTTTATTAAAAAATTGAGGGTTATCGAAATTGGGCGCGTATATATTTACCAGCGTAATTGGCGTATTATTGATCTCTCCTGCTACTATAAGGTATCTCCCTTCCTTATCTAAAATAGTATTCTTTGATTTAAATGGAATTCCTTTACGAATGATGATTGCAGTGCCTCTAGATTTGGAGGTGAATGAAGAGTGAAATGTTTGTCCTATCCAGTTCGCCCTCAGTCTCGTCTGATCTTGATGTTTAAGATGCGTTTCCTGTAGAAACGAAATGTCCGTGTTGTATGATTTCAACTGAGCTAGTATCTTGCTCCTTTTAATAGGTTCATTAATACCCCTTATATTCCAGCTACATAGTGTGATACCAGGACACTTTAATGCCACATTGGTCGAGTAGCCTTAAGGGCCTGTCCCACTTACGCGACCTGTTCGGCGACTGCCAGTACCTGTCATAGGTCGCCGAAAATTTTCAACATGTTGAAAATTCAGCGGCGACCAGAAAGACACTACGACTCTTTGGGTGACTAGGAGACTACTCAGAACCATACAGGCGACCCTTGGCGACATGTCACGGGTGTCGTGGAGTGTCACCAGGGGGCATGTCACCAGGGGGTCACCTGTATGGTCATGGGGGGTCACCTGTATGGTCATGAGAGGTCGCCAGGGGTCGCCTGTATGGTCGGGAGAGGTCACCAGGGGTCGCCTGTATGGTCGTGAGAGGTCTCCTAGTCACCCAAAGAATCGTAGTGCGTTTCTGGTCGCCGCTGAATTTTCAACATGTTGAAAATTTTCGGCAACCTATGACGGGTGCCGGCAGTCGCCGAAAAGGTCGCGTAAGTGGGACAGGCCCTTTAGTCATCATGATCAACACCTATCTCCCCTCCACCTTCACACCTCCATCTCCTCTCCCTCCACTCATCCATCGTCTCATGTTCCCCCTGCCAGTCATCCTGACATTTTTATTAAGGAGAAACAGTGGGCTTCTCCACTCAACCCGCAAAGGTGAAATTAAAGACAGCTGCCTTTAAAAGCTGCATCCAAAACCCCTTCATAGTTATGCAGCATCACAAATTGGACCAGGCACTTCAGGACTGTTTGCGGCATTACAAATGGTAGAGCACATATGCCTTGTAATGGAAAAGGGATGTAGGAATCACAATGAACATTGATAATGAACAAATCTGGAAGATTTTGCATTATCTCTGCTTCGGGCATATCTCTGAAGTCTGCATGCTTATGAGGAGAGAGATTGACACCTCCATGAGCCACCAAAATTTATGGAGTTTTATGCAGGAGACAAAAGAGTGTGCTATGGTTGCATCTTGAGATAAGCATTTATCACAGATGGGAGAAACATTTTATTCAGTTTAGTTTTCGAGTAATATAATCTATGTAAAATTTTAAATTGAATTAAGGTATCTTGCATTAATCGAGCATTTGTGTACATATAGTAAATATTTATCCCATCTGTCTTTCGAAATTTTTATAGATAATTCTTGTTCCCAATCTCTTCTAATTGCGTCAGACGATGGTATTTTGTGGTTTGTGTGTGTGAACATTGGTGCAGCATTGAAAGCATGTATATGAGACACTGCCTCACGAAAGTGGCATCTATCATCAAGGATGCCCACCATCCGAGCCATGCCCTCTTCTCACTGCTATTGTCAGCAGAGGAACAGAAGCCTGAAGTCGCACACAGCCAGGTTTAGGATCAACTACTTTCCTGCAACTATCAGGTTCTTGAACCAACTAACCAATCCTAATCCTGCCTCGGCACTGGAACACTATGCATTACCATGAATTTGTTTTCTAATTGTATATTTTTGAACTAGTGTCTTGTTTTTTCCTCTTCACTGTCTTGTAGAATTTAATTTATGCATAATTTAAGTTTTTGTGTATTTATCTGAGTCTATGTACATATCATCCTGCTGTGAGCATAATTTTCATTGTGCACGTACCTTACCGTACTTGTGCATATGAAAACTAACTCATCTTAACTTGACTGCATGCTGTGTGACTCACCTCCATAAATCTTGGCCATGTAATTTTTTGTAAGATACGTCCATTGCCTAGGCATTTTCATTTTTGGAGGAGGCCATTTGTGCCATTTTTTGCCAAGACCGATTTGGACTCTTGCCGCCGAACCACACCCTCTGCATCCCCATCACAATAGACTCACTTCTTGGCACCTGTTATTTAACAATACTTCAATTGCCCTTGTAAAAAATCTGGGAATTCTACCCCTGTCCCCCATAACTAGTCGCATTTGCATGACAGTTAGGTATTGTATGGGTATGCACATACAGTTTAGGAGCAGGAAGAGGACACTAGCACCTCCTCAAATTGCCAAGAGGAAGTAGTCTTTAAGGACTGTGTCCTCCTCTGGTCCCATCAAGAGCCACACCAGCTGCATTTTAAAGCCTATCTCCGGGCTTAAAACACCCAAATGCTGTTTCAAACTTGGTTTTGACAAATTTCACAATTGCCTTAGAGGGGGGACCTAATTTAGCACACTGCCAAAAATAAATCCAATCTAATCACTATTTATAATTTTGCATCCCATGAAGATGTGGAAACTCAGTCGAGTACATTCTGAGACTGGTAGATTTTTGCACACAAATGGAATCAAGGGATATATGGATCAGGTGAGATAGATGAGATAGTGAAATAGTCACCATCCCACTGACCAGTGTCCAAAGGTTAGTGTTGCCTACATTGATTTCCATTTCATTTATTCTTAACAGCCTTCACAATATTGTCCTAAAAGCCCTGTCCTGATTATCATTTGATTTTAGTCAACTAGGTTTCCAATCTTATTGCTGCTCTGTGTAGCCGAGCTCTGAACTTTTTTTCTGGAAATAATATGTAACCACACTCAGGGGAATGATAGGTTTGTACTCTGCAGCAATACTTCCCAAGGTCATTAAACTGCTGGCAGTCACTATGTAGAATCAGCAGGAGTGCTGGCCATGCTTAAGAACTTCTGAAAGGCTATGAGCTCTCCTGTGTCACCAGTAGTTACTAATGAGTCATATTCTCTAGGAGAAGAGAAAATTGGCAAATACTGGTGATTAAAATGAACAAATGGGATAATAAAAGGAATCACACAGCATGACAGATGGAATGCAGTGCACAGAACTCTTGGGGCTCATCAGTAACTGTTCCTTCACTGGAGTAAAATAAATGTTTTATTCCAGTTGTCTTAATGGTTTACCCTTTATTTAACTGGTTTGTCCTTCATCTCATTTTGAAATTCAAATTTTGGGTTTGGATCAGAATTTTGCTCAGAAGTGAATCTTAATCAAGAAATTCAAGTCACACATCATACAGGTTTATCTAGCCGACTCTTCTGTAATATCAAGCTGATTCGTACCAGAAAATAGAAAGGAGGTGACTCCAGGGTGAGAAATACCATGTCAGCCAAGATTCATCTTCAGTTCAGAACTGCCCATGTCAAACACAAATAGATAGAGTGGTAAAGAAGGCGTATGGTATGCTTACCTTCATCGATCGGGGCATTGAATTTAAGAGACAAAAAGTAATGTTGCAGCTTTATAGGACTTTGGTTAGGCTGCATTTGGAGTACTGTGTGCTGTTCTGGTTGTCACATTACCGAAAGGATGTGTAGGCTTTGGAGAGTGTGCAATAAATTAAGCTAAACACAATGTTAGCTATTAATGAAAATGGAGTAATTTGATTAAAACTGAGTTTTTTTTAGAATAAAATCAATGTCAACGAAAATTGTGATTTGTTTTAATGTAAATGAAATTCGGGATCCCATTGTGACGTCAATGTGACGTGGAACGCGGCTCACGGACAGGGCAAGTGGAAAAGTGGTTTTGTAAAGTGGTTTTTGTAAAGTTTAAAATGTCAATAACTTGTAAAATGCAACATCAATCTGAACAAAACGTGTTTCATTTACAACACAGGACAATGGTGAGTAAGGACGGCCAAAAATCGTAGCACAAACGTGTACCATTTTTGCGCAAATATAGGTACATTTTACAAAGGTACAAACAAATCTACAAACAAGATGAGAGTTTTAGAAACATATACTAGACCAAGTGGTACCCGTTTTGTCCCTGTCACAAGGGAGGCCTGGTCCACCAACACAATATTCTACCACTCACCCATAGCCCCTTTGGGAGGCCTGGTCCCCCAATGCAACCCGTTCCCAATGCAATATTCCACCCGTTTCCCCAATGCAAACCGTTCCCCCAAAGCAATATTCCAGCACACACCCATAGCCCCCAACTGCACAGGGGCTCATTTCCCCTTATTCACCCTCCCTCATTAAACTTTTAAAAAAAATCCTTGCTGCCAGGAATATAAAAAAAGGGATTGCAACATTATAGCTTGCAATTGCACTGGTTTATGGCATGCAGGACTCAGTGTCCTGGGATAGCAACATTGTAGCGAGCAGGGCTACAATCCCATTGTGATATCATAGCTGTAAGTGCCAGTGCAGATGGAAGACATTTTTTTCTCAAATTGGGTTGTAAATTTAAAAATGTGAATAACTTGTGAAATACAACATCAATCTGAACGAAACTTGATACAAACCACCACATGACAATTGTGAGTAAGGTGGTCCAAAAATTGTAGCACTATAGTGTACCTATAATTTGGCGTAATATGAAGACAGCTCCGAATCAAAGATCACAGACAGGCAAGCACGCGCACACACACACACATACACAGAAACAAACAAGATGAGAGTTTTAGTATAATAGATATATAGATAGATGTGTCTCAAAATCAGTTTTACCCAGTGTAGATCACTTTTGCATACAATTGGACTAGGCACTTCATGACAATTTCCACTTTAACGAGGTTGACCTTTCCCTGGCACCAGACATGCACCTGATTATATTGCTGGCTACACAACACAAATGTCTACTCCAGCTGACATAAATTGGAGCTTAAAGATGCACACAGCAAAAGACTCAGTACAACTAGGAACACGTTGTGCTACATTCTTGCTTTTGTTATTATTTAAAGTGACATTTTACTGCTTTTGGGAGACTTGATTTGGCAACCTCACAGCTGACACGACTGGTCAAGCGTCTTCCAAAGTCCAGAGTGTTCTGCAAATGATATGGATGTCTTTCGCAGTGTTTTGCTGCAATGCTATTCATTCAATAAGTGCTCAACTGGTGAGGCTACAGGTAGGGATAGAAGGGGTCTTTGCAGCAGTAGATTAAGATATACCCACCTGCACTGAGTCTTTTCCAGAGAGTCTTCAGAGATGCCACATCCTACCTGGAGCTGTCTGATTACCAACCCATTTACAAGGTCTCGTTTTATAAGACAGCCACCTTAGGAGATGTGACATATTGTAGGATGACCACCAGCCACACTTGACAATGGACAGCCCTTTCCATGGAGGTCAAGGCCATTTAACCTTGCAAGGCAATAGCAAATGGAGTATTGTGAGCAATTTTGGGCACCATATCCGAGGAAGGATGTGCTGGTTCCGGAGGTCCAGACGAGGTTTACAAGAATGATCCCAGGAATGAGTGGGTTAACATATGATAAACGTTTGACGGCACTGGGCCTGTACTTGCTGGAGTTTAGAAGGATGAGGGGGTATATTGAAACTTACCAAATAGTGAAAGGCTTGGATAGAGTGGATGTGGAGAAGATGTTTCCACTAGTGGGGGTGTCTTAGAGGTCACAGCCTCAGAATTAAAGGACATTCCTTTATGAAGGAGATGTGGAGGAATTTCTTTAGTCAGAGGGTGGTGTATCTGTGGAATTCTTTGCCACAGAAGGCAAAGCCAATGGATGTTTTTAAGACAGAGATTGGTAGATTCTTGATTAGTACGTGTGACAGGGGATGGGCTGAATGGCCTAATTCTGTTCCTATCACTTATGACATGATCAAATCTCTGCAACATCTCTCAAAATACTGCTCATTTCAGCTTCTGGGAGGTCACCCAGACTCCTGGTGAATAAAGAAGTGATTTCAGAGCAGAAGGTGTCACCTTGGGCATTAGTAAAATGTCAGCATTACTGGCAGGCGTTGGCTGATGACTAACCTAGATCTTTTCATCAACAAACAAGATTTTCATTCCTTAAATGTACAGCTGGTCATTGACCATGAGAAAGAATTACTTGATGATCAACGGCAAGTTTCCTACCATGATCCTTCATTCTGAGGGAATTCACACTATTGGATATTTTCAGCGGACAATACTGCCCTGAGAGTGGATCGAGAGGGATAAGAACTTCCATCCTAGTAGGAATTCCATCTACAGAAACAAACAGCAATACAAGCAGCTACCAAAGCAACAGATTATATGGAAAAATGCCCTTGGCTTCTTAAAGTTGAGATTCCATTAACATCATCATTTTGGGACAACCTTTTGTAAATGGTAACCAGGTGAAGAGACTTCATTATGTTGCCAAGTGCAGACAACAGCGGGTGATGAGGAGAGAGCAGCATAGAGACCTGGAGTCTGATGGCATTAGGCAGGGCCTAATGACCTGCATGAACAGACAGAGCAAGAGGACAAAGAAGGCTAGCTAGGGGATGTCCCTGCAGAGCATCAGCCGTCTCATTTCACAACTGAGCAGAGGGAGGCGTTTACTCCATGGGCCATAAAGGACTGTTTAATAGATGCTTCTTTTAGTTTTCTGTCACAGGAAGCCTAATAAATCACGACCCCCAAGAGAAGACCCAGTAATGATATCTGGGATGTTTGACTTCCAATACCCACAATCATCTTCCTTTGCGCAAGGTACCACTCCAGTCTCCAGCCATTACCTTCATTTTTACAAGGACACTTTTTTTTTTTTTTTAAATTATTTTTATTAGAAGTACGGTAAATTACAGTAATACACAACACTTATATCTTAATACATTCTTTATACCGCTTCATTTTTTTAAGCTTTACGAGAAAGATAGAAGTAAGAAAAGTAAAGAAAGTGCGCAAGAGTCGTGAGGTGCAAGAGAGTGTTGTGAAAAGAAAGCCCCTTAGAAAAGAAGTTTGAGAAGGAAGTAAAGTAAGAAAGTAGTTCCTAGAAAAGAAAGAAAAAGAGAGTAGGAACAATCGCAGAAAGGGAACCACCAACCAAGTCTGTTTTTATTGTTTTACCTCCCATTACCAGGTCCTGATACCATTTCTTTATTTATTTATTTTTAAAATTACTATTGCACCTCATGCTTGTAATAGGTCCAAAAACGTAGACCATGTCTTTTGGAATTGGTCTGCTTTCCCTGCTAAGAGGAATCTCATCTCTTCCAGATCTAATGTTTCCAACATATTTGATGTCCACATTTTTATTGTTGGTGTGGGCGCATTTTTCCAGAATTTAAGTATAAGCCTTTTTCCCATTATTAGCCCGTAATTGAATAAGTTCTTCTGATACACGTTTAATTCAGGGATACCTTCCGATATTCCAAAAATGATCCATTCTGGATTTGGTACCAGTTTTATTTTAATTAATTTTGAGAAAATATCAAATATTTCATACCAGAATTTTTGGATTTTTGTACAAAAAACAAAAGAATGCGCTATGGTAGCTTCTTGACATAGACATTTATCACAGATTGGTGAAACATTAGGAAAGATTTTATTTAATTTAGTTTTTGAATAATATAGTCTATGTAATGTTTTGAATTGGATGAGCGTATGTCGTACGTTGATCGAACATTTATGCACCTGTAGTAAGTGGTTATCCCAGCTCTCTTTTGAGATTTTTATAGCTAATTCTTGTTCCCAGTCTCTTCTAATTCCTTCTGTTGTGGGTATTTCTATGTTTAAAATGATATTATATAAGTACGATATTAGATTAGCTGATTCCGCCTTTGTCTTCATTGCTTCATCTAGTAAGTCGGAAGGCATATTATGATAGTCTTTTGTGTATTTTTTCAGGTAATCACGGATTTGTAGATATTTAAAATATTGATTATTTTTCAGATTATATTTCAGTTGTAGTTGTTGAAATGATAGTAATTTTCCCCATTCATACAGATCTTCGAGCGTTTTGATTCCCATTCTTTCCCATTGTATAAATGATTTGTCTATGGTTGAAGGTTTAAACGATGGGTTATTAACTATTGGTATTGAGAGAGATAGGTTTCTTAATTTTAGATTCTGTTTTATTTGTTTCCATGTTCTAATTGTGCTATTTATAATTGGGTTTTTATTATAATTTTTATTATTCAAATTTATTGGAGAGAGAATAATCGCTCCTATATTACTCGGGGAACAGTCCTCTTTTTCTATTATAATCCAGTCCACCTGCTGGGCAGAATTGTCCAGCAGGTGAATCATATTTTTAATATTTACTGCCCATTTATAATACATAAAGTTAGGGAGCGCGAGACCCCCCAACTCTTTTCGTTTATTAAGGTGTGCTCTTTGTATTCTATGGGATTTATAATCCCATATAAAATTTGTAATGTCTGAGTCCAATTTTTTGAAAACCTTTTTTGGGAGATATATAGGTATTGATTGAAATAGGTATAGGATTTGTGGTAAGAAAATCATTTTTATAGCATTTATTCTGCCTATTAAGGACATCGGACGTGTTTTCCAGAATTTAATCATATTATTTAATTTCTTAAGTAAGGGATTATAATTGGCTTTAAACATATCCTGGTAATTTCTAGTAATTTCAATTCCCAAATATTTGAATTTTTCTGTAGCTATTTTAAAGGGGAATTTCCTGAGGTGTGTTGAGTCTTTTGGTTTTATCGACATAATTTCACTTTTGTTCCAGTTTATTCTATATCCTGAAAAGGATCCTAAGTCCTCAATTAAATTTAATATATTTGGTATACTAATTTGTGGTTTTGTGATGTACAATAGTACGTCATCGGCATATAAGGATATTTTGTTATTTGAATATTTTGTATTATAACCGTAAATATCCATGTGTGTTCTTATTTTTTCAGCAAGGGGTTCGATTACTAAAGCAAATAACAGCGGTGATAATGAACATCCTTGTCTATTGCCCCTTGATAGTTCAAATTTCGAGGATAATATATTATTAGTTAGTATTCTAGCCGTAGGTTTGTTATATAATAGTTTTATCCAAGCGATGAAGTTCTCTCCCAATTGGAATTTTTGCAATACTTTAATCATATAGTCCCATTCTACTTGATCAAACGCTTTTTCTGCGTCCAATGAGATGATAGATAACTCTTGGTCCTGAGATTTATGTGAGTGCATTATGTTAAGCAAACGTCTCAAGTTATTAAATGAATGTCTCTTAGGTATAAATCCTGTTTGATCCTCATTTATTAGTCTACTAACATACCTGCTTAGTCTACTGGCTAGTGTTTTCGCTATTATTTTTTGATCCGTATTTAACAAAGCTATAGCTCTATATGATCCTGGTTCTTCTATATTTTTATCTTTTTTAAGTATTAATATGATCGTTGATTCTGCTCGTGTTTCAGGTAAGTTTTGCTCTTTAAAAGCATGTGTATACATTTTCTGTAATCGTGGAGTAACTATGTCATAAAAAGATTTATAAAATTCATTACTGAATCCATCTGGTCCTGGTGTTTTTCCATTCTTTAGTGTTTTTATTGTGTCTTCTATCTCCTTAGAAGTAATTTGTGCTCCCAGTTCCTCTTGTTCCCTCAGTTCTAATTGTGGTAGGTTACAGTTATCTAAAAATTCTGAGATTTTATTATTGTCTATTAACATTTTAGATGTGTATAGATTCTGGTAAAATTGAGCAAATCTTTTATTGATATCCTTGGGTAGTGTTAATAATTCCCCTCTGTCTGATTTAATCTTTAGTATTGCATTCTCTTTTTCCCGTTTTTTCAGTTGCCGTGCTAGGAGTTTGTGGGGTTTGTCCCCGAATTCGAAGTGTTCTTGTTTTGTGATTTGAAATAATGTTATAACTTTCTCTGACAATAATTTATTTAGCTTGAATTTCAATAGTAGGATTTTATTATGTTTATCCATAGTTGGATTTTTAGCATTATCTGTATCTAATTGTTTTATTTGTTCTTCTAAATGTCTTTGTTCATTCTTATTCTTTTTATTTTGATAAGCTTGGAGTGAAATAATGACTCCTCTAATAAATGCTTTGAAGGATTCCCATAATAGCGTGGGGGAAATATCTGGTGTATCATTTATCTCAAAAAATAGATCCATCTGTTTTTTTAGATATATACTCCCTTGTGGGTCTTTTAAGATTTGCGAGTTAAACCTCCAGAACGATTTATTCATAGACATTCCTTCTAGTTTTAAAACAAAAGTTAACGGAGAGTGGTCTGAGATCGCATTAGTGTGGTATTTAGCGTTCATAGTGTGCGGAATTAATTTTGTATCCACAAGAAAGTAGTCTATCCGTGAGTATGTTTTATGCACCGTTGAATAAAACGAATAATCCCTTCCCGTCGGGTTTGCAATCCTCCACGCATCTGCTTTATTTGTGTTTTCCATATATGTATGTAAAAGTTCACTGGTTTTAGATTTCATATTACATTTTTGTTTTTGCATTGATTTATCTAGATAAGGGTCTAAAACACAGTTAAAGTCTCCTCCAATTATAACATTTTGATAATTAAATTCTGCAATTATATTCAGAATTTTATTAAAAAATTGAGGGTTATCGAAATTGGGCGCGTATATATTTACCAGCGTAATTGGCGTATTATTGATCTCTCCTGCTACTATAAGGTATCTCCCTTCCTTATCTAAAATAGTATTCTTTGATTTAAATGGAATTCCTTTACGAATGATGATTGCAGTGCCTCTAGATTTGGAGGTGAATGAAGAGTGAAATGTTTGTCCTATCCAGTTCGCCCTCAGTCTCGTCTGATCTTGATGTTTAAGATGCGTTTCCTGTAGAAACGAAATGTCCGTGTTGTATGATTTCAACTGAGCTAGTATCTTGCTCCTTTTAATAGGTTCATTAATACCCCTTATATTCCAGCTACATAGTGTGATACCAGGACACTTTAATGCCACATTGGTCGAGTAGCCTTAAGGGCCTGTCCCACTTACGCGACCTGTTCGGCGACTGCCAGTACCTGTCATAGGTCGCCGAAAATTTTCAACATGTTGAAAATTCAGCGGCGACCAGAAAGACACTACGACTCTTTGGGTGACTAGGAGACTACTCAGAACCATACAGGCGACCCTTGGCGACATGTCACGGGTGTCGTGGAGTGTCACCAGGGGGCATGTCACCAGGGGGTCACCTGTATGGTCATGGGGGGTCACCTGTATGGTCATGAGAGGTCGCCAGGGGTCGCCTGTATGGTCGGGAGAGGTCACCAGGGGTCGCCTGTATGGTCGTGAGAGGTCTCCTAGTCACCCAAAGAATTGTAGTGCGTTTCTGGTCGCCGCTGAATTTTCAACATGTTGAAAATTTTCGGCAACCTATGACGGGTGCCGGCAGTCGCCGAAAAGGTCGCGTAAGTGGGACAGGCCCTTTAGTCATCATGATCAACACCTATCTCCCCTCCACCTTCACACCTCCATCTCCTCGCCCTCCACTCATCCATCGTCTCATGTTCCCCCTGCCAGTCATCCTGACATTTTTATTAAGGAGAAACAGTGGGCTTCTCCACTCAACCCGCAAAGGTGAAATTAAAGACAGCTGCCTTTAAAAGCTGCATCCAAAACCCCTTCATAGTTATGCAGCATCACAAATTGGACCAGGCACTTCAGGACTGTTTGCGGCATTACAAATGGTAGAGCACATATGCCTTGTAATGGAAAAGGGATGTAGGAATCACAATGAACATTGATAATGAACAAATCTGGAAGATTTTGCATTATCTCTGCTTCGGGCATATCTCTGAAGTCTGCATGCTTATGAGGAGAGAGATTGACACCTCCATGAGCCACCAAAATTTATGGAGTTTTATGCAGGAGACAAAAGAGTGTGCTATGGTTGCATCTTGAGATAAGCATTTATCACAGATGGGAGAAACATTTTATTCAGTTTAGTTTTCGAGTAATATAATCTATGTAAAATTTTAAATTGAATTAAGGTATCTTGCATTAATCGAGCATTTGTGTACATATAGTAAATATTTATCCCATCTGTCTTTCGAAATTTTTATAGATAATTCTTGTTCCCAATCTCTTCTAATTGCGTCAGACGATGGTATTTTGTGGTTTGTGTGTGTGAACATTGGTGCAGCATTGAAAGCATGTATATGAGACACTGCCTCACGAAAGTGGCATCTATCATCAAGGATGCCCACCATCCGAGCCATGCCCTCTTCTCACTGCTATTGTCAGCAGAGGAACAGAAGCCTGAAGTCGCACACAGCCAGGTTTAGGATCAACTACTTTCCTGCAACTATCAGGTTCTTGAACCAACTAACCAATCCTAATCCTGCCTCGGCACTGGAACACTATGCATTACCATGAATTTGTTTTCTAATTGTATATTTTTGAACTAGTGTCTTGTTTTTTCCTCTTCACTGTCTTGTAGAATTTAATTTATGCATAATTTAAGTTTTTGTGTATTTATCTGAGTCTATGTACATATCATCCTGCTGTGAGCATAATTTTCATTGTGCACGTACCTTACCGTACTTGTGCATATGAAAACTAACTCATCTTAACTTGACTGCATGCTGTGTGACTCACCTCCATAAATCTTGGCCATGTAATTTTTTGTAAGATACGTCCATTGCCTAGGCATTTTCATTTTTGGAGGAGGCCATTTGTGCCATTTTTTGCCAAGACCGATTTGGACTCTTGCCGCCGAACCACACCCTCTGCATCCCCATCACAATAGACTCACTTCTTGGCACCTGTTATTTAACAATACTTCAATTGCCCTTGTAAAAAATCTGGGAATTCTACCCCTGTCCCCCATAACTAGTCGCATTTGCATGACAGTTAGGTATTGTATGGGTATGCACATACAGTTTAGGAGCAGGAAGAGGACACTAGCACCTCCTCAAATTGCCAAGAGGAAGTAGTCTTTAAGGACTGTGTCCTCCTCTGGTCCCATCAAGAGCCACACCAGCTGCATTTTAAAGCCTATCTCCGGGCTTAAAACACCCAAATGCTGTTTCAAACTTGGTTTTGACAAATTTCACAATTGCCTTAGAGGGGGGACCTAATTTAGCACACTGCCAAAAATAAATCCAATCTAATCACTATTTATAATTTTGCATCCCATGAAGATGTGGAAACTCAGTCGAGTACATTCTGAGACTGGTAGATTTTTGCACACAAATGGAATCAAGGGATATATGGATCAGGTGAGATAGATGAGATAGTGAAATAGTCACCATCCCACTGACCAGTGTCCAAAGGTTAGTGTTGCCTACATTGATTTCCATTTCATTTATTCTTAACAGCCTTCACAATATTGTCCTAAAAGCCCTGTCCTGATTATCATTTGATTTTAGTCAACTAGGTTTCCAATCTTATTGCTGCTCTGTGTAGCCGAGCTCTGAACTTTTTTTCTGGAAATAATATGTAACCACACTCAGGGGAATGATAGGTTTGTACTCTGCAGCAATACTTCCCAAGGTCATTAAACTGCTGGCAGTCACTATGTAGAATCAGCAGGAGTGCTGGCCATGCTTAAGAACTTCTGAAAGGCTATGAGCTCTCCTGTGTCACCAGTAGTTACTAATGAGTCATATTCTCTAGGAGAAGAGAAAATTGGCAAATACTGGTGATTAAAATGAACAAATGGGATAATAAAAGGAATCACACAGCATGACAGATGGAATGCAGTGCACAGAACTCTTGGGGCTCATCAGTAACTGTTCCTTCACTGGAGTAAAATAAATGTTTTATTCCAGTTGTCTTAATGGTTTACCCTTTATTTAACTGGTTTGTCCTTCATCTCATTTTGAAATTCAAATTTTGGGTTTGGATCAGAATTTTGCTCAGAAGTGAATCTTAATCAAGAAATTCAAGTCACACATCATACAGGTTTATCTAGCCGACTCTTCTGTAATATCAAGCTGATTCGTACCAGAAAATAGAAAGGAGGTGACTCCAGGGTGAGAAATACCATGTCAGCCAAGATTCATCTTCAGTTCAGAACTGCCCATGTCAAACACAAATAGATAGAGTGGTAAAGAAGGCGTATGGTATGCTTACCTTCATCGATCGGGGCATTGAATTTAAGAGACAAAAAGTAATGTTGCAGCTTTATAGGACTTTGGTTAGGCTGCATTTGGAGTACTGTGTGCTGTTCTGGTTGTCACATTACCGAAAGGATGTGTAGGCTTTGGAGAGTGTGCAATAGAGGTTCATCAGAATGCTATCTGGATTAGAAGGTATTAACTATATGGGGAGTTGGACAAACTTTGATTGTTTTCTCGGGAACATTGGAAGTTGAGGGCAGACCTGATAGAAGTACAGAAAATTATGAGAGACAGGGTAGACAGTCAAAATCTTTTTCCCAGGGTGAAAATGTCAAAGGCTAAAGGGCATAGCTTTAAGGTGACAGGACGAAAGTTTAAAGGAGATGTGTGGGCAAAATCATTTTTTAAACACAGAGATTGGTGAGCCTGCAATGTGCTGCCAGGCATGGTGGTGGAGGCAGATATGAGGGTGATATTTAGGAGGCTTTTGGATAGGCACATGAATATGCAGGGAATGGAGGGATATGGATCACGTGCAGGCAAAAGATATTGTGGGCCAAAGGGCCTGTTCCTGAGCTGTACGATTCTATGTCAACTGCACATCCTTCCAAACATAGTTGGTACATAATCAATTAAACCGGGCAGGCAGAGAAAATAATCTTGAAAGGGGTTACAAAGATGTGGAAGTAAGAAATAAAGGCATTTGTCATAGTAAGATACAAGAATACAGCACCAAATTATGAAGCACAGTTTAACCAAGCTCTCAAAAATGAATTATGTAATACTTATCTCATTTAAATTACAGATTTATAATATGAAAATAGAAATGAGTCACAGAAAAACTATCACACCAGTGTACTGAATTCTAGATTGCTGGGATAGGAAATCTAAGTGCACGCTTTCCAGCAAAATCTGTGCCGTGATTTTGGCTGTTTCATAAGGAGTTGCAACACAGATGGTAGACAGAGTGGAAGCAAAAACTGAAGGCAGGAGTAATTTCTAGTCAATCTCAATTTGTTTTCATGCTTCTCAGAATTCTCTGTCTATGATGATCAATGGCACAACACACACACACACACACAAAAGAACAAAGGAACAAGCATATATATTTTAAGCAGTAGGAAAGTACTGCAGATGCTGGTTTAAATCGAAGGTAGACACAAAATGCTGGAGTAACTCAGCGGGTCAGGCAGCATCTCTGCAGAGAAGGAATGGGTGAAAGGTCGCGACCCAAAAAGTCACCCATTCCTTCTCTCCAGAGATGCTGCCTGATCCGCTGAGTTACTCCAGCATTGTGTGTCTACCTATCTTTTAAGCAGATTTGAGGATCTCAGGAAAGTGAAGAGAAACAGGATATAAAAAAGTTTTTTTTTTTTTAAACAAAGATTTGCAATCTCTCACTGATGTGAGATCGATTATTGAACTCACTGAACTTTAACTTCAATGGTAGAGGTTACATAATGATTTAAGT
This sequence comes from Malacoraja senta, assembly GCA_038087875.1. Classification (NCBI taxonomy): domain Eukaryota; kingdom Metazoa; phylum Chordata; class Chondrichthyes; order Rajiformes; family Rajidae; genus Malacoraja; species Malacoraja senta. The sequence continues at coordinate 6,536,513 of CM075985.1, read as the reverse complement.
TATGCACATATAAACACATTTTAATGCGCTTAATGATTATTGTGTGATCTTGTACATCTACTTGGTCTGCCCTGCATTGTTAGAGCTCTGTGTAAATGTCATAACCCAGTTAACACACAGGCACCAAACATATGGATTTGCAATATCTGTGATACTAAATTTTACAATCATATATGTGTCCTTTAACATGGTTAAACATCTCAAAGTTGCTACCTGAAGGGATATGTAAAACTGGTAAGTAATAAATGAGTGAAGGGAAGGAGAAAGGTACTGGCCTAAAATTTGAAGTAATTTCAGGGTTTGATTTACATAAGAACTGTTAACATTTCCTTGCAATTGCTTAAGTCTTAAAGTTGCAGTCGGTGATTCATGGTACTACTTTAAAAAACTTCAAACAGGATTCCTCACTGTCAGATGCAGTGGGAAATTCAACTAAACATACTGTGCCAGTGAGAGCTTGGTGGCTCTGGATGTCTGCAAGAGACTAGAGTAATCATGAATTACTGAGTTTGAGTCATAAAGTCATAAAGGCTTACATCGTTAAAACAGGCCTTCGGGCCAACTTGCCCACACCAACCAGGAAGCTCCATCTACATTAATCCCACCTTCCTGTGTTTGACCCATAGCCCTCTAAACCTGTCATATCCATATGCCAGTCTAAATGCTCCCATATTTTAGTATATTTTAGTATTTTATAAAGTTTAGAATATTAACCATGATAAATGTTTTACAATTTAAATTTATTTTGCAAATACATCAATTTTAATACTTTAAAAATATTTTTGAACACTAGGAACGTTTATATTTGACAGTTTTGATAGCTGTAGGTTGTTGTTTAGCTTGCTTTTGTAGTGTTTGTGTAGAAAGATTTGTTCAAGTTTTCCTACAATCTTCATGTCATGGGAGACCCTGTAAATGCAAAGAGCAACGCTACAGGTTTCTGATTGGGTAAATTGTTAGGTATGTTTATATATAGGGCGAAGGGAATCAAGGGATATGGGGAAAAAGCCAGAACGGGGTGCTGATTTTGGATGATCAGTCATGATCATATTGAATGGCAGTGCTGGCTCGAAGGGCCAAATGGCCTACTCCTGCACCTATTGTCTATGTTTCTATTTGGTTAAATGGGTGAGTGCAGGCAGCTCTCCACTATCCTCAGTTTTGGGACATTGGATCATTAATAACCATATAACCATATAACCATATAACCATAACAGCACAGAAACAGGCCATCTCGGCCCTTCAAGTCCGTGCCGAACATTAAAAAAAAAGTTTAAAAAAAATAAATTAAAAAAAAATTAAATTAAAAATAAATACTTCCACCTAGTCCCATCTACCTGCACTCAGACCATAACTCTCCATTCCTTTCCCGTCCATATACCCATCCAATCTATTTTTAAAGGGTAACATCGAACCTGCCTCCACCACTTCCACTGGAAGCTCATTCCACACAGCTACCACTCTCTGAGTAAAGAAGTTCCCCCTAATGTTCCCCCTAAACTTCTGTCCCTTAATTCTCAAGTCATGTCCCCTTGTTTGAATCTTCCCTACTCTCAATGGGAAAAGCTTATCCACGTCCACTCTGTCTAACCCGCTCATAATTTTAAAGACCTCTATGAAGTCCCCTCTTAACCATCTGCGCTCCAAAGAATAAAGACCTAACTTGTTCAACCTTTCTCTGTAACTTAGTTGCTGAAACCCAGGCAACATTCTAGTAAATCTCCTCTGTACTCTCTCTATTTTGTTGACATCCTTCCTATAATTAGGCGACCAAAATTGTACTCCATACTCCAGAATTGGCCTCACCAATGCCTTGTACAATTTTAACATTACATCCCAACTTCTATATTCAATGCTCTGATTTATAAAGGCCAGCACACCAAAAGCTTTCTTTACCACCCTATCTACATGAGATTCCACCTTCAGGGAACTATGCACAGTTATTCCTAGATCCCTCTGTTCAACTGCATTCCTCAATTCGCTACCATTTACCGTGTACGTCCTATTTTGATTTGTCCTGCCGAGATGTAGCACCTCACATTTGTCAGCATTAAACTCCATCTGCCATCTTTCAGCCCACTCTTCCAAATGGCCTAAATCTCTCTGTAGACTTTGAAAATCTACTTCATTATCCACAACACCACCTATCTTAGTATCATCTGCATACTTACTAATCCAATTTTCCACACCTTCATCCAGATCGTTGATGTACATGACAAACAATAGAAATTAAGAGAAGGATTAATGAAGTTGAGCAACAGCATTTTTAAAGAGGACACACAAGAGACTGCAGATGCTCCAGTCTGGAACAAAAAAAAGCTGCAAGAATTCAGCAGGTCAGGCAGCATCTGTAAAGGGAAATGGACAGTTGATGTTTGGACGTTTTATCTGGACTGAAAGAGTGGAGGGGAGATAGTTAGTATAAACTGGGGGAAGTGGAAATGGGGGGGGGGGTAGGACAAGAACAGGCAAGCAGTAAGTGAATCCTGGTAAATTGGTGGACGGAGTCAGATGGGGAAGAGAGTGGTGGAGATGGCAACAGAGGGTGCGTAGATACGAACATTGGGGAGAGGGGACACATTGGAGGAATGTGTGGGTGATGAGCTGATGCAGTGGGTGGGGAAGACGCTGGCTGAGAGGAGCAGGGTGTTTGTGGGAAAGAAGGGTATGGATAGAAGGATATGGATAAAAAGCAGGAAGAGAGGAAGCGAGGGTCGGGGGGACGGTGACGGGGACGGGGGATGTCGGGTTTCCTGAAATTAGAGAATACAACGTTCATTTGGGTAGTAGAATGTGCTGTTCCTCTAATTTGTGTTTGGCCTAACCCTAGCAGTGGAGGAGGCGGAGATGGACAGATTTGTATGAAAATTTGGAGGAGATTTGAAATGGCTAGCAGCAGGGGGCCACGGTGGATAGAGGGCAGGTGCTAGGCACTACGGTCATCTAGACTGAGTTTGGTCTCACAAATGCAGAGGAGGCCACGTCAAGAGCACCAAATGCAGTCGGTAGGTTAGGAGAGATGCATGTGAATCGCTGCGTCACCTTGAAGGGCTGTTTGGGTCCCTGGATGGCAGTGAGAGGAGCAGGACAGGTATTGCATCTCCTATTGGTGAATATTGGTGAAATCCTATCTTGGTTAGATGGGAAATTGACCTGGGGAGGAGGAGCAATGAGTGGGGAAGGATGACCGAGAATTAGGGAGTCACGGAATGAGTGGTCCCTGCAGAAAGCAGAGAGGGGTGAGGAGGGAAGTTGTGACTGGTGATGAGATCGTGTTGCTGCTAGTGGACATGTTGAAGATTGAAGTGTGTGAAGCCTGGTGGGGTGAAAAGCAAGAACCACGGAAAAGTCTATTCTATCTTGGGGAGGCAAGGTAAGAGCAGATGTGTAGGAAATGCAGGAGATGCAGGGGAGGACCATCAGTCACAATGGTCGAGACCTTCATCAAGACTGAAAGAGAGGAAGGGAGATAGCCAGTATAAAGAGGCAGTGTTCCCTGAACGAAATGTCTCCCTTTCCTGATGGAAGGAAAGGAAAGGAAAGAAGCAAAGTCACCTCTCCACATCCTCTGTCGCTGTCTCCATCCGTCTCCCCCCACATGGTCCCATCCACCAATCCATCTCTCCTCATCTGGATCCATCTATCACTTGCCAGCTCTTGCCCCATTGCCTCACCTCTTTATAGTAGCTATCTTCTCTTCACTCTTTTAGTCTTGAGGAAGGGGTTTATCCTGAAATTTCAACAGCCCATTTCCCTCCACAGATGCTGGCTGACCTGCTAAGTTCATCCTGAAGTTTGTCTTTTGTCAGAACTTTTAAAGAAATAGGTTTCAATTACCTTTTACAATGAGGAGTAACACCTTAAATACGATGAAATTGTGAAACAACTTCTTAAGTGAAAGACAGTCACGTCTTATGAGTCTACAACTATGTTGGTGGAAAAAAGGGTATTATGGGATCAAATAAATAGGGTTGTATGATTAAATGAGATAAGATCAACTGATGACTTTAAAGATGCGAAAAAAAATTGAAATCTACATGTTGTGGGAGAGTAAGCTAGAGTAGGATGGTGTGGACAGGAGAATAGAAGTTAACAGTATTCAGTGAAAACAACAAGATTTAGGTTAGGTTGGAATTTGCTGCATCGGAGAATTTGAAACTGGTGAAGATAACAGTAGAACTCTGAAGGCAACAGAGACACATATTGTGGTTTTCAAAGGGCAATGAAGTTAAGGAGATTGCCATAGAAAATATTTCAAAAATGAAAACAGGCTAACATTATTGAATTTGTATATAATTTTATTGTCACCCACATTCAGCATGGAAGATCTGTAACATTTCGAGTCAGTTGTAATCTTAGCCAAATATGCACAGAATCTGACAAAATACAAGCATGATAGTCAATGTTTAAATGGAAGAAGCTCTCGTTCACTCACAATGTTAGACACCACACAATCATTCAGAATGGGATAGTTATTGTTAACATTAAATATTGTATAGTTACATTGGTTTACCCCACAAGTCTGCCCTACATTCACCATAACGAAAGTATGATGACCATTGCAGAGACATTACTTGGCTCACTGAGGCATATTGCCAGCAATGTTATAGGCTTTGAAGAAGGATCTACTGCAGATGTATATGGTAGGTTATAAGGTCATAATGAATAGTATGTTTCAATGAGGTCCCCCTCATTCTTCTTAACTCCAGCGAGTACAGGCCCAGTGCCGACAAATGCTCATCATAGGTTAACCTACTTATTCCTGGGATCATTCTTGTAACCCTCCTCTGGACCCTCTCCAGAGCCAGCACATCCTTCCTCAGACATCGTGCCCAAAATTGCTCACAATATTCCAAATGCAGCCTAACCAGCGCCTAATAGAGCCTCAACATTACATCCCTGTTTTTGTATACAAGCCCTCTTGAAATAAATGCTAGCATTGAGTTTGCTTTCTTTACTACCGATTCGACTTGCAGATTAACTTTTTGGGAATCATGCACCAACACTCCCAAGTCCCTTTGCACCTCCGATTTCTGGATTCTCACCCCATTTAGAAAATAGTCTTCACCTTTATTCCTACTACCAAAATGCATGACTCCACACTTTGCTACACTATATTCCATCTGTCACTTCTCTGCCCACTCGCCAAACCTGTCCAAATCCTTCTGCAGCGTCCCTGTTTTCTCTACAGTACCTTCCCCTCCACCTATTTTCGTATCATCCGCAAACTTTGCCACAAAGCCTTCAATCCCCTCTCCAAATCATTAATTTGGACGAGGGGATTATAAATGACCAGCATATAAAGGAAAAAAGTAATGAAGAGTGTTATTGCAGAATGATAGTGGTCTTACAAATCAAAGACAAGAGAGGTTTTGAAGGATGGTAAAGTTTAAGGAAGTTGAAGTCATAAAGGCAGAATTAAGGGCCAGTCCCACTGCGGCAACCTAATTGGCGAGTTTAGAAGAGTTTGCCCTCGACTCATACTCGAGGTGCTAGGAAGTCTTTATAACTCTCCATCATGCTCGAGAGTAGTCCCCGCGTACTCGAGGCATCAGCTAGGTCGCGGCGTATTTTTCAACATGCTGAAAAATCCCAGCGAGTAAAAAAAGGTCGCCATGGAAAAAAATCGATATTTTTTTACTCGTAGGTTTAGTCGAGGTAGGTCGTAGTAGGTCAGCATGTTATTCGTAGGTAATCGAAGGCAATCGAGGGTAGTCGAAGGAAAGGCTCGTTGAGAAAAAAAAGGTAAGTAAACCAACCGGTAATGTTAAATGCCCGCTAAACTTTATTAAAAGTTGTCTGGTTTCTTAAAAGTGTCTCCACTCCTTCTCCACCCCACCCCTTCTCCCCCCTTCTCTCCCATTCTCTCCCCCGCTCTCCCCCCCTCTCCGTGCTCTCTAAAGGACTTACCGTAACTGTGCCAGCCGTCTTCTACCTTCCTGTTCATCGCGGATGTGAATTTCAGACAGCGCTCCCCCGCTTTCCCTGGCTCCCGCCTTTGAGATGTGTTTGTGTGTGTGTGCGTGTGTGTGTGTGTGTGTGTGTGTGTGTGTGTGTGTGTGTGTGTGTGTGTGTGTGTGTGTGTGTGTGTGTGTGTGTGTGTGTGTGTGTGTGTGTTCGCATAGACGGTCGATCCGGCTCGCGGTTTCATCGCTAATGGTCGATCCAGCTCGAGGTTTTTCAGGCGAGGGCACTCGAGCTTGGAGGTCGAAGACAGTCGCTGAAAAGTCGCGTTAGTGGGACAGGCCCTTTAATGCCCCTGTCCCACGGGCAGGCGGTTACTGGCGGTGTAGCAGTGGACCGCCAGAGACCGCGCATGGCCCGCGGGGTCGGTCCCACGCAGATCGCCGGAACCGTATGTAGTTGGTCCCGACACCGCGCGGTGCTCAGAAAAACTGACACTGTCCAAAAATGTCAGCCTGCCGCCCAGCCGCCGCCTCTTCACCGCGAGCACCGCCTGTATGCCGCGAGCACCGCCTGTACGCCGTGAGCCGTCTCGACGTCATCGCGTAGCGCGTTGCGTTGCGCGATGACATCATCACCCGACGCCGCGCGACCTCCATTCGCAGTCGGCCCGTGGGACAGGCCGTGCGGTGACCACCTGGTATACGCGCGGCAACAGTTTCCGGTAAGGTTGAACTTACCACATGCTCGTGGGACGCATCCGCGCGGCGCTCCCGCGGTAACCGCGCGGTCCCCGCTTCCGGGGACGCCGCGCTTCACCGCCAGTAACCGCCTGCCCGTGGGACAGAGCCATAAGTGTTTTAACCAAAGTAGTCACTGTTATAGACACTTGACAATAGACAATAGGTGCAGGAGTAGGCCATTCGGCCCTTCGAGCCAGCACTGCCATTCAATGTGATCATGGCTGATCATCCACAATCAAGAGGGGATTAATATATACAGTAAGTGATGGTTGAAGTGGCACAAGGTAAATCAGATCCTGGAATTTTCAAGACAAAATAATAAAATGTTTTTTTGGAATACATTGAATAGAACCTGGTGGGAGCTCCCAAAGAGTTTAAGAAAATGGTCATAAATTCATAATGCTCAATGTCAACTAATTCTTACCCTTTGAATCATTTCTTCAAAGTCTTCATGGGACACAAATTGATAATCTTTTCCATTCTCTTCGCCATGGTAAGGACTTCGGCTTGTGTGGCTGATGCTGAAAATGAAGTTGAAAGATAAGCTGCCACAAATTATTTTGCCAACATGGGATTGTTTTGTTGAAGTTTCTCTTCAGAAAGACAGCACTGTAAGTGCGGGAACCAACTGAATCTAATAAAGTAGATGTATAAATAAAAATAATTAGATAGTTTAAAATTTCAGGGTTGGAAATTATTCAATCCAGGTCCTGACAGGATATTCCCGAGGACATTGAGGGAAGTTAGTGTAGAAATAGCAGGGGCTATGACAGAAATATTTCAAATGTCATTAGAAACGGAAATAGTGCTGGAGGATTGGCATACTGCGCATGTTGTTCCGTTGTTTAAAAAGGGTTCTAAGAGTAAACCTAGCAATTATAGACCTGTTAGTTTGACGTCAGTTGTGGGCAAATTAATGGAAAGGATACTTAGAGATAATATATATAAGCATCTGGATAAGCAGGGTCTGATTAGGAACAGTCAACATGGATTTGTGCCTGGAAGGTCATGTTTGACTAATCTTCTAGAATTTTTCGAAGAGGTTACTAGGGAAATTGATGAGGGTAAAGCAGTGGATGTTGTCTATATGGACTTCAGTAAGGTCTTTGACAAGGTTCCTCATGGAAGGTTGGTTAAGAAGATTAAATTGTTGGGTATTAATGGTGGAGTAGCAAGATGGATTCAACAGTGGCTGAATGGGAGATGCCAGAGAGTAATGGTGGATGGCTGTTTGTCAGGTTGGAGGCCAGTGACTAGTGGGGTGCCTCAGGGGTCTGTGTTGGGTCCATTGTTGTTTGTCATGTACATCAATGATCTGGATGATGGTGTGGAAAATTGGATTAGTAAGTATGCAGATGATACTAAGATAGGTGGTGTGGTGGATAATGAAGTAGATTTTCAAAGTCTACAGAGAGATTTAGGCCATTTGGAAGAGTGGGCTGAAAGATGGCAGATGGAGTTTAATGCTGATAAATGTGAGGTACTACATCTCGGCAGGACAAATCAAAATAGGACGTACATGGTAAATGGTAGCGAATTGAGGAATGCAGTTGAACAGAGGGATCTAGGAATAACTGTACATAGTTCCCTGAAGGTGGAATCTCATGTAGATAGGGTGGTAAAGAAAGCTTTTGGTGTGCTGGCCTTTATAAATCAGAGCATTTAATATAGAAGTTGGGATGTAATGTTAAAATTGTACAAGGCATTGGTGAGGCCAATTCTGGAGTATGGAGTACAATTTTGGTCGCCTAATTATAGGAAGGATGTCAACAAAATAGAGAGAGTACAGAGGAGATTTACTAGAATGTTGCCTGGGTTTCAGCAACTAAGTTACAGAGAAAGGTTGAACAAGTTAGGTCTTTATTCTTTGGAGCGCAGAAGGTTAAGAGGGGACTTGATAGAGGTCTTTAAAATTATGAGCGGGTTAGACAGAGTTGACGTGGATAAGCTTTTTCTATTGAGAGTAGGGAAGATTCAAACAAAGGGACATGACTTGAGAATTAAGGGACAGAAGTTTAGGGGTAACATTAGGGGGAACTTCTTTACTCAGAGAGTGGTAGCTGTGTGGAATGAGCTTCCAGTGGAAGTGGTGGAGGCAGGTTCAATTTTATCCTTTAAAAATAGATTGGATGGGTATATGGACGGGAAAGGAATGGAGGGTTATGGTCTGAGTGCAGGCAGATGGGACTAAGGGGGAAGTTTTTTTTTTTTTTTTTGAATAAAAAAATAAAAAATAAAAAAAATGTTCGGCACGGACTTGAAGGGCCGAGATGGCCTGTTTCCGTGCTGTAATGGTTATATGGTTATATGGTAATACATTAAACTTTTGCTGGGGACATTGGGAAAGCAATGTTTAAAGTGCGCAATGTGCAATAGATCAGTTAGAGTCAGCAACTACAGACTGCATACAAGTAATCCAACACAAACCGTGGGATAAGGCCAAAATTGCATGCAAAGCAAGATTTCTTCTACGATCTTCAGTTGTGTATCATAAACTCAGAGGACCTTAATCAAATTTCTGGAAGCCCAAAATGAGCAGGAGGACATCCAATTGTGTTTAGCAATTGGGTTTTGAATTAACTCCAATGCAAAATACAAAAACACTGTATCATGTGATTACATTTTTAATTCCAGATATCCTATCAATCTTAACAAAAATAAGTGCACTACATGCAAATTCTTTTTCTACCTTAGAACCATCAATTTATATTATCGTAACTTTCATACTAATCAAATTGCTTGGTAAGGAAGATTTTTCTACTTTTTTGCACCCAAAGTTAAGTGCTCTCCGCAACGCACTATATAACGCAAGAGAAAAGATGTTTTGGTTACAGCGTAGTTATGAAATAAATATTCAAAATAACATTTTTGTGACTGCTTGGTGAATACAAATGAGAACTATTCATTTAGGACCTTGCCACATTGGCTGGTCACCCCTTTGGTCTTTAAGTAGACCCACTCTTTCCCTTGCCTCTCTATCCTGCTATACATAACATGACGTTATGGGATTCTCCTTAATCTTATTTGCCAACATTTGTTTGTCTAAAAGCTGGAATAGCCTTAAGAGGAGGTGCAAAATTTTATTGTAATCATTCTAAAGCCCCTGTCCCACTTTCACAACCTCTGGAGTGGCGGCGCGGCCCTGGCTGCAGCGGCTCATCGGCAGTCCCGTTTGTTTGTGTTTTTTGTGTTGTTTATTTTGTTTTGGTTAGTCTAGTTTTTGGTTCTTAGTTTGTGTTTTGGGGGGGTGGGGGGTTGAAACGGGGTTTGCAGTCTCTCCCTGCGGGGGAATGCGACTTTTTTGTCGTATTCCCCTTCTCTGCCTCCGTCTGTGCTGAGGCCTAATGGAGCTGATGACCTTGAGGCTCCGGAGGCAGAGCCCTTCAGGACTCGCCCTGAGCTCGCTCCCGTGAGGGTGGTCCGGCTCAGGGCTGGAACAGTGACCCCGTGAGAGGTTGTGGCGCTCTCGTGAGGGCGGCCAGCCCAAGGGTGGAACGAGGCTCCCGTTGGAGCGGCCGAGCTCGGGGAGGTGCGGCGCTCGCAGCCCGAGGGAGGTTCGGCGCCCATGTCGGGGCGGCCCGGCCGGAGGGAGAAGCGACGCCCAAGTCGGGGCAGCCCGGCCAGAGGGAGAAGTGACGCCCAGGTCGGGGCGGCCCGGCCCGGGGAAGAAGCGACGCCCATGTCGGGGAGGCCTGGCCCGAGGGAGGTTCGGCGCCCATGTCGGGGCGGCCCAGCCCGAGGCTGAAGACGGCACGGTACTCACGTGAGGGTGGCTGGGACGGTGTTCTGGCGGTGGTGGCCTGAGTCCGGGGTTCGGCCGCGGGCCAGCGGCTGCGTCTGCAGGACTGGTGGGCGGCAGCTTCGACCACCCCGGGCCGCGGTGTTTGAGCCGTGGGACTGATTTAACATCGCCCGGGGGGTATCGCCTCAGCGCAGAGGGAGAAGAGGAGGGAAGAGACTGCAGACCTAAGACTTTTGCCTCCATCACAGTGAGGAGATGCTGGGTGGACTCACTGTGGTGGATGTTAATATGTGTTTATTGTTGTTTTATTGTATTATATGTATGACTGCTGCAATTTCGTCCAGACTTCGGTCTGAACGACAATAAAGGCATATCTATCTATCTATCTATGTAATTGGCGACCTCTGCCGAGTTTGCCCTTGACTCATACTCGCAGCATGGTCGCCACAAGGTCGTAGGAGGTCGTTGGAGGTCATAGGTCACTCTTTCTCATGCTCATGAGTGGTCTCCGCGTACTCGTGGCCTCAAGTAGGTCGCACCATTTTTTTCCAGCCTGATAAAAAATGTTCACGAGTAAAAAAAAGTCGGCATGGAAATAATTGATACTTTTTACTCGTAGGTAGGTCATAGTAGGTCGTGATGGTAGTCGTAGGTAGTCGTAGGTAGTCGTAGGTCGGTAACTGGTCCGAGAAAAAAAAAGCAAACATGACATCATTTTATCATGTGATCATTTCCACTCGTAGCTAGTCATAGTTGGTCTTAGGTGTGGAAGACTGAGGTCGAGGGGGATCGTAGGAGGTCTTAGACATAGTCGTAGGAGATCATAGACATAGTCGTAGCAGGTCGTAGACATAATCGTAGGAGGTCATAGGAGGTCTTTTACTTCAGCGAGTCAACACGACCGTGACATTTTTTCAACTCGTCTAGGATCTTCTAAACTCATGGATTAGGTCGTCCAAGTGGGACAGCCCCTTTACAAAGAACTCAGCATACCTTTAGTGAACCCAAATTCGCTTTGACATTTCTCTTTCCCCCTAAAAAATATTTGCTAGACAAAAAATAATATATCTGCAATAATGCAAAATATAATAATGGAAGAACATATCCCTCATTTTACTATAACTCCAAATTTAGAAAGGTGTTGTTAATACAACATTTCATATTCTGCACCAATTAAACACAGGGTACTCGGTGATAACCCCGTAAAGATGTCAATCAGTGGTGAATTACAGGCAATTTTGTGGTGTTGTTTTACTCCAATTGGCCCTGGTTTGTGATGTGGTTTAAATTCACTACCGGTGATAAAAATAAAGAAATTTCCGTTACATGAGTCTACATTAGACCCGAATCTACGTGTCAGAGATGAAAGAAAAGCATTCTAACTCATTTAGCCCCTCTTGTCCTCAGTATTTTCTCAACAGCAATATTTTAAGAAATTTTACTGTTGTCTGGCTTTGAAAGATGCTGAAACCAAAGGGAAACAGATGTTCTCATACAAATTGGTTCTCAAGTTAAACCAACATAAAAGGAACAAAGCTATTTCTTTCAAATATGCACAGTAGCTGTGTCAAAGGTAATGGATAAAATTAGATTCCATAACTGCAGGCAACCAACAGTGCTTCAAAAGATATGTTCCAAATGTGGAATAATTTATCAACACAAAGCTCATTTTACACCAAAAAAAAAATGTGAATCATATGTTGCTTGTAAAACATTATTTTCAAAGACCTCTTTAGAAAAAAAAGTTATGAATATATCTAAGGCTTTAAGCATCAGTATTTCTTTGCATCTCTAACTTGTGACAAATTGCAGCAAACTGTAAGATGCCAAAAGGGTCACTGCCATCCTTTTTTTTTATTCTTTAAGATTACAATGTCACCAAATCATTTAGCAAATGTTGCATTCTTGAGCACTAATGGCAGTGCTCGGATAATTCTCAGATAATTCTTTACTTTTAACTTTAATTTGGAAGTGCTATAATTTCAGACGAATAATTGGAAGACACCAAATCAAATTGGCTTGCAGAGACTGATATAACATGTGATTCAGGTTACAGCTCAACGTCATGACAACAATCTTCCACCTGCTGGATAGAATAAGCTTACAAAATGTGGGTTCATGTGAAATTACAGTCAAAGTAAAAATGGCAGGGAAAAATGAAGTCATAGACTTGAGTAAGTTACTGAGGATCACTAATCTAGCACAAAAAATAATGTGTACAAGAAGGAACTGCAGATGCTGGAAAATCAAAGGTAGACAAAATTGCTGGAGAAACTCAGCGGTACGGCAGCATCTATGGAACGAAGGAAATAGGCAATGTTTTGGGCTGAAACCCTTCTTCAGACCCGAAATAGGCAACGTTGCCTATTTCCTTCGCTCCATAGATGCTGCCGTACCCGCTGAGTTTCTCCAGCAATTTTGTCTACCTACAAAAAATAATATATTGGTTCTGAAAAACATATTTAAATGCAAGTTCTGCTTGGCTGTGGAAATATTCATTCTAATATTGCAGTACATACATACTGCATATTACCAGACACTCTGAGGTTCAATCCTGTCAAATGTACAAATCAGAGAGAAAATAATTCAGATTAGTCACTTTAAAATTGTGCTTAAAAAAGAAACAAACTGCTGGAGGGACACAGCAGGTTAGGCAGCACTGTGAAGGGAGGTAGACGGATGGCATTTCAGTCAAGATCCTTCCTTCCTATGCCTTGAAGAAGGGTCCTGATCTGAAATGTCGTCTGCCCACTTCCTTCCACAGATGCAGCCTGATTTCTTCCAGCAGTTTGTTTTTTGCTCAAGATTCCAGCATCTCACCATCACCTTTACAACGGCAATTAAAGATGGAAAATAAATGATAGCTTTGCCAACAGTGCCTAGAAATTGAAAATTGAATAAATATTTATTCTTTACAGGATCTGTCAAGAGGAGCAACAGGTGACAATAAAGAATCAGGCACGGGGAGCCAAGAAACACTGTTGGAGCAGCCTCAGCCCTTGCACTAATGCAAAAGGCAATGTGTGTGGACGATAGCAGACTGCAAGATGGATAAGCAAACTGACTACAGACGTAGATACAGTTATCTGACTTAGAGCGATAGACACAGTTATCCTTAGCTATTAGTATGACTTCTGAGGAGTTGTTGCCTTTCCAGAGTTAAGGGCATCTCCTTTGTGCTGCAAAGGAACATGGCCTGGGAGTGTAAAGAACCAGCTATTGTTGTGCATGAGGGGAATAATGATGTAGATGGAACAAAGTGTCCAAATCCAAGAACATGGAGTCCAAATTAAGATGCAGAACCACAAGGTAAATAATCACTGTATAACTTCCTGAGCTGCAAGCTAATTAACATACGATAAATAAAGTCAGAGAATTGAAAGCACATCTCATGTGAAAAATACATTTCAATTTATGGGACACTGGCAGCACGACTTGGGAAATAGGGAGCTGCTCATTCATTTCATTAAAGATGGGAGTAACGAATCAAATACCTAGGGTTGTAAATCAGCCTTTAAACTAAGTACCATGTGGGTTTCCCGTGAGGGGAATCTTAGAAAGTTAAACGACACAGTGATAATTCAGGGTAGCAAAATGTGCAATGATAACTTGCCAGAAAGGGTCAGAACATTGAAACATAAGAGTATACATTCTATTAGAGTCAGAGAAGAGGAAAATGTAAAACAAAGCAAAACCGAAGGGTCCTTATTTGGATACAGTTTTCATAATAAAATAAGTGAATTAATTGCATTGTAACCCAGATTGGGAATTGAACCTTTGGAACATTTAAAGGGGCCAATGTAGCCTGATTTTAAAGCATTGGTTAAATTCCAAAGATAAGATGTATCTGAGCTCAGAAAATAATGAAATATTATCAGTGTTAGCAGAGCATAGAAACAGCACAGGTGAAAACAATGTTGAGATTGGTTTAGAGGCCTTGAAACAGTAGTGGAAATCTAGTATCAAGTAGGTCAGGAAATTAGAGGCGATTGAAACAAGAATAATACAATTATTATGCAGGACTTAAATCTACATTAGACTGAATCCATTATCAAGGAGCCCTGTTTAAAACAGTGATCAAATGGAATCGAAAATGTTTATCATTAGCGTGAGTTATACATAATACAAAAATGAGTCCTTATTACTTAAATGCTAATTAATGATAGCTCATTGCACAAGAGAAGACATCCTGTTTGTATTGCAATAACCCTTGATAAAGTGCTTGTGTAATAAGGACAATATTTATTGTTGCTCCACTGGTCACTATGGTCAAACAGACAAGCTCAAGAATAATGACCATTTACTGTAACTAAGGTAATGAGTGGATGCAATGCTTGCTTGTGGAAAAACGATCTAACAAAGATGCAGGAGAAAGGTAAATTATCGGGGGAGTTTGGGGGGGGGAGGGGGGTAGGAGTAAATTGTCAAGAAAATTAATAGCAGGGCAAAATTTCGCAAGCATTGCACATCCGAAACTCTTTACAGCTTCGATTATGGAAATACTTAACTCAATCAAACAGCAGGATGAAATACTTTAACAGCTCTGATTGAAAAGTATGAAAGGTAGTGTCCTTTCACCTCTACAACCTGGCTGGAATCTAGATGAGACTGATGAAATGCATGTGCTTTCTCTCTGACAGCAGTAAGAAGTGAAGTATGGGCAATCTCAATTTGGTTCCTTGTGCCTGTGTGTCAGCAGCATGACACAGGTCATATTTCAGAACTAATTGGTTGTCACACATTCATTGAAGCTGGCTGCATCTTGTATTTATATAATACCAACTTCTAAATGGAATTTGTTGCATAATTAGAAACAATGACAAAATAAATATGCTGTCTTCAGTAGTGAATCAAATAAATTGATTAAAGCATTGCTGCTAGTTGTTCAAAACCAATTTGTCTGGAAACAGTGGCTAATAATGCACTGTGATTTCATTAGGATAATTGAGGAAAGAAACATTAGTGTATCTGACAAAGTACTGAATGGGAAGTAAAATACTCCATCCAAATACTGGGAACTTAAGCCCATTCTGTGAGATGACCCCCCACAAATTCAATTACACTGCCATTCCAGTTTGGGGCCAAATGAGGTAGTTTTACATTTTAGTATCATGCTTGATACCAAGAAAGGTAACTAATCATAATATAAACTATTTTCAGCTCTGTTTTTTCTTTCTCATTACACGGCTCCATACTCAAACCATCCCCTGCTTAATCACTCGATGTCCTGGATACACCAGACCCGACCATTGCGCTGTACCCTTGGCTGGCTTCCTAGATTCCAGATGCTGGTTTACACTGAAGATAGACACAGATTGCTGGAATATCTCAGCGGGCACAGGCAGCATCGCTGGAAAAAAGGAACGGGTGACAATTTGGCTTCTCTCCAGAGATGCTGCCGATCTTCTTATTATGTCTGAAGAAGGGTATTTATCTGAAATGTCACCTATTCCTTCTCTCCAGAGATGCTGCCTGTCCCGCTGAGTTATTCCAGCAATTTGTGCCTATCTTCAGTGTAAACCAGCATCTGCAGTTCCTTCCTACACATTTGGTATCAGAGGTCCAACAGTAAGCAGTCCATTTGAGAAATCTTAAGGGAATCCTAATTTGATGAGTCCATACCAGTCCTACTAACACTGAGGGAATCTTGCATGTCCTAGCCCAATAATAATTGAATTGTAAGGGACCCTCTGCCCTCACCATCTGAAATTCTCTCACCTTGGTCAGTGTAGTTTGCAAATAAACCAAACCAGCCAGGTTTGATTACCAATGTCTAAAAAGATAGATCCACATTCAAAATCCTGCTACAAAATCATTCTTCAGTCTGAAGAAGGGTCTTGACCCGAAACGTCACCCATTCCTTCTCTCCAGAGATGCTGCCTGTTCCGCTGAGTTACTCCAGTATTTATATTCTATTGTCGATCTTCTCTGATACCATGTTGTGTTAGAATATATGATTAGTAATGGGAGAGGGGGAGCAGTCAGCCAACTTATTACATTTCTGCTTCAACTTTGGAAATGTGCAATTTTAAGTCTTAAAAGCAGTGAAGCCATTTATATCTGAATGATTGCAAAACATTTGCTTTTATGAACCGTACATTTTTAGCTAAAGGAAATTGCTTGGGAAGCACAGAGTAAAATTCAGACCTGTTCTCTACTAAATTAAATTTGTCATCTACTGTAAAAAGCAGAATGGACTCTCGTGCCAAAGGAAGAAATACTATGTGTTGCTGATCGATCTATGGTACTCATTTCAAACCCTGTAAAGCAAGAACAACCTGATTTACTTTAAAGATGCACCTGGCACTTAAATCAAAGATAAATGAACCACATCAGGAACATTCATATTCCAGCAACATGCACCAGACTTGGTCACTACATATGTTTTGAAATAACTAAATGAAAGACATATTTTGTTCACATTTAACAATATTCCTCATTTTGCATTCATATGTTGTTCACTAGACATGTATTGTAACTATGGCATTTCAGAACCATAGGTTATGACACAGTTTTTAAATACATCAGCCTTTGAGCTCCAAGTCACAGGTAGTTTTCCCCAAAACAGAAATGTAATCTCAATACTTTGATGTTTAGATTAGTTATAATTTTTTTTTTTATTTTGCTTGTAAATTGGCTCCTCCATATTAACTTCACTATCAAAATTCAGCTACCATCTAGGGTTAGCGCAATCCAAAATTACATAAACTTGTTAAAGTCCAATATCAAATGTTAAAGTCCAATATCAAATGTTTATAAGGCAAGCTAATCACGTTCTTCTTGAAACATTGTGATTGCTGCATTCTAACAAAGTCACAGAATCCGAAGAGATGAAGGAAAATCAAAATCAAACAGCATAATTACTTGTCTGAAATTTTCTTGGAAAAAAAGGGAAATAGAGTGATTGTTAAATCAAAGAAAACCCACACGGCCACAGGGAGAACCGTACAGCCAGCACCTGTAGTCAGGATTGAACCCAGGTCTCTGGTGCTGTAATGGATGCATTGCATGTTGACTAATATGACTTAAAGTGTAGTAGAAATGAATATTTCATCTCCAATTCAAGTAAAATTAGTTGCAGATATTTCCTAAGACAATGTTGGCTGGAAACCATAATAGGTGCAAGAATGTTTCATATTTTGATTGAAATATTCCCATTCTGAAAAGAAATAAAGGGAAAGCTTGCCAAGAGCTTACAATCTCCCGATGATTTACTCTAGCTAATAAATTCATAAAATTTACAAATACATTCAAGATGTCATTCTTCCAGCTAAATTGAGTGCATTAAAAAGGTTTTACTGGAAACATTGAACCAAGGAAATCCGTATGCCTTATTGTTTAAATTCATTGCACACAACCATCTGCTGTTCTACAGTCGTGCCTTTTATGTATCCAATCACATGGTCTACTTCCATCAAATCGAAACACTTCAATACAGAGTGCTGAACACTAAATTAATCAGAAAGTGGCTCCTTAAACCACTCTTCTGAAAGATGGGAAAGTCATAAAGATAAATACTGGAATTCTGAGCAATCTAGTCTATGGAAAGAAAAAAAGTCACAGGAAACATTGCTTCAGGCTGTTGTATGATTGACACCAGGCCGCATATGTCCAAACAGTCTGACAGATAAATTAATGGGCCAGATGTGCTTCAAACATATATTTTTTCATCTGTTCATTTAACATCTGGGCATCACATGTTTGGCCAGTATTTACTCTCCACCATTGGCAAATGCCAATACTGTACTATACTGCAACAGCTTGACTAGAGGTGTGGCTGGATCCACAGTGTAAGTCTTCATTATTACAGCTGGAATGGTGCCGAGTCCCACGACCTTTGTTATATCTAACCATTTATTGATACCATGTTGAAAGAATCGAATGAGGTGAAGACTAGTTTCTGCAATGTGGTGACTCACGAGGAAATCAAGATGGATTATATGGTTGAATATGACTATGAGTGCTCCAGACATGTCATTAATATTCATAAATTGGAGCCTGCCAATGTTGAAGATAGGGATGTCATTAAATTATGATCAATGCTGGATAGTCTGTCCTGCTTTACCCTCTCTTTTTTTCAATGGTTTCCTAAGCCTTTTTAGAAAGTATTTAAGAGTCAACTGCATGGGCTGGTTGTCATACGGAAGACCAGAGTGGATGAGAAAGCTGGATATCCATCCCTTGAAGGACATTAATGACCAGGTGGGTTTTCATGACAATTTGTAGTTTTGTGGAATCTTTACCAAAAATTAATGAACTTAAGTAGGATGGTAATCTTTAGATTGGTAGTCCAGACTTCCTATTTCTTAACCTAATAATGTACCCATTATTTGAACGTAAAAGACAAGCAGGTAAAATATACAATTACCGTACTTTTTATTACAATGTTAAACTATGGAACTAGACCCCTCCATTGAAGAAATCTGATTTTTTTTTTTGCACCATATTGTGGAGAGTCAAGAGACACAGCCTTGGTTATTAGACTCCATATAATTCCCACATATCTTGAGATTGCAGCAAAGAGGAGCAATAGAATAAACTGGAACTCTAGAAAAAGAGTGCAGATGCTATAAATCTGAAAACATATCAGAAAATGCAGATCAGGCAGCATTTGTGAAAAAAGAACAGGAATTAACATTTCAAATTAGTATGTTAACTAAATATCTTTTTCCACAGATGCTACCTGACCTGCTGAGATTTTCCAGCGTTTTTTCTGTTTTGTTTCAGAATAATCTGGATCATTTTAATGCCCTTGTTAGAGAGTTTCATTGGAAAAGATAAAAGGTAATGATACTCCAAACCTAGCAAGAAGTAGTGAAATGGGGAATATGAGAATTTAGGACTGTGCCTCTGATTATTTCCTTTGGAGGCAACACCAAATCACCTTGGATGTCATCTGGTCTCATGCAACCTACCCTGCACTGGCAGAGATCTGAGAAGTCATCTAATATCATGGTCAGCCAATGACAAAAACTTCGGTAAAAAATCTTTAAATTGACAGCAAATAACAATTAATGTGGGTAACAAACAGAAAAAAATAATTCATCAACCAGACACTGGGATTTAATACAATAAAAACTGTCACAAGGTACATCATAAAAGGCTAGTACTGATAGGAAATGAGCTGCAAAATAAAGAAAAATTATTCCCTGTCATCTGGTACATCATTCAAGCCACTGCACCCTACTGATCACTTAATTAATTTCACAGCTTTCATTTTCTGTTGGCTATATATTTCATTCCAACCAGACAAAATATGTTATGCAGCACCTTATCCTTTTTGCACAACAGTCATCATCACAATCTATGGTGTAAAACAGATTATTTCTCTGATTTTCAATTATCTATACCATTTCCTGGACCTGACTTTCCTCAGGAATATAGACACAAAAAGCTGGAGTAACTCAGTGGGCCATGCAGCATCTCTGGAGAGAAAGAAAGGGTGACATCCCCCGAGAAGTCACCCATTCGTTCTCTCCGTTTATTTTATGTATAAAAGTGCTTCTTGAGAGGCCTTTAATTCACATTTTAAATTGCGAAACAGTGATTTTTTTCCCTCGAACGAACCGGCAGTATTTTTCATGCCGATACGGGGTTAAATTCACCGCAAATGCAACGTTCCAATTGATCGCGTCCCAGAAAAACCCACTCGCAAGATGATTTAAATGGCCATTAATTTACAGGTATTAAACATTAAATTCCTTCTAGTCTGAAGAAGGGTTTCGGCCCGAAACGTTGCCTATTTCCTTCGCTCCATAGATGCTGCTGCACCCGCTGAGTTTCTCCAGCATTTTTGTGTACATTAAATTCCTTCCATTTGGCCTATAAATCCATGACAATGAGATTTAAAAATTATGTTATATTGTGAATTCTTGTGTGAATGTTATTTGGACACTTAGGCTATTTAAAAATGTTAATCTATTCTTAAGAAATTGATAGATGTTTAGATCTAGTAATTGAATTTTGTAATTAGCTACAATTAGGTAACTAACTAATTATATGCTTTAATTTCATGTCATCTAAGTAAGATTGTTTCATATTTGTTTCAGAATGCTTCAATCTATAATAACTGAAAATTTCTTTCAGTTCTCTTAATTTTTAAGAAAGTTATGGGCTTTTGACTGTCCTCGATCACAGCTTTTGTGTTAAGTCAATGGAAAAGCAATATTGAACAAGATGCTAATTTCCGAGTATGAAAATGGCCATAACTTTTTTAATACTGAAGATATGAAAATGAATTAGGTGTCAAATTAAATGTCTTTTTATGCTTTATCTGATGGGATAAATTACAGACTTGATTTTTAAAATCTCAAAATTTTGTAACATTGCTAGATAAGGTGCAACCAAATACAAAAGGATCATGACAATTATCAGATTATGCTTCATAACTATTCCCTTTTATCACTATTCATAATTTTTTGGAGGGACGTCACTTCATTAAAACACTGTACTTCATACAAAGCCTGATTGAAATTATATTGATGTAATAAATGTTTAAGAAAGAACTGCAGATGATGTAAAAATCAAAGGTAGACAAAAAAGCTGGAGAAACTCAGCGGGTGAGGCAGCATCTATGGAGCAAAGGAATAGATGATGTTTCGAAACGTCACCTATTCCTTCGCTCCATAGATACTGCCTCACCCGCTGAGTTTCTCCAGCTTTTTTGTCTTCCTTTGATGTAATAAATGACACTTTCTTCCTCTGGCTTTACAATTCGAAACTCTTCAATCAACTGGTCTCAAGACTAATGTTTTTTAAAATCTCTGGTCTTTATTCAACCATTTGCCTATCAACACCCCGCCCCTCCCCCCACCTCCCCGTGTTCACATAACCTGCCACACTTTGCCCCACCACTCCTCTCTTCCAGATTTCTTGCCCCCTCCCCCTCCCTACAATCAGTCTGAAGATAGGTCCCTATTCAAATGTCCCCGACCCATGTTCTCCAGGGATGCTGCCTGACCCGCTGAATTATTCCAGTACTTTGTATTGATCAGGACAATATCATTTCCTACCAAGAGGAAGCTAATGAGAGGACCATGTTAGCCATTATTTTACACAGAAATTCCAAAATATTACATAAAATGGCAACCCTTCGCTCCATAAAAACAAGCCGAAATTGACTACATCGTAACATCTCAGCAAAATTGTCTATACCTTTCTCCCACACGTATTTATCAAGCTTCATTTTTACAACATAAAAAGACTTATTCCTCTACCCATCAAATTAGCCCACACAAATCACATAAATCTGGTTTTTTTTGGATCAGGAACATATTAAGCTGTTCAGAGAATGCAAAAAAGTGTTTGTTATTTATTTTTCTGAGATCAATTTCATTAATCAGCAAGAAAAATAAATCAAAAATATTGCTACTAAATTTCACAGGAAATTATTTTAATTAACAAATAAAATGCATCAATATCAATTACATTATGACAATGCATCAGGATTTACTGGAAACATATGGTTACATTAACATCTTAAAAGTACAATACTATAAAAACCCAGGTTGTTATTGTTCTACCTTATTTTTGCCCAACAACGTTTCACGCAAACAATTATATAAATAACTGTCAAATTACTGATGTCTTTTCTTTTTGAAGATGGAGAAAGGTATTCTATTTTCCAATTAAAATAGTTTTTCTGGGTTTGTCTCTTCTTCATAATTTTATTTTTACTATTGGGATAACTGGATTATTTTATAAAGATATCCCTTTAGCTTGTGAATATCTAGCTGCCAATGTTACGTCAATTAAAGCTTCTTCTAAATCTACTCTTTGAAAGCCAGACCAGTGGAGTTCATATTCAAGCTGGTAATGTTAATACTAGACACTGTTTTAGAAAGGCCACAGCAGACACACTGTGGCAACCTGGCTGTAGACAATGGAGGCACAAAATGCACAGTAGATGTTGGATTCTGGAGCAAAAATAAATTGTTGCAAGAACTCAGTGAGTCAGAAAGCATCTGTGGAGGGAAATAGACAGACAAATAGCCCAGAGGAAGAGTCTCAACGTGAATGCCAGCAGTCTATTTCCCCTCAAAGACAGACACAAAAAGCTGGCGTAACTCAGCGGGACAGGCAGCATCTCTGGAGAGAAGGGATGGGTGACGTTTCGGGTTGAGACCCTTCTTCAGACCTCCACATTTCCCTCCACAGATGCTGGCAAGTTCCTCTAGCAGTTGTTTTGAATTGTATACAGTGTAAGTGATATTGTAAAATATAATAATAGTTACATTCACACGATCTATTTAGACAACATCGCTTATTGATAAAGCATGACTCAAAATGTCCAAAATGGGACATTTCAGTAGAAACTGTGTTTATACTTTTAATGTACTTTGAGAGGCAAAACAGAATAAAAACAGTAAAAATTACAATGACAAAAGCTGATCAAGAATTGGTTTATCAGGTGGGATGGGTGAGACCGAGAAGGGACTGGGATATGAGTCATGGCTTGATTGAGATATAATGTGGAAATGCTTAACTGTCACAGAGTAATATATTTTGGACACCATGTTAAACCAAGGCCTCCAATACTCCTTGGGATAGACTCAAAAGATTCCACAGAATTATTGCAAAATAGAGTTGGAGAATTCTTCTAGTACCCTAGTTGAAAAATTATCAATAATGTAATTGAACAGCAGAGCAGGCACAAACCACCTGATCTCCTGCATCTATTTCAGTTGTTCTTAGATCCATACCACCTATTTATTTTACTGACATTTCTCAGTAGCTGCACAGCTGCCCCACATTGGAAAAGTGACTATAATTCCAAAGAGCTTAATTAACTATTAAGTATTTTGAGATATCTTTACAAAAATAAAAGATGTGATTTAAATGCAAGGAGAAATGGAAGTTATTGAACAGCTTGAAATGAACTGTACTGAAGACATAGGAATAAACTCTCTGCTTCTCCAAAGATGGCTTTAAGATCCTGATGGCAGACAGAATCACCTCAATAATAAACAGAAATCCTTTCCATCATTGAGC
Source organism: Malacoraja senta (assembly GCA_038087875.1). Taxonomy (NCBI): domain Eukaryota; kingdom Metazoa; phylum Chordata; class Chondrichthyes; order Rajiformes; family Rajidae; genus Malacoraja; species Malacoraja senta. The sequence goes on along the minus strand of CM075985.1, from coordinate 6,513,134 downwards.
CAACTGAACTGCATTGGTAGCCAAATGGATTGTCCAACAACAATGTAAGTAAGGGTGTCTGTGGGTGTGTACATGCAGCCCATGCTGAATCCTAAAGTTGAAACGTGTGAACTAATCAGGCAGACGCAGCATTAAATCTACAACAATTAACATTTTGATCATATATCCAGCATAAGTATGCAATGTCCTTGAAAGCTTATTATGTTTTTTTGTGCAAATTAGACGGTACCGGCAACAATATTTGGCAATCAGTTTAATGCCACAGTTCAATCTTTAGACATTTAAAAAAAATAGTGCACAATGTGATTGAAATTTATGCCAAGGTCATTCTAGACTTATTTAGCATAGATCGTAGAACAGTACAGCACAGGAACGAGCTCCACACCCACGATGTTTGTGCTGAACATGATGCCAAGTTAAACTGATCTCATCTGCCTGTAAATCATCCATATTCCTCTATCCCCTGCACTTCCATGTGCCTTGCCAAAAGCATCCTAAATGCCACTATCATATCTGCTTCCACCACCAGCCCTGTCAATGTATTGCAGGCTCCCGGCACTCTCTGTGTAAAAAAAAACTTCCCCTCTCACCTTATAGCTATGCCCTCTAATCTTGGACATTTCCAACCTGGGAAAAAGGTTCTGTCTGTCTACCCTATCTAAGCCTCTCACAATTGTATATACTTCTATCAAGTCTTCCCTCAACCTCTGATGTTCCAAAGAAAACAATCCAAGTCTATTCAACCTCTCCCTGTAGCTGAAACACCTCTAATCCAGGCAGCATTTTGGTAAATTTCCTCTGCACCTTTTCCAAAGCCTCCACATCTTTCCTGTAATGGGGCGACCAGAACTGCACACAATACTTCAAATGCAGTCTGATCAAAGTCCTGTATAGCTGCATCAGAAAGAACCCATTAGAGAATGGAAAAATGACATCAATGATAGCCCAGAAGGATGATATCATTTGACTATTTTGTAACCATACAATCAGGAATTGCTTTTTGTGAAGAGATTGAAAATTAACAAAACTGAGAGAATAGAATAAGCCTTAACAATTCCACTTTAGAATTGTTTACGGACTTCCGGTGGCGCCATGGAGCAGTAAGCAGGCGCTCCTTTTAGCTCCGCTCCGTAAAATGCGTTAAAACGCATTAAAATACCTGAAAAGCAAAACGGACCGAATGAAAAACACTTACCAGCAGATGCCCGATGTCGCGTAAGTGACGTCATCAGAAATCGACGTATACCGACTGGATACCGGTATTTTTAAATGAGTAAACGGATTTTGCCGACTCGACCTCAGACTAGACAAAGAACCCAACTGCAGGTTGTTCAAGAGCTAGAGAAAGTAACCTCTGAAGAATCTGAGGGAGAATCTGAGGAAGAAGGACTTATTCCTACCATGGAAGAACAAATAAAAGAACAAGAACAATCTTTAAGACGGGCTATGGCAAAAGACTTTGGTGATATTCTGACTGATCAGCTGGGAAAGCTAGAAACAAGAATGGATGTCGGGAATAAAGAAATTTGTGGAAAAATTGACATCTTACAAGTTCGCATCGAAGAGGTAAATACCGTTTTGAAAGGAGAAATCAAATGGGTTGAAGAAGATCTTAGCAAAAAGTTGGAGCCCATTATCCTCACTTCAAAAAACAAAACAAAGCTATCAGAGAACTTGAAGTTATTACTATGGATATCTCTGACAGAACGCAAAGACTGAAGGAAGATCTAGACCGTGTTTCTGGGCAACTGGCCAGAATGACGACAAATGCCTAGATCTTGAAGCCCGGTCCAGACGCCAAAACTTAAGAATTGTTGGAGTGAAGGAAGGGAAGGAAAGTGGAAAAGACTCTCGGGTCTTCACTGCCAATTTACTTCAACAGGTATTTAATCTGCCTGAGAGACCTAAAATTGATCAAGCACATCGAGTCCAGAGAGCCCGATCAGGTGTTGGAGCCCCACCAAGACAGATTATTCTTAAACTACACGACACAGCAGTTCTTGAAGATATCATGAAGAAAGTGACAACCGCAGGAACCCTGCTGTTTGAAGGAGAGAATATAAGATTCTTCAGAGATTATCCAGCAGAGGTGGTCAAGAAGCGAGCTCTCTTCACCAAGACACGTCTTATTCTCAGAGACATTCCAGGCCTGAGATATGGAATAATGTATCGTGCCAAATTAAGGGTCACATACGAAGGATCGGAACGTTTCTTTATCGACCCAGAAGATGCATTTAAATATGCACAAGAGTTAAAAAAGGACCTAAAAGGATAAGTAGAATGACATGGCTCTGTTTGATTAACAGGGTTATGCCCATCTGAACTTTCACTGAACCTGTTCGCTAAACCGTGTGTTTAACGTAACCTTTTATATGTATTTATAAGGGGTAGACAGATAGAATATGTTTTTTCATATAAAAATATATATAAAAATCTGCAAATAAGAGCGCCGACAGGTTCACAGGCGTTCATGTATAGACATACTTATCAGAGATACATTGGAATGTAAGTGGGTAGATTGCTCAAGGTCCCCGTGTTTATTATTATTTTTTTTTTAAATTATTATTATTTTTTTTTTATTAGAAGTATTTTACATTACAGTAATCTGCAATAACGTAAATTTATACAGTTCTTGTACCATTTCTGTTTTTCAACTTTAATAGAAAGAAAGGATAGAAAGAGCTAGCAAAGACAGTCAGTGAGTGAATGAAAAAGTGGTCCAGGAACACACATGTGAACCTAAACCACAAGAAGTAGTTAAAGAAGAAAAGAAAAAAAGAGAAAAAAGAAAATAAGATAGGACAATATGAAAGGGACTCAAATAGAGAAAGCTATTAGACAGTGTGTGAGGCAGGAGGCAGAGAAGGAAAGCACTCAGACCCAACATGTAGGGGGGAAAGAAGAAAACAATAATAAACAGAGAATAAGAGGTGGTGGAGTTCTTAAATGGGTGAGCAGAGAAACAGAGGGGTGTAAAATGCGGGCGGAAGCAAAAGGTAGCAAGGTGAAAAGTAAGAGTGGCAGGCAGACAAATCCAGGGCAAAAATCAAAAAGGGCCACTTTTCAACATAATTGTATAAGGGGTAAGAGCGTTGTAAAAACAAGCCTGAAGGCTTTGTGTCTCAATGCAAGGAGCATTCGTAATAAGGTGGATGAGTTGAATGTGCAGATAGCTATTAATGATTATGATATAGTTGGGATCACGGAGACATGGCTCCAGGGTGACCAAGGCTGGGAGCTGAACATCCAGGGATATTCAATATTCAGGAGGGATAGAGAGAAAGGAAAAGGAGGTGGGGTAGCGTTGCTGGTTAGAGAGGAGATTAACGCAGTGGAAAGGAAGGACATTAGCTTGGAGGATGTGGAATCGGTATGGGTAGAGCTGCGAAACACTAAGGGTCAGAAAACACTGGTGGGTGTTGTGTACAGGCCACCTAGCAGTAGTAGTGAAGTTGGGGATGGCATCAAACAGGAAATTAGAAATGCGTGCAACAAAGGCAAAACAGTTATAATGGGTGACCAATCTACATATAGATTGGGTGAATCAAATTGGCAGGGGTGCTGAGGAAGAGGATTTCTTGGAATGTATGCGGGATAGTTATCTAAACCAACATGTAGAGGAACCAACGAGAGAGCAGGCTATTCTAGACTGGGTATTGAGTAATGAGGAAGGGTTAGTTAGCAGTCTTGTTGTGCGTGCCCCCTTGGGCAAGAGTGACCATAATATGGTTGAGTTCTTCATTAGGATGGAGAGTGACATTGTTAATTCAGAAACAACGGTTCTGAACTTAAAGAGAGGTAACTTTGAGGGTATGAGACGTGAATTGGCCAAGATTGACTGGCAATTAGTTCTAAAAGGGTTGACGGTGGATATGCAATGGAAGGCATTTAAAGACTGTATGGATGAACTACAAAAATTGTTCATCCCAGTTTGGCAAAAGAATAAATCAGGGAAGGTAGTGCATCCGTGGATAACAAGGGAAATCAGGGATAGTATCAAAGCAAAAGATGATGCGTACAAATTAGCCAGAAAAAGCAGCATACCAGAGGACTGGGAGAAATTCAGAGACCAGCAGAGGAGTACAAAGGGCTTAATTAGGAAAGGGAAAATAGATTATGAAAGAAAACTGGCAGGGAACATAAAAACTGACTGCAAAAGTTTTTATAGATATGTGAAGAGAAAGAGATTAGTTAAAACAAATGTAGGTCCCTTGCAGTCAGAAACAGGTGAATTGATCATGGGGAACAAGGATATGGCGGACCAATTGAATAACTACTTTGGTTCCGTCTTCATTAAGGAAGACATAAATAATCTGCCGGCAATAGCAGGGGACCGCGACTGAGTGAAATCGAGGTTAGTCGGGAAGTGGTGTTGGGTAAATTGAATGGATTAAAGGCCGATAAATCACCAGGGCCAGATAGGCTGCATCCCAGAGTACTTAAGGAAGTAGCTCCAGAAATAGTGGATGCATTAGTGATAATTTTTCAAAACTCTTTAGATTCTGGAGTAGTTCCTGAGGATTGGAGGGTAGCAAATGTAACCCCACTTTTTAAGAAGGGAGGGAGAGAGAAAACGGGGAATTACAGACCAGTTAGTCTAACATCGGTAGTGGGGAAACTGCTAGAGCCAGTTATTAAAGATGGGATAGCAGCACATTTGGAAAGTGGTGAAATCATTGGACAAAGTCAGCATGGATTTACGAAAGGTAAATCATGTCTGACGAATCTTATAGAATTTTTCGAGGATGTAACTAGTAGAGTGGATAGGGGAGAACCAGTGGATGTGTTGTATCTGGACTTTCAGAAGGCTTTCGACAAGGTCCCACATAAGAGATTAGTATACAAACTTAAAGCACACGGTATTGGGGGTTCAGTATTGATGTGGATAGAGAACTGGCTGGCAAACAGGAAGCATAGAGTAGGAGTAAACGGGTCCTTTTCACAATGGCAGGCAGTGACTAGTGGGGTACCGCAAGGCTCAGTGCTGGGACCCCAGCTATTTACAATTTATATTAATGACCTGGATGAGGGAATTGAAGGCAACATCTCCAAGTTTGCGGATGAGACTAAGCTGGGGGGCAGTGTTAGCTGTGAGGAGGATGCTAGGAGACTGCAAGGTGACTTGGATAGGCTGGGTGAGTGGGCAAATGTTTGGCAGATGCAGTATAATGTGGATAAATGTGAGGTTATCCACTTTGGTGGCAAAAACAGGAAAGCAGACTATTATCTAAATGGTGGCCGATTAGGAAAAGGGGAGATGCAGCGAGACCTGGGTGTCATGGTACACCAGTCATTGAAAGTAGGCATGCAGGTGCAGCAGGCAGTGAAGAAAGCGAATGGTATGTTAGCTTTCATAGCAAAAGGATTTGAGTATAGGAGCAGGGAGATTCTACTGCAGTTGTACAGGGTCTTGGTGAGACCACCTGGAGTATTGCGTACAGTTTTGGTCTCCAAATCTGAGGAAGGACATTATAGCCATAGAGGGAGTGCAGAGAAGGTTCACCAGACTGACTCCTGGGATGTCAGGACTTTCATATGAAGAAAGACTGGATAGACTTGGCTTATACTCGCTAGAATTTAGGAGATTGAGAGGGGATCTTATAGAAACGTACAAAATTCTTATGGGGTTGGACAGGCTAGATGCAGGAAGATTGTTCCCGATGTTGGGGAAGTCCAGGACAAGGGGTCACAGCTTAAGGATAAGGGGGAAATCCTTTAAGACCGAGATGAGGAAAAACTTTTTCACACAGAGAGTGGTGAATCTCTGGAACTCTCTGCCACAGAGAGTAGTTGAGGCCAGTTCATTGGCTATATTTAAGAGGGAGTTAGATGTGGCCCTTGTGGCTAAAGGGATCAGGGGGTATGGAGAGAAGGCAGGTACGGGATACTGAGTTGGATGATCAGCCATGATCATATTGAATGGCGGTACAGGCTCGAAGGGCCGAATGGCCTACTCCTGCACCTATTTTCTATGTATCTATGAAAGGGATGCACCTACTTCTTATCTTTACCCCTCGCCAGGTCCTAAAACCATTTATTATCAACATTTTGTTGCACCCTATGTTTGTAATAAGTCGATATATGGAGACCAAATCTTTTGGAATTGGTCTTGTTTACCTGCTAGGAGGAATCTCATATCTTCTAGGTGTAACAATTCCGACATATTAGAAGTCCACATTTTTATTGTTGGCGTAGGAGCATTTTTCCAAAATTTCAGTATCAATGTTTTTGCCGTTATTAAGCCATAACTAAGAAAACTCCTTTGAAACGTAGTCAGCTCCAAACTTGCTTCTATTGTTCCAAAAATAATCAATTCTGCATTCGGTTTCAGTTTTATTTTAAATAATTTAGTGAACATTTCAAAAATTTCATTCCAAAATTTTTGAATTTTTATACAGAAAACAAAAGAATGTTGTATAGTTGATTCTTGGACCAGCCATTTATCACAGTTAGCAGAGGTATTTGGGTAAAATTTACTTAATTTAGCTTTTGAATAATATAATCTATGTAAAATTTTAAATTGAATCAGAGTATGTCTTACGTTAATCGAACATTTATGCACATATAATAGATGTTTATCCCAACTCTTTCGAGATTTTTATAGCTAGTTCCTGTTCCCATTCTCTTCTAATCCCGTCCGATGATGGAATTTCTATATTTAAAATGGAATTATATAGGTATGATATTAAATTAGCTGATTCCGCTTTTATATTCATTATCCCGTCTAATAGGTCAGGAGACATATTTTGATATTCTCGTGTATTCTTTTTCAAATAGTCACATAGTTGGAAATATTTGAAATATTGATTACTATTCAAGTTGTATTTAAGTTGTAATTGGTGAAATGTTAAAAAACTTCCATTATCATACATATCTCCAAACGTTTTAATTCCTACTCTTTCCCAATTTAAAAAGCTCTATCTATCATAGAAGGTTTAAACAAAGGGTTATTCATTA